>CM069541.1:9287500-9290000 GCA_035773235.1 Eospalax fontanierii
TAACCCTAAACGAAAACCTAAACCTAACCCTAACCCTAAGCCTAATCCTAACCCAAACCCTAAGACTAACACTAACCCTAACCCTAACCCTAACCCTAATCCTAACCCTTATCCTAACCCAAACTCTAACCCTAACCCTAATCCTAAACCTAAGCCTAAACCTAAACCAAACCCTAATCCTAACCCTAACCCTAACCCTAACCAAAACCGTAACCCTAACGCTAACAATAACCCTAACGATAACCCTAACCCTAACGTTAACCCAAACCCAAACCCTAACCCTAAACCTAACACTAACACTAACCCTAACCCAAAACCAAATCCTAACCCTAACCCTAACCCGAACCCTAACCCTAATCCTCATCCTAACCCTAACCCTAATCCTAACCCTAAACATAAACCTAACCCTAACCCTAACCCTAACCCTAAACCCAAAACCTCACCCTAAACCTAACCCTAACCCTAACCCTAAACCAAACCTTACCCTAACACTGACCTTAAACCAAACCGTAAACCTAACCCTAAACCTAACCCTAACCCTAACTCTAACCCTAACCCAAACCAAACCATAATCCTAACCCTAACCCTAATATTAACCCTAACCCAAAACCTAACCCTAACCCTAACCAAAACCCTAACACTAACCCTAACCTTAACTCAACCCCTAATCCAAACCCAAACACTAACACTAACACTAACCCTAAACCTAACTCTAACCCTAACCCTAGTCCTAACCCTAACCGAAACCCTAACCAAACCTAAACCCTAACCGTAACCCTACCCCCAACCCTAACAGAAACCCTAAACCTAACCCTAACCCTAACCCTAAACCTAAACCAAACCCTAAAGCTAACCCTAACCGAAAACCTAACACTAAGCCTAACCCTAACCCTAAATCTACGCCTAACGCTAACCTTAACCCTAACCCTAATCCTAACCCTAAAATAACCTTAACCCTAAACCTAACCCTAACCATAACCATAACCCAAACCCTAGTCCTAACCCTAACCGAAACCCTAACCAAACCTAAACCCTAACCCTAACCCTACCCCTAACCCTAACAGAAACCCTAAACCTAACCCTAAACCTAACCCTAAACCTAAACCAAACCCTAAATCTAACCCTAACGCTAACCCTAACCCTAACCCTAATCAAAACCCTAAAATAACCTTAACCCTAAACCTAACCCTAACCATAACCATAACCCAAACCCTAGTCCTAACCCTAACCGAAACCCTCACCCTAACCTAAACCCTACCCCTAACCCTAACCCTAACAGAAACCCTAAACCTAACCCTAACACTAACCCTAAACCTAAACCAAACCCTAAACCTAACCCTAACCCGAAACCTAACCCTAAACCTAACCGTAACGCTAACCCTAACCCTAACCCTAATCCTAACCCTAAAATAACCTTAACCCTAACCATAACTCTAACCCTAAACCTAACCCTAACCCTAACCCTAACCCTAAACCAAATCTTACCCTAACCCTAACCTTAAACCTAACCTTAACCCTAACTCTAACCCTAACCCAAACCAAACCATAACCCTAACCCTAACCCTAACCCTATCCCTAATAATAAACCTAACCCAAAACCTAACCATAACCCTAACCAAAACCCTAACACTAACCTTAAACTTAACTCAACCCCTAATCCAAACCCAAACGCTAACACTAACAGTAACCCTAAACCTAACCCTAACATTAACCCTAACCCTAACCCAAACCGTAAACATAACCCTAACCCTAACCCTAAACCTAACCCTAATCCTAACACTAAACATAACCCTAAACCTAACCATAACCCTAAACGAAAACCTAAACCTAACCCTAACCCTAAGCCTAATCCTAACCCAAACCCTAACACTAACCCTAACCCTAACACTACCCCTCACCCTAACCCTAATCCTAACCCTTACCCTAACCCAAACAGTAACACTAACCCTAACCCTAAACCTAACCCTAACCCTAACCCAAAACCTAATCCTAACCCTAACCCTAACCCTAACCAAAACCCTAACCCTAACGCTAAAAATAACCCTAACCCTAACCCTAACCCTAACGTTAACCCAAACCCAAACCCTAACCCTAACACTAACACTAACCCTAAACCAAAACCAAACCCTAACCTTAACACTAAACCTAACCCAAACCCAAACCCTAACCCTAAACCTAACACTAACCCTAACCCAAACCGAAACCCTAACCCTAACCCTAACCCTAACACAAACCCTAACCCTGAATCTAACGCTAACCCTAACCCTAAACCAAACCTTACCCTAACACTATCCCTAACACAAACCGTAACTGTAACCCTAACCCAAGCCCTAACTGTAAACCTAACATAAACCGAAACCCTAAACCAAACCCTAACCCTAACCCTAACCCTAACCCTAAAACAAACCATAACCCTAACCCTAAACCTAAACCTAACCCTAACCCAAGCCCAAAAACACACCCTAAACCTAACCCTAACCCTAACTCTAACCCTAAACCA
>CM069541.1:9292500-9317500 GCA_035773235.1 Eospalax fontanierii
CCTCACACTAACACTAACTCTAAACCTAAACCTAACCCTAACCCTAACCCAAACCCTAACACTAACCCTAACCTTAACTCTACCCCTAATCCAAACCCAAACCCTCACACTAACACTAATTCTAAACCTAACCCTAACCCTACCCCTAACCCAAACCCTTACCCTAACCCTACCCCTAACCCAAACCCTAACCCTAACCCTAACCCTAACCCTACCCCAAACCCTATTCCTAACGCTAACCCTAACCCTAAACCTAACATTAACCCAAACCCAAACCCTCACCCTAAACCTAAACCTAACCCTAAACCAAATACAAACACTAACCCTAACCCTTTTCCTAACCCTAACCCTAATCCAAAATCTTAACCTAACCCTAATCCTAAACCTAATCCTAAACCTAACCCTAACACAAACCCTAACCCTAACGCTAACCCTAAACCTAACCCTAACCCTAACCCAAACCCAAACCCTAACCCTAACCCTAACCCAAACCATAACCCTAACCCTAACCCTAACCCTAAACCTAAATCAAACCCTAATCCTAACCCTAATCCTAACCCTAAACAAAAATCTAACCCTAACGCTAACAATAACCCTAACCCTAACCCTAACGTTAACTCAAACCCAAACCCTAACCCTAACCCTAAACCTAACCCTAACCCAAACTCAAAACCTCACCCTAAAGCTAAGCCTAACCCTAACACTAAACCAAACCATACCCTAACCCTAACCCTAACCCAAACCATAATCCTAACCCTAACCCTAACCCTAACTCTAACCCTAACCCAAACTGTAACCCTAATCGTAATCCTATACCTAATCCTAAACCTAACCCTAACCCTAACCCAAAACCTTAACCTAACCCTAATCCTAAACCTAATTGTAAACCTAACCCTAACCCAAACCCTAACCCTAACGCTAACCCTAAACCTAACCCTAACCCAAACCCAAACCCTAACCCTAACCCTAACCCTAACACAATCCCTAACCCTGAACCCAACCCTAACCCTAACCCTAAACCCAACCCTACCCTAACACTAACCCTAACCAAACCGTAAACCTAACCCTAACCAAAACCCTAACTCTAACCCTAACCCAAACTGTAACCCTAATCCTAACCCTAACCCTAACCCTAACCCTAACCCTAATCCTCACCCTAACCCTAACCCTAAAACAAACCATAACCCTAACCCAAACCCTAACCCTAACCCTAACCCTAACCCAAACCCTAACTCTAACCGTAAACACTAAACCCTAAAACGAACCCAAACAATAACTCTAACCCTTACTCTAACCCCTCAATCTAACCCTAACTTTATCCTTAACCCCTAATCCTAACCCTAACGCAAACACTAACTCTAACCATAACCCTAACCCTAACCCAAAAAATAACCCTAACCCTAACCCAAACCAAAACCATAAACCTAACTCTAAACCTAACCCTAACCCTAACCCTAACCCTAACTCAAACCCTAACCCTAATCCTAACCCTAACCCTAACTCTAACCCAAACCGTAGCCCTAACATTAACCCTAACCAAAACTGTAACCCTAATCATAATCCTATCCCTAATCCTAACCCTAATCCTAACCCTAACCCTAATCCTCACCCTAACCTTAACCCTAAAACAAACCATAACCCTAACCCAAAACCTAAACCTAACCCTAACTCTAACCCTAACCCTAATCCTAAGTCTAAACATAACCCTAAACCTAACCATAACCCTAAACAAAAACGTAAAAATAACCCTAACCCTAAGCCTAATCCTAACCCAAACCCCAACACTAACCCTAACCCTAACACTAAACCTAACCCTAACCCTAACCCTAACACTAATAATAACCCTTACCCTAACCCAAACACTAAACCTAAACCTAACCCTAAACCTAAGCCTAACCCTAAACCATACCCTAATCCTAACCCTAAACCTAACCCTAACCAAAACCATAACCCTAACGCTAAAAATAACCCTAACCCTAACCATAACCCTAACGTTATCCCAAACCCAAACCCTAACCCTAACACTAACACTAACCCTAACCCAAAACCAAACCCTAACCCTAACCCTAACCCTAACCCGAACCCTAACCCTAACCCTAACCCTAACCCTAACCCTAACCCTAATCCTAACCCTAAACATAAACCTAACCCTAACCCTAACCCTAACCCTAAACCCAAAACCTAACCCTAAACATAACCCTAACCCTAACCCTAACCCTAACCCTAACTGTAAACCAAACCCTAATCCTAACCCTAACCCTAACCCTAACCAAAACCCTAACCCTAACGCTAACAATAACCCTAACCCTAACCCTAACCCTAACGTTAACCCAAACCCAAACCCTAACGCTAACACTAACACTAACCCTAAACCAAAACCAAACCCTAACCTTAACACTAACCCTAACCCAAACCCAAACCCTAGCCCTAACCCTAATACTAACCCTAACCCAAACCCAAACCCTAACCCTAAACCAAAACCTAACCCTAACCCTAACCCTAACCCTAATCCTAACCCAAACCCTAAACGTAACCCTAACCCTAACCCTAACCCTAACCCTAATCCTAACCCTAAACATAACCTTAAACCCAACCATAACCCTAAACGAAAACCTAAACCTAACCCTAACCCTAAGCCTAATCCTAACCCAAACCCTAAGACTAACACTAACCCTAACCCTAACCCTAACCCTAATCCTAACCCTTACCCTAACCCAAACACTAACCCTAACCCTAACCCTAAACCTAAGCCTAAACCTAAACCAAACCCTAATCCTAACCCTAACCCTAACCCTAACCAAAACCGTAAACCTAACGCTAACAATAACCCTAACGATAACCCTAACCCTAACGTTAACCCAAACCCAAACCCTAACCCTAAACCTAACACTAACACTAACCCTAACCCAAAACCAAATCCTAACCCTAACCCTAACCCGAACCCTAACCCTAATCTTCACCCTAACCCTAACCCTAATCCTAACCCTAAACATAAACCTAAACCTAACCCTAACCCTAACCCTAAACCCAAAACCTCACCCTAAACCTAACCCTAACCCTAACCCTAAACCAAACCTTACCCTACCCCTGACCTTAAACCAAACTGTAAACCTAACCCTAAAACTAACCCTAACCCTAACTCTAACCCTAACCCAAACCAAACAATAATCCTAACCCTAACCCTAATAGTAACCCTAACCCAAAACCTAACCCTAACCCTAACCAAAACCCTAACACTAACCCTAACCTTAACTCAACCCCTAATCCAAACCCAAACACTAACACTAACACTAACCCTAAACCTAACTCTAACCCTAACCCTAGTCCTAACCCTAACCGAAACCCTAACCAAACCTAAACCCTAACCGTAACCCTACCCCCAACCCTAACAGAAACCCTAACCCTAACCCAAATCCTAACCCTAACCCTAACCCTAAACCTAAACCAAACCCTAAAGGTAACCCTAACCGAAAACCTAACACTAACCCTAACCCTAACCCTAAATCTACCCCTAACGCTAACCTTAACCCTAACCCTAATCCTAACCCTAAAATAACCTTAACCTTAAACCTAACCCTAACCATAACCATAACCCAAACCCTAGTCCTAACCCTAACCGAAACCCTAACCAAACATAAACCCTAACCCTAACCCTACCCCTAACCCTAACAGAAACCCTAAACCTAACCCTAAACCTAACCCTAAACCTAAACCAAACCCTAAATCTAACCCTAACCGAAAACCTAACACTAACCCTAACCCTAAACCTAAATCTACCCCTAACGCTAACCCTAACCCTAACCCTAATCAAAACCCTAAAATAACCTTAACCCTAAACCTAACCCTAACCATAACCATAACCCAAACCCTAGTCCTAACCCTAACCGAAACCCTAACCCTAACCTAAACCCTACCCCTAACCCTAACCCTAACCCTAACAGAAACCCTAAACCTAACCCTAACCCTAACCCTAAACCTAAACCAAACCCTAAACCTAACCCTAACCCTAACCCTAACCCTAATCCTAACCCTAAAATAACCTTAACCCTAACCCTAACTCTAACCCTAAACCTAACCCTAACCCTAACCCTAACCCTAAACCAAATCTTACCCTAACCCTAACCTTAAACCTAACCTTAACCCTAACTCTAACCCTAACCCAAACCAAACCATAACCCTAACCCTAACCCTAACCCTATCCCTAATAATAAACCTAACCCAAAACCTAACCATAACCCTAACCAAAACCCTAACACTAACCTTAAACTTAACTCAACCCCTAATCCAAACCCAAACACTAACACTAACAGTAACCCTAAACTTAACCCTAACATTAACCCTAACCCTAACCCAAACTGTAAAAATAACCCTAACCCTAACCCTAAACCTAACCCTAATCCTAACACTAAACATAACCCTAAACCTAACCCTAACCCTAAGCCTAATCTTAACCCAAACCCTAACACTAACCCTATCCCTAACACTACCCCTAAACCTAACCCTAATCCTAACCCTTACCCTAACCCAAACAGTAACACTAACCCTAACCCTAAACTTAACCCTAACCCTAACCCAAAACCTAATCCTAACCGTAACCCTAACACTAACCAAAACCATATCCCTAACGCTAAAAATAACCCTACCCCTAACCCTAACCCTAACGTTAACCCAAACCCAAACCCTAACCCTAACACTAACAGTAACCCTAAACCAAAACCAAACCCTAACCTTAACACTAAACCTAACCCAAACCCAAACCCTAACCCTAAACCTAACACTAACCCTAACCCAAACCGAAACCCTAACCCTAACCCTAACCCTAACACAAACCCTAACCCTGAATCTAATGCTAACCCTAACCCTAAACCAAACCTTACCCTAACACTATCCCTAACACAAACAGTAACTCTAACCCTAACCCAAACCCTAACCGTAAACCTAACATAAACCGTAACCCTAACCCAAATCCTAACCATAACCCTAAACCTAAACCTAAACCTAACCCTAACCCAAGCCCAAAAACCCACCCTAAACCTAACCCTAACCCTAACTCTAACCCTAAACCAAACCTTACCCTAACCCTAACCCTAACCCAAAGCGTAACCCTAACCCTAACCCTAACCCAAACCAAACCCTAACCCTAACCCTAACCCTAACCCAAAACCTAACCCTAACTCTAACCCTAACCCAAACCAAACCCTAATCCTAACCCAAACCCTAACACTAACCCTAACCTTAACTCTACCTCTAATACAAAACCAAAACCTAACACTAACACTAACGCTAAACCTAACCCTAACCCTAACCCTAGTCCTAACCCTAACCGAAACCCTAACCCTAACCTAAACATTATCCCTAACACTCACCCTAACCGTACCAGAAACCCTAAACCTAAGCCTAACGCTAACCCTCACCCAAACACTAACATTACCACTAATCCTAACCCAAAACCTAATTCTAACCCTAACCATAACCCCTTACCCCTTACCCCGAACCCTAACCCTAAAACTAAACCAAAAACTAACCCTAATCCTAACTCGAACCCTGACCCTAAACCTAACCCTACCGATCACCCTAACCCTAACCCTGATCCTAACACTAAGCATTATCGTAACACTAACCCAGACCCAAACCCTAACCCTAACCCTAACGCTAAACCAAACCCAAATCGAAATCATAACACTAAGCTTAAACCTAACCGTAACCCTACTCCAAAGCCTAACCCTAACCCTAACTCTAACCCTAAACCTAATCCTAACCTAAACCATAACCCTAACCCAAACCTAACAATAACACTAACCCTAACCCTAACCCTAACAATAACCGAAACCCTAACCCTAACCCTAAACCTAACCTTAACTCTAACCCTAATCCAAACCCAAACCCTCACACTAACACTAACTCTAAACCTATCCCTAACCCTAACCCTAATCCTAACCCTAACAGAAACCTGCACCCTAACCTAAACCCTAAACCTAACCCTAACCCTAACCCTAACACAAACCCTAACCCTAACCCTAACCCTAACCCAAACCGTAACCGTAACTCTAACCCTAACCCTAACCCTAACCCTAAACCTAACCCAAACCGTAACCCTGATCATAATCCTATCCCTAACCCTAACCCTAACTATAAACCTAACCCTAACCCTAACCCAAACCCTAACCCTAAACCTAACCCTAAAACAAACCCTAACCCTAACCCTAACCCTACCCCTAACCCTAACAGAAACCCTAAACCTAACCCTAACCCTAACCCTAAACCTAAACCAAACCCTAAATCTAACCCTAACCGAAAACCTAACACTAACCCTAACCCTAACCCTAAATCTACCCCTAACGCTAACCCTAACCCTAACCCTAATCCTAACCCTAAAATAACCTTAACCCTAAACCTAACCCTAACCATTACCATAACCCATACCCTAGTCCTAACCCTAACCGAAACCCTAAGCCTAACCTAAACCCTACCCCTTACCCTAACCCTAACCCTAACCCTAACAGAAACCCTAAAGCTAAACCTAACCCTTACCCTAAACCTAAACCAAACCCTAAACCTAACCCTAACCCGAAACCTAACCCTAAACCTAACCGTAACGCTAACCCTAACCCTACCCCTAATCCTAACCCTAAAATAACCTTAACCCTAACCCTAACTCTAACCCTAAACCTAACCCTAACCCTAACCCTAACCCTAAACCAAATCTTACCCTAACCCTAACCTTAAACCTAACCTTAACCCTAACTCTAACCCTAACCCAAACCAAACCATAACCCTAACCCTAACCCTAACCCTATCCCTAATAATAAACCTAACCCAAAACCTAACCATAACCCTAACCAAAACCCTAACACTAACCTTAAACTTAACTCAACCCCTAATCCAAACCCAAACACTAACACTAACAGTAACCCTAAACCTAACCCTAACATTAACCCTAACCCTAAACCAAACCGTAAACATAACCCTAACCCTAACCCTAAACCTAACCCTAATCCTAACACTAAACATAACCCTAAACCTAACCATAACCCTAAACGAAAACCTAAACCTAACCCTAACCCTAAGCCTAATCCTAACCCAAACCCTAACACTAACCCTAACCCTAACACTACCCCTAACCCTAACCCTAATCCTAACCCTTACCCTAACCCAAACAGTAACACTAACCCTAACCCTAAACCTAACCCTAACCCTAACCCAAAACCTAATCCTAACCCTAACCCTAACCCTAACCAAAACCCTAACCCTAACGCTAAAAATAACCCTAACCCTAACCCTAACCCTAACGTTAACCCAAACCCAAACCCTAACCCTAACACTAACACTAACCCTAAACCAAAACCAAACCCTAACCTTAACACTAAACCTAACCCAAACCCAAACCCTAACCCTAAACCTAACACTAACCCTAACCCAAACCGAAACCCTAACCCTAACCCTAACCCTAACACAAACCCTAACCCTGAATCTAACGCTAACCCTAACCCTAAACCAAACCTTAACCTAACACTATCCCTAACACAAACCGTAACTCTAACCCTAACCCAAACCCTAACCGTAAACCTAACATAAACCGTAACCCTAAACCAAACCCTAACCCTAACCCTAACCCTAATCCTAAAACAAACCATAACCCTAACCCTAAACCTAAACCTAACCCTAACCCAAGCCCAAAAACCCACCGTAAACCTAACCCTAACCCTAACTCTAACCCTAAACCAAACCTTACCCTAACCCTAACCCTAACCCAAAGCGTAACCCTAACCCCACACCTAACCCAAACCAAACCCTAACCCTAACACTAACCCTAACCCAAAACCTAACCCTAACTCTAACCCTAACCCAAACCAAACCCTAACCCTAACCCAAACCCTAACACTAACCCTAACCTTAACTCTACCTCTAATACAAAACCAAAACCTAACACTAACACTAACGCTAAACCTAACCCTAACCCTAACCCTAGTCCTAACCCTAACCGAAACCCTAACCCTAACCTAAACATTAACCCTAACCCTAACCCTAACCGTAACAGAAACCCTAAACCTAAGCCTAACGCTAACCCTCACGCAAAACCTAATATTAACACTAATCCTAACCCAAAACCTAATTCTAACCCTAACCATAACCCCTTACCCCTAACCCCGAACCCTAACCCTAAAACTAAACCAAAACTTAACCCTAATCCTAACTCGAACCCTAACCCAAAACCTAACCATAACCCTAACCAAAACCCTAACACTAACCCTAAACCTAACACTACCCCTAACCCTAACCCTAATCCTAACCCTTACTCTAACCCAAACACTAACCCTAACCCTAACACTAAACTTAACCCTAACCGTAAACCAAACCCTAATCCTAACCCTAACCCTAACCAAAACCCTAAGCCTAACGCTAACAATAACCCTAACCCTAACCCTAACCCTAACGTTAACCCAAACCCAAACCCTAACCGTAACACTAACAGTAACCTTAACCCAAAACCAAACCATAAAGTTAACGCTAACCCTAACCCAAACCCAAACCCTAAACCTAACCCTAACCCTAACCCTAACCCAAACCCAAACCCTAACCCTAACGCTAACCCTAACGCAAACCCTAACGCTGAACCTAACACTAACCCTAACCCTAACCGTAAACCTAACCCAAACCGTAACCCTAACCCAAACCCTAACTCTAACCCTAACCCTAACCCTAACCCTAAAACAAACCATAACCCTAACCTTAAACCTAAACCTAACCCTAACCCAAGCCCAAAAACCCACCCTAAACCTAACCCTAACCCTTACCCTAACCCTAAACCAAACCTTACCCTAACCCTAACCCTAACAAAAACCGTAACCCTAACCCTAACCCTAACCCAAACCAAACCCTAACCCTAACCCTAACCCTAACCCTAACCCTAACCCTAACCGAAAACCTAACCCTAACTCTAACCATAACCCAAACCAAACCCTAACCATAACCCTAACCCTAACCCAAAACCTAACCTTAACCCTAACCCAAACCCTAACACTAACCCTAACCTTAACTCTACCCCTAATACAAAACCGAAACCTAACACTAACACTAACGCTAAACCTAACCCTAACCCTAACCCTAATCCTAACCCTAATCGAAACCCTAACCCTAACCTAAACATTAACCCTAACACTAACCCTAACCCTAACAGAAACCCTAAACCTAAGCCTAACCGTAACCCTCACCCAAACCCTAACATTAACACTAATCCTAACCCAAAACCTAATTCTAACCCTAACCATAACCCCTTACACCTCACCCCGAACCCTAACCCTAAACCTAAACCAAAACCTAACCCTAATCCTAACTCGAACCCTAACCCTAAACCTAACCTTAACCCTAACCATAACCCTAACCCTAGTCCAAACACTAAACATAACCCTAACCCTAACCCAAACCCAAACCCTAACCCTTACACTAAACCTAAACTTAACACTCACCCTAACCCAAACCCTAACACTAACCATAACCCTAACCCTAAACCTAAACCTAACCCTAACCCAAAACCAAAACCTCACCCTAAAGCTAAGCCTAACCCTAACACTAAACCAAACCATACCCTAACCCTAACCCTAACCCAAACCGTAACCCTAACCCTAAACCTAACCCTAACTCTAACCCTAACCCAAACTGTAACCCTAATCGTAATCCTATCCCTAATCCTAAACCTAACCCTAACCTTAACCCAAAACCTTAACCTAACCCTAATCCTAAACCTAATCCTAAACCTAACCCTAACCCAAACCCTAACCCTAACGCTAACCCTAAACCTAACCCTAACCCAAATCCAAACCCTAACCCTAACCCTAACCCTGACCCTAATCCTAACCCTACCCCAAACTGTAACCCTAATCCTAACCCTAACCCTAACCCTAACCCTAATCCTCACCCTAACCCTAACACTAAAACAAACGATAACCCTAACCCAAACTCTAAACCTAATGCTAACCCTAACCCAAACCCTAACCCTAACCCTAACCCTAACCCAAAACCTAACCCGAACCCTAACCCGAACCCTAACACTAACCCTAACCTTAACTCTACCACTAATCCAAACCCAAAACCTCACACTAACACTAACTGTAAACCTATCCCTAATCCTAACCCTAATCCTAACCATAACCGAAACCCTCACCGTAACCTAATCCCTAAAACTAACCCTAACCCTAAGCCTAACAGAAACCTTAACCCTAACCCTAACCCTAACCGAAACCCTAACCCTAACCCTAACCTTAACTCTACACCTAATCCAAACCCAAACCCTCACACTAACACTAATTCTAAACCTAAACCTAACCCTAACCCTAACCCAAACCCTAACACTAACCCAAACCTTAGCTCTACGCCTAATCCAAACCCAAACCCTCACACTAACACTAATTCTAAACCTAACCCTAACCCTAAACCTAACCCAAACCCTAAACCTAACCCTAACCCTAACCCAAAACCTAACCCTAACCCTAACCCTAACCCTAACCCAAACCCTATTCCTAACCCTAACCCTAACCCTAAACCTAACATTAACCCAAACCCAAACCCTCACCCTAAACCTAAACCTAACCGTAAACCAAACACAAACACTAACCCTAACCGTTTTCCTAACCCTAACCCTAATCCAAAACCTTAACCTAACCCTAATCCTAAACCTAATCCTAAACCTAACCCTAACACAAACCCTAACCCTAACGCTAACCTAAACCTAACCCTAACCCTAACCCAAACCCTAACCCTAACCCTAACCCAAACCATAACCCTAACCCTAACCCTAACCCTAAACCTAAATCAAACCCTAATCCTAACCCTAATCCTAACGCTAAACAAAAATCTAACCCTAACGCTAACAATAACCCTAACCCTAACCCTAACGTTAACTCAAACCCAAACCCTAACCCTAACCCTAAACCTAACCTTAACCCAAACCCAAAATCTCACCCTAAAGCTAAGCCTAACCCTAACACTAAACCAAACCATACCCTAACCCCAACCCTAACCCAAACCGTAAGCCTAACCCTAACCCTAACCCTAACTCTAATCCTAACCCAAACTGTAATCCTAATCGTAATCCTATACCTAATCCTAAACCTAACCCTAACCCTAATCCAAAACCTTAACCTAACCCTAATCCTAAACCTAATCCTAAACCTAACCCTAACACAAACCCTAACCCTAACGCTAACCTAAACCTAACCCTAACCCTAACCCTAACCCTAACCCTAACCCTAACCCTAACCCTAACCCTAAACCAAACCTTACCCTAACACTACCCATAAACAAACCGTAAACCTAACCCTAACCAAAACCCTAACTCTAACCCTAACCCAAACTGTAACCCTAATCCTAACCCTAACCCTAACCCTAACCCTAATCCTCACCCTAACACTAAACCTAAAACAAACCATAACCCTAACCCAAACCCTAACCCTAACCCTAACCCTAACCCAAACCCTAACTCTAACCCTAAACACTAAACGCTAAACCGAACCCAAACAATAACTCTAACCCTTACTCTAACCCCTCAATCTAACCCTAACTTTATCCTTACCCCCTACTCCTAGCCCTAGCCCAAACACTAACTCTGACCGTAACCCTAACCCTAACCCAAACAATAACCCTAACCCTAACCCAAACCAAAACCCTAAACCTAACTCTAAACCTAACCCTAACCCTAACCCTAACCCTAACCCAAACCCTAACCCTAATCCTAACCCTAACCCTAACCCTAACCCAAACCGTAGCCGTAACATTAACCCTAACCCTAACCAAAACTGTAACCCTAATCATAATCCTATCCCTAATCCTAACCCTAATCCTAACCCTCAACCTAACCCTAACCAAAACCATAACCCTAACGCTAAAAATAACCCTAACCCTAACCATAACCCTAACGTTATCCCAAACCCAAACCCTAACCCTAACACTAACAGTAACCCTAACCCAAAACCAAACCCTAACCCTAACCCTAACCCTAACCCTAACCCTAACCCTAACCCTAACCCTAAACCAAACCTTACCCTAACACTACCCCTCACCAAACCGTAAACCTAACCCTAACCAAAACCCTAACTCTAACCCTAACCCAAACTGTAACCCTAATCCTAACCCTAACCCTAACCCTAACCCTAATCCTCACCCTAACCCTAACCCTAAAACAAACCATAACCCTAACCCAAACCCTAACCCTAACCCTAACCCTAACCCAAACCCTAACTCTAACCCTAAACACTAAACGCTAAACCGAACCCAAACAATAACTCTAACCCTTACTCTAACCCCTCAATCTAACCCTAACTTTATCCTTAACCCCTAATCCTAACCCTAACCCAAACACTAACTCTAACCGTAACCCTAACCCTAACCCAAACAATAACCCTAACCCTAACCCAAACCAAAACCCTAAACCTAACTCTAAACCTAACCCTAACCCTAACCCTACCCCTAACCCAAACCCTAACCCTAATCCTAACCCTAACCCTAACCCTAACCCAAACCGTAGCCCTAACATTAACCCTAACCCTAACCAAAACTGTAACCCTAATCATAATCCTATCCCTAATCCTAACCCTAATCCTAACCCTAAACCTAACCCTAACCAAAACCATAACCCTAACGCTAAAAATAACCCTAACCCTAACCATACCCCTAACGTTATCCCAAACCCAAACCCTAACCCTAACACTAACAGTAACCCTAACCCAAAACCAAACCCTAACCCTAACCCTAACCCTAACCCGAACCCTAACCCTAACCCTAACCCTAACCCTAACCCTAATCCTAACCCTAAACATAAACCTAACCCTAACTCTAACCTTAACCCTAAACCCAAAACCTAACCCTAAACATAACCCTAACCCTAACCCTAACCCTAACCCTAACCGTAAACCAAACCCTAATCCTAACCCTACCCCTAACCCTAACCAAAACCCTAACCCTAACGCTAACAATAACCCTAACCCTAACCCTAACCCTAACGTTAATTGAAACCCAAACCCTAACGCTAACACTAACACTAACCCTAAACCAAAACCAAACCCTAACCTTAACACTAACCCTAACCCAAACCCAAACCCTAACCCTAACCCTAATACTAACCCTAACCCAAACCCAAACCCTAACCCTAACCCTAACCCTAACACAAACCCTAACCCTGAACCTAACCCTAAAACTAACCCTAAACCAAAACTTTCCCTAACACTATCCCTAACACAAACCATAACTGTAACCCTAACCTTAACCCTAACCGTAAACCTAACCCAAACCGTAACCCTAACCCAAACCCTAATCCTAACCCTAACCCTAACCCTATCCCTAAAACAAACAATAACCCTAAACCTAAACCTAAACCTAACCCTAACCCTAACCCTAAACCAAACCTTACCTAACCCTAACCCTAACCCAAACCGTAACCGTAACCCTAACCGTAACCGTAACTCTAACACTAACCCTAACCAAACCATAACCCTAAAACTAACACTAACCCTAACCCTAATAGTAACCCAAACCCAAAATCTAACCCTAACCCTAATCCAAATCCTAACACTAAACCTAACCTTAACTCTAATCCTAATCCAAACCCAAACCCTACCACTAACACTAACAATAAACCTAACCCTAACCCTAACCCTAGTCCTAACCCTAACCGAAACCCTAACCGTAACCTAAACCCTACCCTTAACAGCAACCCTAAACCTAACCCTAACCCTAACCCTAAACCTAAACCAAACCCTAAATCTAAACCTAACCCAAAACCTAACCCTAACCCTAACCCAAACCCTAACACTAACCCTAACCCAAACCATAACCCTAATCCTAAAATTAACACTAAACCTAAATCAAACCCTAATCCTAACCCTAATCCTAACCCTAAACAAAACCCTAACCCTAACGCTAACAAAACCCTAACCCTAACCCTAACGTTAACTCAAACCCAAACCCTAACCCTAACCCTAAACCTAACCCTAACCCAAAACCAAAACCTCACCCTAAACCTAACCCTAACCCTAACACTAAACCAAACCATACCCTCACCCTACCCTAACCCAAACCCTAACCCTAACCGTAACGCTAACCCTAACTCTAACCCTAACCCAAACTGTAACCCTAATCGTAATCCTATCCCTAATCCTAATCCTAAACCTAACCCTAACCCTAACCCTCACCCTAACCCTAACCCTAACCCTAAAACAAACCATAACCCTAACCCAAACCCTAAACCTAACCCTAACCCTAACCCTAATCCAAACCCTAAACGTAACCCTAACTCTAACCCTAACCCTAATCCTAACCCTAAACATAAGCGTAAACCTAACCATAATCCTAAACGAAAGCCTAAACCTAACCCTAACCCTAAGCCTAATCCTGACCCAAAACATAACACTAACCCTAACCATAATCCTAACCCTTACCCTAAACCAAACACTAACCCTAACCCTAACCCTAACCCTAACCCTAACCCTAACCCTAACCCTAACCCTAACACAAACCCTAACCCTGAACCTAACACTAACCCTAACCCTAACCGTAAACCTAACCGAAACCGTAACCCTAACCCAAACCCTAACTCTAACCCTAACCCTAACCCTAAAACAAACCATAACCCTAACCCTAAACCTAAACCTAACCCTACGCAAGCCCAAAAACCCACCCTAAACCTAACCCTAACCCTTACCCTAACCCTAAACCAAACCTTACCCTAACCCTAACCCTAACAAAAACCGTAACCCTAACCCTAACCCTAACCCAAACCAAACCCTAACCCTAACCCTAACCCTAACCCTAACCCTAACATTAACCCAAAACCTAACCCTAACTCTAACCATAACCCAAACCAAACCCTAACCATAACCCTAACCCTAACCCAAAACCTAACCTTAACCCTAACCCAAACCCTAACACTAACCCTAACCTTAACTCTACCCCTAATACAAAACCGAAACCTAACAATAACACTAACGCTAAACCTAACCCTAACCCTAACCCTAATCCTAACCCTAACCGAAACCCTAACCCTAACCTAAACATTAACCCTAACACTAACCCTAACCCTAACAGAAACCCTAAACCTAAGCCTAACCGTAACCCTCACCCAAACCCTAACATTAACACTAATCCTAACCCAAAACCTAATTCTAACCCTAACCATAACCCCTTACCCCTAACCCCGAACCCTAACCCTAAACCTAAACCAAATCCACCCCTAATCCTAACTCGAACCCTAACCCTAAACCTAACCTTAACCCTAACCATAACCCTAATCCAAACACTAAACAGAACCCTAACCCTAACCCAAACCCAAACCATAACCCTTACACTAAACCTAACTTTAACACTCACCCTAACCCAAACCCTAACACTAACCATAACCCTACCCCTAAACCTAAACCTAACCCTAACCCAAACCAAAAACCTCACCCTAAAGCTAAGCCTAACCCTAACACTAAACCAAACCATACCCTAACCCTAACCCTAACCCAAACCGTAACCCTAACCCTACACCTAACCCTAACTCTAACCCTAACCCAAACTGTAACCCTAATCGTAATCCTATCCCTAATCCTAAACCTAACTCTAACCTTAACCCAAAACCTTAACCTAACCCTAATCCTAAACCTAATCCTAAACCTAACCCTAACCCAAACCCTAACCCTAACGCTAACCCTAAACCTAACACTAACCCAAATCCAAACCCTAACCCTAACCCTAACCCTAACCCTAACCCAAACTGTAACCCTAATCCTAACCCTAACCCTAACCCTAACCCTAATCCTCACCCTAACCCTAACACTAAAACAAACGATAACCCTAACCCAAACCCTAAACCTAACGCTAACCCTAACCCAAACCCTAACCCTAACCCTAACCCTAACCCAAAACCTAACCCGAACCCTAACCCGAACCCTAACACTAACCCTACCCTTAACTCTACCACTAATCCAAACCCAAAACCTCACACTAACACTAACTGTAAACCTATCCCTAACCCTAACCCTAATCCTAACCATAACCGAAACCCTCACCGTAACCTAAACCCTAAACCTAACCCTAACCCGAAGCCTAACACAAACCTTAACCCTAACCCTAACCCTAACCGAAACCCTAACCCTAACCCTAACCTTAACTCTACACCTAATCCAAACCCAAACCCTCACACTAAAACTAATTCTAAACCTAAACCTAACCCTAACCCTAACCCAAACCCTTACACTAACCCTAACCTTAACTCTACCCCTAATCCAAACCCAAACCCTCACACTAACACTAATTCTAAACCTAACCCTAACCCTAACCCTAACCCAAACCCTAAACCTAACCCTAACCCTAACCCAAAACCTAACCCTAACCCTAACCCTAACCCTAACCCAAACCCTATTCCTAACCCTAACACTAACCCTAAACCTAACATTAACCCAAACCCAAACCCTCACCCTAAACCTAAACCTAACCGTAAACCAAACACAAACACTAACCCTAACCCTTTTCCTAACCCTAACCCTAATCAAAAACCTTAACCTAACCCTAATCCTAAACCTAATCCTAAACCTAACCCTAACACAAACCCTAACCCTAACGCTAACCTAAACCTAACCCTAACCCTAACCCAAACCCTAACCCTAACCCTAACCCAAACCATAACCCTAACCCTAACCCTAACCCTAAACCTAAATCAAACCCTAATCCTAACCCTAATCCTAACGCTAAACAAAAATCTAACCCTAACGCTAACAATAACCCTAACCCTAACCCTAACGTTAACTCAAACCCAAACCCTAACCCTAACCCTAAACCTAACCCTAACCCAAACCCAAAACCTCACCCTAAAGCTAAGCCTAACCCTAACACTAAACCAAACCATACCCTAACCCTAACCCTAACCCAAACCGTAAGCCTAACCCTAACCCTAACCCTAACTCTAACCCTAACCCAAACTGTAACCCTAATCGTAATCCTATACCTAATCCTAAACCTAACCCTAACCCTAATCCAAAACCTTAACCTAACCCTAATCCTAAACCTAATCCTAAACCTAACCCTAACACAAACCCTAACCCTAACGCTAACCTAAACCTAACCCTAACCCTAACCCTAACCCTAACCCTAACCCTAACCCTAACCCTAAACCAAACCTTACCCTAACACTAACCCTAACCAAACCGTAAACCTAACCCTAACCAAAACCCTAACTCTAACCCTAACCCAAACTGTAACCCTAATCCTAACCCTAACGCTAACCCTAACCCTAATCCTCACCCTAACCCTAACCCTAAAACAAACCATAACCCTAACCCAAACCCTAACCCTAACCCTAACCCTAACCCAAACCCTAACTCTAACCCTAAACACTAAACGCTAAACCGAACCCAAACAATAACTCTAACCCCGCAATCTAACCCTAACTTTATCCTTAACCCCTAATCCTAACCCTAACCCAAACACTAACTCTAACCGTAACCCTAACCCTAACCCAAACAATAACCCTAACCCTAACCCAAACCAAAACCCTAAACCTAACTCTAAACCTAACCCTAACTCTAACCCTAATCCTAATCCTAAGTCTAAACATAACCCTAAACCTAACCATAACCCTAAACAAAAACGTAAAAATAACCCTAACCCTAAGCCTAATCCTAACCCAAACCCCAACACTAACCCTAACCCTAACAGTAAACCTAACCCTAACCCTAACCCTAAAACTAATAATAACCCTTACCCTAACCCAAACACTAAACCTAAACCTAACCCTAAACCTAAGCCTAACCCTAAACCATACCCTAATCCTAACCCTAAAACTAACCCTAACCAAAACCCTAACCCTAACGCTAAAAATAACCCTAACCCTAACCATAACCCTAACGTTATCCCAAACCCAAACCCTAACCCTAACACTAACAGTAACCCTAACCCAAAACCAAACCCTAACCCTAACCCTAACCCTAACCCGAACCCTAACCCTAACCCTAACCCTAACCCTAACCCTAATCCTAACCCTAAACATAAACCTAACCCTAACCCTAACCCTAACCCTAAACCCAAAACCTAACCCTAAACATAACCCTAACCCTAACCCTAAACCTAACCCTAACCGTAAACCAAACCCTAATCCTAACCCTAACCCTAACCCTAACCAAAACCCTAACCCTAACGCTAACAATAACCCTAACCCTAACCCTAACCGTAACGTTAACCAAAACCCAAACCCTAACGCTAACACTAACACTAACCCTAAACCAAAACCAAACCCTAACCTTAACACTAACCCTAACCCAAACCCAAACCCTAAACCTAACCCTAATACTAACCCTAACCCAAACACAAACCCTAACCCTAAACCTAACCCTAAAACAAACCCTAACCCCGAACCTAACCCTAACACTAACCCTAAACCAAACCTTTCCCTAACACTATCCCTAACACAAACCATAACTGTAACCCTAACCTTAACCCTAACCGTAAACCTAAACCAAACCGTAACCCTAACCCAAACCCTAATCCTAACCCTAACCCTAACCCTATCCCTAAAACAAACAATAACCCTAAACCTAAACCTAAACCTAACCCTAACCCTAACCCTAAACCAAACCTTACCTAACCCTAACCCTAACCCAAACCGTAACCCTAACCCTAACCGTAACCGTAACTCTAACACTAACCCTAACCAAACCATAACCCTAAAACTAACACTAACCCTAACCCTAATAGTAACCCAAACCCAAAATCTAACCCTAACCCTAATCCAAATCCTAACACTAAACCTAACCTTAACTCTAATCCTAATCCAAACCCAAACCCTACCCCTAACACTAACAATAAACCTAACCCTAACCCTAACCCTAGTCCTAACCCTAACCGAAACCCTAACCGTAACCTAAACCCTACCCCTAACAGCAACCCTAAACCTAACCCTAACCCTAACCCTAAACCTAAACCAAACCCTAAATCTAAACCTAACCCAAAACCTAACCCTAACCCTAACCCAAACCCTAACCCTAACCCTAACCCAAACCATAACCCTAATCCTAAAATTAACACTAAACCTAAATCAAACCCTAATCCTAACCCTAATCCTAACCCTAAACAAAACCCTAACCCTAACGCTAACAAAACCCTAACCCTAACCCTAACGTTAACCCAAACCCAAACCCTAACCCTAACCCTAAACCTAACCCTAACCCAAACCCAAAACCTCACCCTAAACCTAACCCTAACCCTAACACTAAACCAAACCATACCCTCACCCTACCCTAACCCAAACCGTAACCCTAACCGTAACCCTAACCCTAACTCTAACCCTAACCCAAACTGTAACCCTAATCGTAATCCTATCCCTAATCCTAATCCTAACCGTAACCCTAACCCTAAACCTCACCCTAACCCTAACCCTAACCCTAAAACAAACCATAACCCTAACCCAAACCCTAAACCTAACCCTAACCCTAACCCTAATCCAAACCCTAAACCTAACCCTAACTCTAACCCTAACTCTAATCCTAACCCTAAACATAACCGTAAACCTAACCATAATCCTAAACGAAAACCTAAACCTAACCCTAACCCTAAGCCTAATCCTGACCCAAAACATAACACTAACCCTAACCATAATCCTAACCCTTACCCTAACACAAACACTAACCATAACCCTAACCCTAACCCTAACCCTAACCCTAACCCAAACCCACACACTAACTCTAACTCTAAACCTAACCCTAACCCTAACCCTAACCCTAACCCAAACCCCAAACCTAACCCTAATCCTAACCCAAAACCTAACCCTAACCCAAACACTAACCCTACCCCTAACCCTAACCCAAACCCTATTCCTAACCCTAACCCTAACCCTAAACCTAACCCTAACCCAACCCCATACCCTCACCCTAAACCTAAACCGAACCGTAAACCAAACACAAACACTAACCCTAACCCTCACCCAAAACCTTAACCTAACCCTAATCCTAACCGTAATCCTAACACTAACCCTAACCCAAACCCTAACCCTAAACCTAATCCTAAACCTAACCCTAACCCTAACCGAAACCCTAACCCTAACCCTAACCCAAACCATAACCCTAACCCTAACCCTAACCCTATCCCTAAACCTAAATCAAACCCTAATCCTAACCCTAAACAAAACACTAACCATAACGCTAACAATAACCCTAACCCTAACCCTAATGTTAACTCAAACCCAAACCCTAACCCTAACCCAAACCTAACCCTAACCCAAAACCAAAACCTTACCCTAAACCTAACCCTAACCCTAACACTAAACCAAACCATCCCCTAACACTAACCCTAACCCAAACCGTAACCCTAACCCTAACCCTAACCCTAACTCTAACCCTAACCCAAACTGTAACCCTAATCGTAATCCTATCCCTAATCCTAACCCTAACCCTAACCCTAACCCTAACCCTCACCCTAACCCTAACTATAAAACAAACCATAACCCTAACCCAAACCCTAAACCTAACCCTAACCCTAACCCTAACCCAAACCCTAAACGTAACCCTAACCCTAACCCTAACCCTAACCCTAATCCTAACCCTAAACATAACCTTAAACCTAACCATAACCCTAAACGAAAACCTAAACCTAACCCTAACCCTAAGCCTAATCCTAACCCAAACCCTAAGACTAACACTAACCCTAACACTAACCCTAACCCTAACCCTAATCCTAACCCTTACCCTAACACAAACACTAACCCTAACCCTAACCCTAAACCTAAGCCTAACCCTAAACCAAACCCTAATCCTAACCCGAACCCTAACCCTAAGCAAAACCGTAACCCTAACGCTAACAATAACCCTAATCATAACCCTAACCCTAACGTTAAGCGAAACCCAAACATTAACCCTAACCCTAACCCTAAACCTAAATCAAACCCTAATCCTAACCCTAATCCTAAAGCTAAACAAAACCCTAACACTAACGCTCACAATAACCATAACCCTAACCCTAACGTTAACTCAAACCCAAATCCTAACCCTAACCCTAAACCTAACCCTAACACAAACCCAAAACCTCACCCTAAAGCTAACCCTAACCCTAACACTAAACCAAACCATACCCTAACCCTAACCCTAACCCTAACTCTAACCCTAACCCAAACTGTAACCCTAATCGTAATCCTATCCCTAATCCTAACCCTAACCCTAACCCTAACCCTAATCCTCACCCTAACCCTAACCCTAAAACAAACCATAACCCTAACCCAAACCCTAAACCTAACCCTAACTCTAACCCTAACCCTAATCATAACCCTAAACATAACACTAAACCTAACCATAACCCTAAACAAAAACCTAAACCTAACCTTAACCCTAAGCCTAATCCTAACCCAAACCCCAACACTAACCCTAACCCTAACCCTAACCCTAACCGTAATAATAACCCTTACCCTAACCCAAACACTAACCCTAAACCTAACCCTAAACCTAAGCCTAACCCTAAACCAAACCCTAATCCTAACCCTAAACCTAACCCTAACCAAAACCCTAACCCTGACGCTAAAAATAACCCTAACCCTAACCATAACCCTAACGTTAACCCAAACCCAAACCCTAACCCTAACACTAACACTAACCCTAACCCAAAACCAAAACCTAACCCTAACGCTAACCCGAACCCTAACCCTAACCCTAACCCTAACCCTAACCCTAACCGTAACCCTAAGCCGAACCTTAACCCAAACCCTAAACCTAAATCTTACCCTAACCCTAACCCTAACCCTACCCCTAGCCGTAACTCTAACCCTAACCCTAACCCAAACACTAACCCTAACCCTAATCCTAACCCTAACCCTAACCCTAATCCTAACCCTAACCCAAACCCTAAACTTAACCCTAACTGAAACCCTAAGCCTAACCCTAACCCAAACCCTAAATCTAACACTTACCCTAACCCTAACTCTAACCCTAACCCTAACCCAAACTCAAACCCTAACACTAACCCTAACACAAAACTTAACCGTAACCCTAAACCTAACACTAACCTTAAACAAAACCCTAACCCTAAGCCTAATCCTTCCCCAAACCCTAAAACTAACCCTAACCCGAAACCCCAACACTAACCCTAACCCTAACCCAAACCCTAACCCTAACCCTAACTCTAACCCTAAACCTAACCGTAACCCAAACCCTATCCGTAACAATAATCCTAACACTGACCCTAAATGAAAACCTAAACCCAAACCTAACCCTAACCCAAGCCCAAACCCAAACCATAAACCTAACCCTAAACGTAAGCCTAACCCTAATCCAAACCCAATCCCTAACCCTAAACCTCACCCTAACCCACACCCTAACCCTAACCCTAACCCTAACCCTAAACCTAAACCAAACCTGAAAACCTAAACCTAAACTTACCCCTCAACCTAACTGAAACCCAAACCCTAACCCTAACTCTAAACCTAAGCCTAAACCTAAGGCAAACCCTAACCCTAACCGTAAACCAAACCATAACCCTAACCCTAACCCTAACTCTAAACCAAACCCTAACCCTAGGAATAACCCTAGCCCTAACTCTAACCCTAACCCTAACCCTAACCCTAACCCTAAACCAAACCCTAACCCTAACCGTAACCCTAACCCAAACACTAACCGTAACCTTAACCCGAACATTAACCCAAACCCTAAACCTAAATCTTACCCTAACCCTAACTCTAACCCAAACCATAACCCTAACCCTATGCCAAACCCAAACCCTAACTCTAACCCTAATCGTAACGCTAAACCTAACCCTAACCCAAACACTAACCCTAACCCTAATCCTAACCCTAAACCTAACCCTAATACTAACCCTAACCCAAACCCTGACCTTAACCCTAACTGAAACCCTAAACCTAACCCTAACCCAAACCCTAAATCTAACACTTACCCTAAACCTAACTCTAACCCTAACCCTAACCCAAACAATAACCCTAACCCTAACACTAAACCTAAACCTAAACCTAACCCTAACCCAAACCCTATCCGTAACCATAATCCTAACCCTGACCCTAAATTAAAACCTAAAACTAATCCAAACCCTAACCGTAGCCCTAACCCTAAACCTAAACCCAAACCTAACCCTAACGCAAACCCAAACCCAAACCCTAAACCTAACACAAAACGTAACCCTAAGCCTAACCCTAACCCAATCCCTAACCCTAAACCTAACCCTACCCAAAACCTAACCCTAACCCTAACCCTAACCCTAAACCTAACCCAAACCTAACACTAAACCTAACCCTAAACCAAACCCTAACATTAACACTAACCCTAAACCTAACCCCTAACCATAACCCTAAACCTAACCCTAACACAAACGCTAAGCCTAAACCTAACCCTAACCCTAACCATAAACTTAAACCAAACCCTAAACCTAACCCTAATTATAACCCTAACACTAACCCTAAACCAAACCCTAACCCTAACCCTAACCCTAAAACTAACCCTAACCCTAACCCAAACCCTAGCCCTAACCCTAACTAAAACCCTAAAACTAACCCTAAACCAAACCCTAACCCTAACCCTAACCCTAAACCTAACCCAAACCCTAACCCAAAATCTAACCCTAAGCCTAACCTAACACCTAATCCTAAAATTAACCCTAACCCTAACCCAAAAACAAACCCTGAACCTAAAGCTAACCCTAACCCTGAACCTAACCCTAACCCTAACCCTTACCCAAACCCTAACCCTAATCCTAACCCAAACCCTAACCCTAACACTAACCCTAACCCTAACGCTAACTCTAACCCTAACCCTAACCCTAACCCTAACTCTAACCCTAATCCTAACCCTAACACAAACCCTAACAATACCCCTAACCCTAACCCTAATCCTAACCTTAACCCTTACCAAAAGCCTAACCCTAAACCTAACTATAACCCCTAACCCCTAATCCCGAATCCTAACCCTAAACCTAAACCAAACCATAACCCTAATCCTAACCATAACCCTCACCCTAAACATAACCCTAACGCTAACCCTAACCCTAACCCTAATCCTAACCCTAAACATAACCCTAACCCTAAACCTAACCCTAACCGAAAACCTAAAACTAACCCTAACCCTAAGCCTAATCCTATCCCAAACCATAACCCTAACCCTAACCATAACCCTAACACAAACCCTAATCCTAACCCTAACCCTAACCCAAACCCTAACCCTAACCCTAACCATAAAACTAACCCTAACCCAAACCCTAAACCTCACCCTAACCCTAACCCTAACTGAAAACCTAAACCTAACTCTAACCCTAACCCTAACCCTACCCCAAACCCTAATCCTAAACCTAAATCTAATCCTAACCCAAACCCTAACAATAATGTTAACCCTAACGCTAACCCTACCACAAACCCTAACACTAACCCTAACCCGCACTCTAACCCTGAAGCTTACCCTGACCCTAACCCTAAACGAAACCTTGCCCTACCCCTAACCCTAACCCAAACCGTAACCCTAACCCAAACCCTAATCCTAACCCAAATCCTAACCCTAATCATAATCTTATCCCTAAACCTAACCCTAACCGAAACCCTAACCATAACCCTAACCCTAACCCTAACCCTAACCCAAATCCAAACCATAACCCTAACCCTAACCCAAAACCTAACCCTAACACAAACCCTAATCCTATACCTTACCCTAATCCTAACCCAAACCCTAAGCTTAACGCTAACAATAACCCTAACCCTAACCCTAACCCTAACCCTAAACCTAACGTTAACCCAAACCCTAACCTAAACCTAACCCTAACCCGAACCCAAACCCTAATCCTAACTCTAAACTTAACCCTAACCCTAACCCAAACGCAAAACATCACCCTAACCCTAACCCAAACCCTAACCCTAACGCTAACCCTAAACCTAACCCTAACCCTAACCCTAACACTAATACTAACCCTAAACATAACCCTAACCCTAACCCTAACCCTAACCGAAAACCTAAACCTAACTCTTACCCTAACCCTAACCCTAACCCAAACCCTAATCCGA
>CM069541.1:9322500-9340000 GCA_035773235.1 Eospalax fontanierii
TAACCCAAACCCTAACCCTAACCCTAACCAAAACCCTAACAATAACGGAAACCCTAATCCTAACCCTAACACAAACCCTAAAAATAACCCTAACCCTAACCCTAATCCTAACCCTAACGCTTACCAAAAACCTAACCCTAAACCTAACTATAACCCCTAACCCCTAATCCCGAATCCTAACCCTAAACCTATACCAAACCCAAACCCTAACCCTAACCCTATCACTAACCCTAACCCCTAACACCTAACCCGAACCCTAACCCTAACCCTAACCGCTCACCCTAAAACTAACCATAACCTTAACACCTAACCCTAACCCTAACCCAAACACTAACTCTAACCCTAACCCTAACTGTAATCCAAACCCTAACCCAAACACAAACACTAACCCTAACAATAACCATAACCCTAACCCAAACGCAAACACTGAACCTAATCCAAACCCTAACCCTAACCCTAACCGTAACCCTAACCCTAACCATAACACAAACCTTAACCCTAACTCTAACACTAAACCTATGCCTAACAAAAACACTAAACCTTACCCTAACCCTTACCCTAGCCTTAACCCTAACCCAACCCTTATTCTAACCCTAACCCAAACCGTAAACTTAACCCTAACCCTAATCCAAACCCTAAACCTAACACTAACTTTAACCCTAACCCTAGCCCTAACCCTAAACCTAACCCTAACCCTAAGCCTAATCCTAACCCTAACCCTAACCCTAACCCTAACCCAAGCCCTAACCCTAACCCTAACCCTAACCAAAACCCTAACAATAACGCTAACCCTAATCCTAACCCTAACACAAACCCTAACAATAACCCTAACCCTAACCCTAATCCTAACCTTAACCCTTACCAAAAACCTAACCCTAAACCTAACTATAACCCCTAACCCCTAATCCCGAATCCTAACCCTAAACCTAAACCAAACCCTAACCCTAAACCTAACCATAACCCTCACCATAAACATAACCCTAACGCTAACCCTAACCCTAACCCTAATCGTAACCCTAAACATAACCCTAACCCTAAACCTAACCCTAACCGAAAACCTAAAACTAACCCTAACCCTAAGCCTAATCCTATCCCAAACCATAACCCTAACCCTAAACATAACCCTAACACAAACCCTAATCCTAACCCTAACCCTAACCCAAACCCTAACCCTAACCCTAACCATAAAACTAACCCTAACCCAAACCCTAAACCTCACCCTAACCCTAACCCTAACTGAAAACCTAAACCTAACTCTAACCCTAACCCTAACCCTACCCCAAACCCTAATCCTAAACCTAAATCTAATCCTAACCCAAACCCTAACAATAATGTTAACCCTAACGCTAACCCTAACCCAAACCCTAACACTAACCCTAACCCTCACTCTAACCCTGAAGCTTACCCTAACCCTAACCCTAAACGAAACCTTACCCTAACCCTAACCCTAACCCAAACCGTAACCCTAACCCAAACCCTAATCCTAACCCAAATCCTAACCCTAATCATAATCTTATCCCTAACCCTAACCCTAACCGAAACCCTAACCATAACCCTAACCCTAACCCAAACCCTAACCCTAACCCTAACCCTAACCCTAACCCAAACCCAAACATTAACACTAACCCTAATCCAAAACCTAATTCTAACCCTAACCATAACCCCTAACCGATAACACCGAACCCTAAACTTAACCCTAACCCTAACCAAAACCCTAACCCTAACCCTAACCCGAACCCTAACCCAAACCATAACCCTAACCCTAACCCAAAACCTAACTCTAACCCAAACCCTAACACTAACCCAAACCTTAATTCTACCCCTAATCCAAACCAAACCCTCACACTAACACTAACTCTAAACCTAACCCTAACACTAACCCTAACCCTAACTCTAAGCGAAACCCTCACCCTAATCTAAACCCTATCACTAACTCTAACCCTAACCGTAATAAAAATCCCTAACCCTAAGCCTAACCCTAACCAAAACCCAAACATGAACACTAATGCTAACCCAAAAACTAATTCTAACCCAAACCATAACCCCTAACCCATAACCCCGAACCCTAAACCTATCCCTAACCAAAACCCTAACCCTAACCCTAACCCTAACTCTAACCCTAACCCAAACCATAACCCTAACCCTAACCCAAAACCTAACCCTAACACAAACCTAATCCTATACCTTACCCTAATCCTAACCCAAACCCTAAGCTTAACGCTAACAATAACCCTAACCCTAACCCTAACACTAACCCTAAACCTAACGTTAACCCAAACCCTAACCTAAACCTAACCCTAACCCGAACCCAAACCCTAATCCTAACTCTAAACTTAACCCTAACCCTAACCCAAACGCAAAACCTAACCCTAAACCTAACCCAAACCCTAACCCTAACGCTAACCCTAACCCTAACCCTAACCCTAACACTAATACTAACCCTAACCCTAACCCTAACCCTAACCCTAACCGAAAACCTAAACCTAACTCTTACCCTAACCCTAACCCTAACCCAAACCCTAATCCGAACCCTAAAACTAATCCTTACCCAAACACTAACCCTAAAGTTAACCCTAACCCTTACCCAAACTCTAACACAAACGCTAACCCGAACCAAAACCCTAACCCTAACTCTAACCCTAACCCTAACCCTAACCCAAACCCTAATCCTAACCCTAATCCTAACGCAAAACCTAACCCAAACCCTAACGCTAACCCAAATAATAACCCTAATCCTAACCCTAACCCTAATTCAAACCCTAACCCTAACCCTAACCAAACCCTAACCCTAACCCTAACCCTAACCATAACCCAAACCCTATCACTAACCCTAACCTTAACTCTACCCCTAATCCAAACCCAAATCCTCACACTAACAGTAACTCTAAACCTAACCCAAAACCTAACCCTAACCGGAACCTTAACTCTACCCCTCATACAAACCCACACCCTCACACTAACACCAACTCTGAACCTAACAATAACCCTAATCCTAATCCTAACCCTACCCGAAACCCTCACCCAAATCTAAAACCTAACCCTAACCGTAACCCTAACCGTAACACAAACCCTAACACTAACCCTAACCCAAACCCTAACCCTAACCCTAATACTAATCCTTACCCAAACCCTAACCCTAAAGTTAACCCTAACCCTAATCCAAACTCTAACACAAACGCTAACCCTAATCAAAACCCTAACCCAACTCTAACCCTAACCCTAACCCAAACCCTGACCCTAACCCTAATCCTAACGCAAAACCTAACCCAAACCCTAACACTAACCCTAACTCAAACCCTAACCCTAAACTTAACCCTAATTCAAACCCTAACCCTAACCCTAACCCTAACCCAAACCCTAACCCTAACCCTAACCCTAACCATAACCCAAACCCTATCACTAACCCTAAACTTAACTCTAATCCTAATCCAAACCCAAATCCTCACACTAAAAGTAACTCTAAACCTAACCCTAAACCTAACCCTAATCCTAACCGTAACCGAAACCCTCACACTAACCTAAACCCTAACCCTAACCCTAACCCTAACGCTAACGCAAACCCTAACCCTAACCCTAACCCTAACCCTAAACCTAACCCTAACCCAAAACCTAACACTAACCCTAACTCAAACCCTAACACTAACCCTAAACTAAATTCTACCCCAAATCAAAACCCAAACCCTCACACTAACAGTTACTCTAAACCTAACCCTAACCCTAACCCTAACACTAACACTAACCGAAACCGTCACCCTAACCTAAACCCTAACGCTAACCCTAACACTAACCTTAACACAAACACTAACCCTAACCCTAACCCTAACCCTAACCCAAACGCTAACATTAACACTTACCCTAAACCAAAAGCTAATTCTAACCCTAACCATAACCCTTAACCGCTAACCCTGAACCCTAACCCTAACCCTAACCCAAACGCTAAACTTAACCCTAACCCTAACCCAAACCCTAAACCTAACCCTAACCCTAACCCTAACCTAACCGTAACCCTAACCGAAACACTAACCCTAACCCTAACCCTAACCCTAACCCTAACCCTAATCCTAAACCTAAACCTAAACATAACCCTAACCCTAAGCCTAATCCTAACCCAAACCCTAACACTAACCCTAACCCTAAACCAAACCCTAACCCTACCCCTAACCCTAACCCTAACCCTAACCCTAACCCTAAACCTAAACCTAAACATAACCCTAACCCTAAGCCTAATCCTAACCCAAACCCTAACACTAACCCTAACCCTAAACCAAACCCTAACCCTACCCCTAACCCTAACCCTAATCAAAACCCAAACAATAACGCTAACCCTAATCCTAACCCTAACACAAACCCGAACAATAACCCTAACCCTAACCCTAATCCTAACCCTAACCCTTACACAAAACCTAACCCTAACCCTAACTATAACCCCTAACCCCTAACCCCGAATCCTAACCCTAAACCTAAACTAAACCCTAACCCTAATCCTAACCCTAACCCTCACCCTAAACCTAACCCTAACGCTAAACCTAACCCTAACCCTAACCGTAACACAAACCCTAACCCTCAGCCTAACCCTAACCCTAACCCTAACCCTAACCCAAAATCAAACCCTAACCCTAACTCAAACCCTAACACTGACCCTAACCTTAACTCTACCCCAAATCCAAACCCAAACCTCACACTAACAGTAACTCTAAACCTACAACTAACCCTAACCCTAATCCTAACTGTAACCCAAACCCTAACCCTAACCCTAACCCAAACCCTAACTTTAACACTAACCCTAACCCAAAAGCTAATTCTAACCCTAACCATAACCCCTAACCCCTAACCCTGAACCCTAAGCCTAACCCTAACCCAAACCCTAAACTTAACCCTAACCCTAACACAAACCCTAAAACTAACACTAACCCTAACCCTAACCTAACCCTAAACCTAACCGAAAACCTAAACCTAACCCTAACCCTAACCCTAACCCTAACCCTAACCCCAACCCTAAACATAAACATAAACCTAAACCTAACCCTAAGTCTAATCCTAACCCAAACCCTAACACTAACAATAACCCTAACCCAAACCCTAACCCTAACCCTAACCCTAACCAAAACCCTAACAATAACGCTAACCCTAATCCTACCCCTAACCCAAACCCTAACAATAACCCTAACCCTAACCCTAATCCTAACCCTAACCCTTACCAAAAACCAAACCCTAAACCTAACTATAACCCCTAACCCCTAATCCCGAATCCTAACCCTAAACCAAAACCAAATCCGAACCCTAACCTCACCCTAAACATAACCCTAACGCTAACCCTAACCCTAACCCTAATCCTAACCCTAAACATAACCCTAACCCTAAACCTAACCCTAACAGAAAACCTAAAACTAACCCTAAACCTAAGCCTAATCCTAACCCAAACCATAACCTTAACCCTAACCATAACCCTAACCCAAACCCTAATCCTAACCCTAACCCTAACCCAAACCCTAACCCTAACGCTAACCATAAACCTAACCCTAACCCTAACACTAACGTTAACTCAAACCCAAACCCTAATCCTAACCCTAACCCTAATCCTGACCCAAACCCTAACCCTAACGTTAACCCTAACCCTAACCCAAACCCTAACACTAACCCTAACCATAACCCTAACCCTAACCCTAACCCTAACCCTAACCCTAACCCTAACACTAACCCGAACACTAATCCAAACCCTAACCATAAACCTAACCAAAACCCTAACCCTAAAACTAATCCTAACCCAAACCCTAACCCTAATCGTAATCCTATCCCTAACCCTAACCCTAACCCTAACCATAACCATAAAACTAACCCTAACCCAAACCCTAAACCTAACCTTAACACTAACCCTAACCGAAAACCTAAACCTAACTCTAACCCTAACCCTAACCCTAACCCAAACCCTAATCCTAAACCTAACCCTAATCCTAACCCAAACCCTAACAATAATGTACACCCTAACCCTAACGCTAACCCAAAACCTAACCCTAACCCTAACCCAAAACCTAACCATAACCCTAACCCAAACCCTAACACTAACCCTAACCTTAACTCTACCCCTAATCCAAACCCAAACACTCACACTAACACTAACTCTGAACCTAACAATAACCCTAATCCTAATCCTAACCCTAATCGAAATCCTCACCCTAATCTAAACCCTAACCCTAACCCTAAACCTAACCGTAACACAAACCCTAACACTAACCCTAACCCAAACCCTAACCCTAACCCTAATCCTAACCAAAAACCTAACCCAAACCCTAACACTAAACCTACGTCAAACCCTAAACCTAACCCTAACCCTAATCCTAAACCTAATGCTAACCCTAACCCTAACCCTAATCCTAACCCTAAACATAATCCTAACCCTAAACCTAACCCTAACCGAAAACCTAAAATTAACCCTAACCCTCAGCCTAACACTAACCCAAACCCTAATCCTAACCCTAACCCTAACCCAAACCCTAAACCTAAGGCTAACCCTAAACCTAACCCTAACCCTAACGTTAACCCAAACACAAAACCTAACCCTAAACCTAAACCTAACCCTAACCCTAACCCAAACCCTAACCCTAACGCTAACCCTAAACCTAACCCTAACCCTAACCCTAACACTAATACTAACCCTAAACATAACCCTAACCCTAACCCTAACCCTAACCGAAAACCTAAACCTAACTCTTACCCTAACCCTAACCCTAACCCAAACCCTAATCCTAACCCTAAAACTAATCCTTACCCAAACCCTAACCCTAAAGTTAACCCTAACACTAACCCAAACTCTAACACAAACGCTAACCCTAACCAAAACCCTAACCCTAACTCTAACCCTAACCCTAACCCTAACCCAAACCCTAACCCTAACCCTAATCCTAAAGCAAAACCTAACCCTAACCCTAACACTAACCCTAACTCAAACCCTAACCCTAACCCTAACCCTAATTCAAATCCTAACCCTAACCCTAACCCTAACCCAAACCCTAACCCTAACCCTAACCCTAATCCTAACCCTAACCATAACCCAAACCCTATCACTAACCCTAACCTTAACTCTACCCCAAATCCAAACCCAAACCCTCACACTAACAGTAACTCTAAACCTAACCCTAAGCCTAACCTTAATACTAACACTAACCGAAACCGTCACCCTAACCTAAACCCTAACCCTAACCCTAACACTAACCGTAACACAAACCCTCACTCTAACCCTAACCCTAACCCAAACCCTAACATTAACACTTACCCTAAACCAAAAGCTAATTCTAACCCTAACCATAACCCCTAACCGCTAACACTGAACCCTAACCCTCACCCTAACCCAAACGCTAAACTTAACCCTAACCCTAACCCTAACCCAAACCCTATACCTACCCCTGACCCTAACCCTATCCTACCCCTAACCCTAACCGAAACCCTAATGCTAACCCTAACCCTAACCCTAACCCTAACCCTAACCCTAACCCTAACGCTAAATCTAAACCTAAAACTTACCCTAACCCTAAGCCTAATCCTAAACGAAACCCTAACAATAACCCTAACCCTAACCCAAACCCTAAACCTAACCCTAACCCTAACCCTAACCTAAACCCTAACAATAACGCTAATCCTAATCCTAACCCTAACACAAACACGAACAATAACCCTAACCCTAACCCTAATCCTAACCCTAACCCTTACACAAAACCTAACCCTAACCCTAACTATAACCCCTAACCCCTAACCCCGAATCCTAACCCTAAACCTAAACCAAACCCTATCGCTAACCCTAAACCTAACCCTAATCCTAACCCTAAACATAACCCTAACCCTAAACCTAACCCTAACCGAAAACCTAAAACTAACCCTAACCATAAGCCTAATCTTAACCCCAACCATAACCCTAACCCTAACCCTAACCCTAACCGAAACCCTAATCCTAATCCTAACCCTAACCCAAACCCTAACCCTAACAGTAACCCTAACCCTAACCCTAACCCTGAACCTTACCCTAACCCTAACCCTAAACCAAACCTTACCCTAACCCTAACCCTAACCCAAACCGTAACCCTAACCAAAACCCTAATCCTAACCCAAACACTAACCCTAATCATAATCCTATCCCTAACCCTAACCCTAACCCTAACCCTAACCCTAACCCTAACCCTAACCCAAACCCTAACCCTAACCCTAACCCTAACCCTAACCCAAACCCAAACATTAACACTAACTCTAATTCAAAACCTAATTCTAACCCTAACCATAACCCCTAACCCATAACACCGATCCCTAAACCTAACCCTAACCCTAACCAAAACCGTAAACCTAACCCTAAGCCTAACCCTAACCCTAACCCAAACCCTAATCCTAACCCAAACCCTAACCCCAATCATAATCCTTTCCCTAACCCTAACCCTAACCCTAACCATAACCCTAACCCTAACCCAAACCCTAACCCTAACCGTAACCCTAACCCTAACCTAACCCTAACTCTAACCCAAACCCAAACATTAACACTAACCCTAATCCAAAACCTAATTCTAACCCTAACCATAACCCCTAACCCATAACACCGAACCCTAAACCTAACCCTAACCCTAACCAAAACCCTAACCCTAACCCTAAGTCTAGCCCTAACCCTAACCCAAACCATAACCCTACCCCTAAACCAAAACCTAACTTTAACCCAAACCCTAACACTAACCCAAACCTTAACTCTACCCCTAATCCAAACCAAACCCTCACACTAACACTAACTCTAAACCTAACCCTAACCCTAACCCTAATTCTAACTCTAAGCGAAACCCTCACCCTAACCTAAACCCTAACAGTAACCCTAACCCTAACCGTAACAAAAATCCCTAACCCTAAGCCTAACCCTAACCAAAACACAAACTTGAACACTAACCCTAACCCAAAACCTAATTCTAACCCAAACCATAACCCCTAACCCATAACCCCAAACCCTAAACCGAATCCTAAACAAAAACCTAAACCTAACCCTAACCCTAACCCTAACCCTAACCCAAACCATAACCCTAACCCTAACCCAAAACCTAACCCTAACACAAACCCTAATCCTATACCTTACCCTAATCCTAACCCAAACCCTAAGCTTAACGCTAACAATAACCCTAACCCTAACCCTAACACTAACCCTAAACCTAACGTTAACCCAAACCCTAACCTAAACCTAACCCTAACCCGAACCCAAACCCTAATCCTAACTCTAAACTTAACCCTAACCCTAACCCAAACGCAAAACCTAACCCTAAACCTAACCCAAACCCTAACCCTAACGCTAACCCTAACCCTAACCCTAACCCTAACCCTAACACTAATACTAACCCTAACCCTAACCCTAACCCTAACCCTAACCGAAAACCTAAACCTAACTCTTACCCTAACCCTAACCCTAACCCAAACCCTAATCCGAACCCTAAAACTAATCCTTACCCAAACACTAACCCTAAAGTTAACCCTAACCCTTACCCAAACTCTAACACAAACGCTAACCCGAACCAAAACCCTAACCCTAACTCTAACCCTAACCCTAACCCTAACCCAAACCCTAATCCTAACCCTAATCCTAACGCAAAACCTAACCCAAACCCTAACACTAACCCTAATCTAACCCTAACCCTAACCCTAACCCTAATTCAAACCCTAACCCTAACCCTAACCAAACCCTAACCCTAACCCTAACCCTAACCATAACCCAAACGCTATCACTAACCCTAAGCTTAACTCTACCCCTAATCCAAACCCAAATCCTCACACTAACAGTAACTCTAAACCTAACCCAAAACCTAACCCTAACCGTAACCTTAACTCTACCCCTCATACAAACCCAAACCCTCACACTAACACTAACTCTGAACCTAACAATAACCCTAATCCTAATCCTAACCCTAACCGAAACCCTCACCCAAATCTAAACCCTAACCCTAACCGTAAACCTAACCGTAACACAAACCCTAACACTAACCCTAACCCAAACCCTAACCCTAACCCTAAAACTAATCCTTACCCAAACCCTAACCCTAAAGTTAACCCTAACCCTAATCCAAACTCTAACACAAACGCTAACCCTAATCAAAACCCTAACCCAACTCTAACCCTAACCCTAACCCAAACCCTGACCCTAACCCTAATCCTAACGCAAAACCTAACCCAAACCCTAACACTAACCCTAACTCAAACCCTAACCCTAACCTTAACCCTAATTCAAACCCTAACCCTAACCCTAACCCTAACCCAAACCCTAACCCTAACCCTAACCCTAACCATAACCCAAACCCTATCACTAACCCTAAACTTAACTCTAATCCTAATCCAAACCCAAATCCTCACACTAAAAGTAACTCTAAACCTAACCCTAAACCTAACCCTAATCCTAACCGTAACCGAAACCCTCACACTAACCTAAACCCTAACCCTAACCCTAACCCTAACGCTAACGCAAACCCTAACCCTAACCCTAACCCTAACCCTAAACCTAACCCTAACCCAAAACCTAACACTAACCCTAACTCAAACCCTAACACTAACCCTAAACTAAATTCTACCCCAAATCAAAACCCAAACCCTCACACTAACAGTAACTCTAAACCTAACCCTAACCCTAACCCTAACACTAACACTAACCGAAACCGTCACCCTAACCTAAACCCTAACGCTAACCCTAACACTAACCTTAACACAAACACTAACCCTAACCCTAACCCTAACCCTAACCCAAACGCTAACATTAACACTTACCCTAAACCAAAAGCTAATTCTAACCCTAACCATAACCCTTAACCGCTAACCCTGAACCCTAACCCTAACCCTAACCCAAACGCTAAACTTAACCCTAACCCTAACCCAAACCCTAAACCTAACCCTAACCCTAACCCTAACCTAACCGTAACCCTAACCGAAACACTAACCCTAACCCTAACCCTAACCCTAACCCTAACCCTAATCCTAAACCTAAACCTAAACATAACCCTAACCCTAAGCCTAATCCTAACCCAAACCCTAACACTAACCCTAACCCTAAACCAAACCCTAACCCTACCCCTAACCCTAACCCTAACCCTAACCCTAACCCTAACCCTAAACCTAAACCTAAACATAACCCTAACCCTAAGCCTAATCCTAACCCAAACCCTAACACTAACCCTAACCCTAAACCAAACCCTAACCCTACCCCTAACCCTAACCCTAATCAAAACCCAAACAATAACGCTAACCCTAATCCTAACCCTAACACAAACCCGAACAATAACCCTAACCCTAACCCTAATCCTAACCCTAACCCTTACACAAAACCTAACCCTAACCCTAACTCTAACCCCTAACCCCTAACCCCGAATCCTAACCCTAAGCCTAAACTAAACCCTAACCCTAATCCTAACCCTAACCCTCACCCTAAACCTAACCCTAACGCTAAACCTAACCCTAACCCTAACCGTAACACAAACCCTAACCCTCAGCCTAACCCTAACCCTAACCCTAACCCTAACCCAAAATCAAACCCTAACCCTAACTCAAACCCTAACACTGACCCTAACCTTAACTCTACCCCAAATCCAAACCCAAACCTCACACTAACAGTAACTCTAAACCTACAACTAACCCTAACCCTAATCCTAACTGTAACCCAAACCCTAACCCTAACCCTAACCCAAACCCTAACTTTAACACTAACCCTAACCCAAAAGCTAATTCTAACCCTAACCATAACCCCTAACCCCTAACCCTGAACCCTAAGCCTAACCCTAACCCAAACCCTAAACTTAACCCTAACCCTAACACAAACCCTAAAACTAACACTAACCCTAACCCTAACCTAACCCTAAACCTAACCGAAAACCTAAACCTAACCCTAACCCTAACCCTAACCCTAACCCTAACCCCAACCCTAAACATAAACATAAACCTAAACCTAACCCTAAGTCTAATCCTAACCCAAACCCTAACACTAACAATAACCCTAACCCAAACCCTAACCCTAACCCTAACCCTAACCAAAACCCTAACAATAACGCTAACCCTAATCCTAACCCTAACACAAACCCTAACAATAACCCTAACCCTAACCCTAATCCTAACCCTAACCCTTACCAAAAACCAAACCCTAAACCTAACTATAACCCCTAACCCCTAATCCCGAATCCTAACCCTAAACCTAAACCAAAGCCTAACCCTAACCTCACCCTAAACATAATCCTAACGCTAACCCCAACCCTAACCCTAATCCTAACCCTAAACATAACCCTAACCCTAAACCTAACCCAAACAGAAAACCTAAAACTAACCCTAAACCTAAGCCTAATCCTAACCCAAACCATAACCTTAACCCTAACCATAACCCTAACCCAAACCCTAATCCTAACCCTAACCCTAACCCAAACCCTAACCCTAACGCTAACCTTAAACCTAACCCTAACCCTAACACTAACGTTAACACAAACCCAAACCCTAATCCTAACCCTAACCCTAATCCTGACCCAAACCCTAACCCTAACGTTAACCCTAACCCTAACCCAAACCCTAACACTAACCCTAACCATAACCCTAACCCTAACCCTAACCCTAACCCTAACCCTAACCCTAACACTAACCCGAACACTAATCCAAACCCTAACCATAAACCTAACCAAAACCCTAACCCTAAAACTAATCCTAACCCAAACCCTAACCCTAATCGTAATCCTATCCCTAACCCTAACCCTAACCCTAACCATAACCATAAAACTAACCCTAACCCAAACCCTAAACCTAACCTTAACACTAACCCTAACCGAAAACCTAAACCTAACTCTAACCCTAACCCTAACCCTAACCCAAACCCTAATCCTAAACCTAACCCTAATCCTAACCCAAACCCTAACAATAATATACACCCTAACCCTAACGCTAACCCAAAACCTAACCCTAACCCTAACCCAAAACCTAACCATAACCCTAACCCAAGCCCTAACACTAACCCTAGCCTTAACTCTTCCCCTAGTCCAAACCCAATCACTCACACTAACACTAACTCTGGACCTTACAATAACCCTTATCCTAATCCTAACCCTTATCGTGAGCCTCACCCTAATCTAAACCCTAACCCTAACCCTAAACCTAACCGTAACACAAACCCTAACACTAACCCTAACCCAAACCCTAACCCTAACCCTAATCCTAACCAAAAACCTAACCCAAACCCTAACACTAAACCTACGTCAAACCCTAAACCTAACCCTAACCCTAATCCTAAACCTAATGCTAACCCTAACCCTAACCCTAATCCTAACCCTAAACATAATCCTAACCCTAAACCTAACCCTAACCGAAAACCTAAAATTAACCCTAACCCTCAGCCTAACACTAACCCAAACCCTAATCCTAACCCTAACCCTAACCCAAACCCTAAACCTAACGCTAACCCTAAACCTAACCCTAACCCTAACGTTAACCCAAACACAAAACCTAACCCTAAACCTAAACCTAACCCTAACCCTAACCCAAACCCTAACCCTAACGCTAACCCTAAACCTAACCCTAACCCTAACCCTAACACTAATACTAACCCTAAACATAACCCTAACCCTAACCCTAACCCTAACCGAAAACCTAAACCTAACTCTTACCCTAACCCTAACCCTAACCCAAACCCTAATCCTAACCCTAAAACTAATCCTTACCCAAACCCTAACCCTAAAGTTAACCCTAACCCTAACCCAAACTCTAACACAAACGCTAACCCTAACCAAAACCCTAACCCTAACTCTAACCCTAACCCTAACCCTAACCCAAACCCTAACCCTAACCCTAATCCTAAAGCAAAACCTAACCCAAACCCTAACACTAACCCTAACTCAAACCCTAACCCTAACCCTAACCCTAATTCAAATCCTAACCCTAACCCTAACCCTAACCCAAACCCTAACCCTAACCCTAACCCTAATCCTAACCCTAACCATAACCCAAACCCTATCACTAACCCTAACCTTAACTCTACCCCAAATCCAAACCCAAACCCTCACACTAACAGTAACTCTAAACCTAACCCTAAGCCTAACCTTAATACTAACACTAACCGAAACCGTCACCCTAACCTAAACCCTAACCCTAACCCTAACACTAACCGTAACACAAACCCTCACTCTAACCCTAACCCTAACCCAAACCCTAACATTAACACTTACCCTAAACCAAAAGCTAATTCTAACCCTAACCATAACCCCTAACCGCTAACACTGAACCCTAACCCTCACCCTAACCCAAACGCTAAACTTAACCCTAACCCTAACCCTAACCTAAACCCTATACCTAACCCTAACCCTAACCCTAACCTAACCCTAACCCTAACCGAAACCCTAACGCTAACCCTAACCCTAACCCTAACCCTAACCCTAACCCTAACGCTAAATCTAAACCTAAAACTAACCCTAAACCTAAGCCTAATCCTAAACGAAACCCTAACAATAACCCTAACCCTAACCCAAACCCTAAACCTAACCCTAACCCTAACCCTAACCTAAACCCTAACAATAACGCTAATCCTAATCCTAACCCTAACACAAACACGAACAATAACCCTAACCCTAACCCTAATCCTAACCCTTACCCTTACACAAAACCTAACCCTCACCCCAACTATTACCCCTAACCCCTACCCCCGAATCCTAACCCTAAACCTAAACCAAACCCTATCGCTAACCCTAAACCTAACCCTAATCCTAACCCTAAACATAACCCTAACCCTAAACCTAACCCTAACCGAAAACCTAAAACTAACCCTAACCATAAGCCTAATCTTAACCCCAACCATAACCCTAACCCTAACCCTAACCCTAACCGAAACCCTAATCCTAATCCTAACCCTAACCCAAACCCTAACCCTAACAGTAACCCTAACCCTAACCCTAACCCTGAACCTTACCCTAACCCTAACCCTAAACCAAACCTTACCCTAACCCTAACCCTAACCCAAACCGTAACCCTAACCAAAACCCTAATCCTAACCCAAACACTAACCCTAATCATAATCCTATCCCTAACCCTAACCCTAACCCTAACCCTAACCATAACCCTAACCCTAACCCAAACCCTAACCCTAACCCTAACCCTAACCAAAACCCAAATATTAACACTAACCCTAATTCAAAACCTAATTCTAACCCTAACCATAACCCCTAACCCATAACACCGATCCCTAAACCTAACCCTAACCCTAACCAAAACCGTAAACCTAACCCTAAGCCTAACCCTAACCCTAACCCAAACCCTAATCCTAACCCAAACCCTAACCCCAATCATAATCCTTTCCCTAACCCTAACCCTAACCCTAACCATAACCCTAACCCTAACCCAAACCCTAACCCTAACCCTAACCCTAACCCTAACCTAACCCTAACTCTAACCCAAACCCAAACATTAACACTAACCCTAATCCAAAACCTAATTCTAACCCTAACCATAACGCCTAACCCATAACACCGAACCCTAAACCTAACCCTAACCCAAACCTTACCCTAACCCTAACACTAACCCTAACGTTAACTCTACCCCTAATCCAAACCCAAACCATTACTCTAACACTAACCCTAAACCTTACCTAACCCTAACCCTAGTCCTAACCCTAAACGAAACCCTAAATCTAATCTAAACCCTAACCCTAACCCTAAACCTAATAGAAACCCTAACATAACCTGAACCCTAACCCTCACCCAAACCCTAACATTAACACTAACCCTAAACCAAAACCTAATCCTAACCCTAACCATAACCACTAACACCTAAGCCCGAACCCTAACCCTAAACCTAAACCAAACCCTAACGCTAACCCTAACCCTAACCCTAACCCTAACCCTAACCCTAACCCTAACCCTAACCCTAAACCTAACCCTAACTCTAACCCTAAACCTAACCCAAAACCTAACCCTAACCCTAACCCTAACCCTAACCCAAAATCTAACCCTAACCCAAAACCTAACACTAAACATAACCTTAACTCTACCCCTAATCCAAACCAAACCCTCACACTAACACTAACTCTAAACCTAACCCTAACCCTAACCCTAATCCTAACTCTAAGCAAAACCCTCACCCTAAGCCTAACCCTAACCAAAACCCAAACATGAACACTAACCCTAACCCAAAACCTAATTCTAACCCAAACCCTAACGCTAACTCATAACCCCGAACCCTAAACCTAATCCTAACCAAAAACCTAACCCTAACCCTAACCCTAATCCAAACCCAAACCCTCACACTAACAGTAAATCTAAACCTAATCCTAAACCTAACCCTAATCCTAACCCTAACCGAAACCCTCACCCTAACCTAAACCCTAACCCTACCCCTAACCCTAACCGTAACGCAAACCCTAACCCTCACCCTAACCCTAACCTTAAACCTAACCCTAACCCAAAACTTAACCCTAATCCTAACTCAAACCCTAACACTAACACTAACCTTAACTCTACCCCAAATCCAAACCCAAACCCTCACACTAACAGTAACTCTAAACCTAACCCTAACCCTAACCCTAACCCAAACCCAAACATTAACACTAACCCTAACCTTAACTCTACCCCAAATCCAAACCCAAACCCTCACACTAACAGTAACTCTAAACCTAACCCTAACCCTAACCCTAATCCTAACACTAATCGAAACCCTCACCCTAACCTAAACCCTAACCCTAACCCTAACCGTAACACAAACCCCTAACCCTAACCCTAACCCTAACCCAAACCCTAACATTAACACTTACCCTAAACCAAAAGCTAATTCTAACCCTAACCATAACCCCTAACCGCTAACCCTGATCCCTAACCCTAACCCTAACCCAAACGCTAAACTTAACCCTAACCCTAACCCTAACCCAAACCCTAAACCTAAACCTAACCCTAACCCTAACCCTAACCTAACCCTAACCCTAACCGAAACCCTAATCCTAACCCTAACCCTAACCCAAACCCTAACCCTAACGCTAACCCTAAACCTAACCCTAACCCTAACTCTAACGTTAACCCAAACCCAAACCCTAAACCTAATCCTAACCCTAATCCTAATCCTAACCCAAACCCTAACCCTAACGTTAACCCTAACCCTAACCCAAACCCTAACACTAACCCTAACCCTAACCCTAACCCTAAACCTAACCGTAACCCTAACCCCAACACTAACCCTAACACTAATCCAAACCTAACCCTAAATCTAACGAAAACCCTAACACTAACCCTTACCCAAACCCTAACACTAACCCTTACCCTAACCCTAACCCTGAACCTTACCCTAACATTAACCCTAAACCAAACCTTACCCTAACCCTAACCCTAAATCAAATACAAAACCTCACCCTAAACCTAACCCTAACCCTAACCCTAACCAAAACTGTAACCCTAACCCTACCACTAACCCTAACCCTAATCCTAACCCCAACCTTAACCCAAACCCAAAACCTAACCCTAACCCTAACACAAAACCTAACCCTAACCCTAACCCATACACT
>CM069541.1:9347500-9357500 GCA_035773235.1 Eospalax fontanierii
CACCCTAAACATAACCCTAACGCTAACCCTAACCCTAAACCTAATCCTAACCCTAAACATAACCCTAACCCTAAACCTAACCCTAACGGAAAACCTAAAACTAACCCTAACCCAAAGCCTAATCCTAACCCAAACCATAACCCTAACCCTAACTCAAACCCTAACCCTAACCCTAATTCAAACCCTAACCCTAACCCTAACCCTAACCCAAACCCTAACCCTAACCCTAATCCTAACCCTAACCCTAACCCAAACCCTAACCCTAACATTAACCCTAAACCTAACCCTAACCCTAACACTAACGTTAACTCAAACCCAAACCCTAATCCTAACCCTAACCCTAATCCTGACTCAAACCCTAACCCTAACGTTAACCCTAACCCTAACCCAAACGCTAACACTAACCCTAACCCTAACCCTAACCCTAACCCTAAACCTAACCCTAACCCTAACCCTAACACTAACCCGAACACTAATCCAAACCCTAACCCTAAACCTAACCAAAACCCTAACCCTAAAACTAATCCTAACCCAAACCCTAACCCTAATCGTAATCCTATCCCTAACCCTAACCCTAACCCTAGCCCTAACCATAAAACTAACCCTAACCCAAACCCTAAACCTAACCCTAACCCTAACCCTAACCGAAAACCTAAACCTAACTCTAACCCTAACCCTAACCCTAACCCAAACCCTAATCCTAAACCTAACCCTAATCCTAACCCAAACCCTAACAATAACGTGAACCCTAACCCTAACCCTAACCCAAACCCTAACACTAACCCTAACCCTCACCCTAACCCTGAACCTTACCCTAACCCTAACCCTAAGCCAAACCTTACCCTAACCCTAACCCTAACCCAAACCGTAACCCTAACCCAAACCCTAATCCTAACCCAAATCCTAACCCTAATCATAATCTTATCCCTAACCCTAACCCTAACCCTAAACCTAACCATAACCCTAACCCTAACCCAAACCCTAACCCTAACCCTAACCCTAACCCTAACCCAAACCCAAACATTAACACTAACCCTAATCCAAAACCTAATTCTAACCCTAACCATAACCCCTAACCCATAACACCGAACCCTAAACCTAACCCTAACCCTAACCAAAACCCTAACCCTAACCCTAAACCGAACCCTAACCCAAACCATAACCCTAACCCTAACCCAAAACCTAACTCTAACCCAAACCCTAACACTAACCCAAACCTTAACTCTACCCCTAATCCAAACGAAACCCTCACACTAACACTAACTCTAAACCTAACCCTAACCCTAACCCTAACCCTAACTCTAAGCGAAACCCTCACCCTAACCTAAACCCTAACCGTATCCCTAACCCTAACCATAACAAAAAACCCTAACCCTAAGCCTAACCGTAACCAAAACCCAAACATGAACACTAACCCTAACCCAAAACCTAATTCTAATCCAAACCATAACCCCTAACCCATAACCCCGAACCCTAAACCTAACCCTAACCAAAACCCTAACCCTAACCCTAACCCTAACCCTAACCCAAACCATAACCCTAATCCTAACACAAAACCTAACCCAAACACAAACCCTAATCCTAAACCTTACCCTAATCCTAACCCAAACCTACTCTTAACGCTAACAATAACCCTAACCCTAACCCTAACCCTAATCATAAACCTAAACCTAACGTTAACCCAAACCCTAACCTAAACCTAACCCTAACCCTAACCCAAACACTAATCCTAACTCTAAACTTAACCCTAACCCTAACCCAAAAGCAAAACCTAACCCTAACTCTAACACTAACCCTAACACAATCCCTAACCGTGAACCTAACCCTAACCCTAACACAAACACTAATCCTAACTCTAAACTTAACCCTAACCCTAACCCAAAAGCAAAACCTAACCCTAACTCTAACACTAACCCTAACACAATCCCTAACCGTGAACCTAACCCTAACCCTAACCCTAAACCAAACCTTACCCTAACCCTAACCCTAACCCAAACCGTATCCCTAAACCTAACCCTATCCCTTACCCAAACCCTACCCCAAATCGTAATCCTCTCCCTAACCCTAACCCTAACCCTATCCAAAACACTAACCCTAACCCTATCCCTAACCCTAACCCAAACCATAACCCTAACCTTAACCCTAAATCTAAACCTAAACCAAACACAAAACCTCACCCTAAACCTAACCCTAACCCTAACCCAAATCTTACCCTAACCCTAACCCTAAGAAAAACTATAATCCTAACCCTAACCCTAACCCAAACCTTACCCTAACCCTAATCCTAACCAAAATTGTAACCCTAACCCTAACCCTAACCCTAACCCTAACCCTAACCCTAACCCTAACTCTAACCGTAACCCTAACCCAAAACCTAACCCTAACCGTAACCCAAAACTTAACCCTAACCCTAACCCAAACCCTAACAGTAACCCTAACCTTAACTCTACCCCTAATCCAAACCCAAACCCTCACACTAACACTAACTCTGAACCTAACAATAACCCTAATCCTAATCCTAACCCTAACCGAAACCCTCACCCTAATCTAAACCCTAACCCTAACCCTAAACCTAACCGTAACACAAACCCTAACACTAACACTAACCCAAACCCTAACCCTAATCCTAATCCTAACCAAAAACCTACCCCAAACCCTAACACTAAACCTACGTCAAACCCTAACCCTACCCCTAACCCTAATCCTAACCCTAACCCTCACCCTAAACCTAACCCTAATGCTAACCCTAACCCTAACCCTAACCCTAACCCTAACCCTAATCCTAACCCTAACCCTAAGCCAAACCCTAACCCTAACGCTAAACCTAAACCTAACCCTAACCCTAACACTAACGTTAACCCAAACCCAAATCCTAACCCTAATCCTTACCCTAACCCTAATCCTAACCCTAACCCTAACCCTAAACCTAACCCTATCCCTAACCCTAACACTAACCCTAACACTAATCCAAACCCTAACCCTAATCCGAACCAAAACCCCAACCCTAACCATAACCCTAACCCTAACCCAAACCCTAACCCTAACCCTAACCATAACCCTAACCCTAACCCAAACCCAAACATTAACACTAACCCTAATCCAAAACCTAATTCTAACCCTAACCATAACACCTAACCCATAAATCCGAACCCTAAACCTAACCCTAACCGTAACCAAAACCCTAACCCTAATCCTAACCCTAACACAAACCCGAACAATAACCCTAACCCTAACCCTAATCCTAACCCTAACCCTTACCCAAAACCTAACCCTAACCCTAATTATAACCCCTAACCCCTAACTCCGAATCGTAATCCTAAACCTAAACCAAACCCTAACCCTAATCCTAACCCTAACACCCACCCTAAACCTAACCCTAACTCTAACCCTAACTCTAACCCTAATCCTAACCCTAAAAATAATGCTAACCCTAAACCTAATCCTAACCGAAAACCTAAAACTAACCCTAACTCTAAGCCTAATCCTAACCCAAACCATAACCCTAAACCTAACCCTAACCCTAACCCAAACCCTAATCCTAACCCTAACCCTAAGCCAAACCCTAACCCTAACGCTAAACCTAAACCTAACCCTAACCCTAACACTAACGTTAACCCAAACCCAAATCCTAACCCTAATCCTTACCCTAACCCTAATCCTAACCCTAACCCTAACCCTAAACCTAACCCTAACCCTAACCCTAACACTAACCCTAACACTAATCCAAACCCTAACCCTAATCCGAACCAAAAGCCCAACCCTAACCATAACCCTAACCCTAACCCAAACCCTAACCCTAACCCTAACCATAACCCTAACCCTAACCCAAACCCAAACATTAACACTAACCCTAATCCAAAACCTAATTCTAACCCTAACCATAACACCTAACCCATAAATCCGAACCCTAAACCTAACCCTAACCGTAACCAAAACCCTAACCCTAAGCCTAACCCTAACCCTAACCCAAACCATAACCCTAACTCTAACGCAAAACCTAACTCTAACCCAAACCCTAACACTAACACAAACCTTAACTCTATCCCTAATCCAAACCAAACCCTCACACTTACACTAACTCTAAACCTAACCCTAACCCTAACCCTAATCCTAACTCTAAGCGAAACCCTCACCCTAACCTAAACCCTAACCGTATCCCTAACCCTAACCGTAACAAAAATCCCTAACCCTAAGCCTAACCCTAACCAAAACCCAAACATGAACACTAACCCTAACCCAAAACCTAATTGTAACCCAAACCATAACCCCTAACCCATAACCCCGAACCCTAAACCTAACCCTAACCAAAATCCTAACCCTAACCCTAACCCAAACCATAACCCTAACCTTAACCCAAAACCTAACCCTAACACAAACCCTAAACCTAAACCTTACCCTAATCCTAACCCAAACCCTAACGCTAATGCTAACAGTAAACCTAACCCTAACCCTAACACTAACCCTAAAACTAATGTTAACCCAAACCCAAATCCTAACCCTAACCATAAACCTAACCCTAACCCTAACCCAAACCCTACTCCTAACTCTAAACCTAACCCTAACCCTAACCCAAACGCAAACCCTAACCCTAACCCTAACACTAATCCTAACATAATCCCTAACCCTGAACCTTACCCTAACCCTAACCCTAACCCTAACCATAACCCCTAACCCCTAACACTGAACCCTAACCCAAACTCTAAACCTAACGCTAACCCTAACCCTAACCTAACCCTAAACCTAACCGAAATCCTAACCCTAACCCAAACCCTAACCCTAAAACTCACCCTAACCCTAAACCTAAGCTTAAACCTAAACCTAACACTTACCCTAAGCCTAATCCTAACCCAAACCCTAACACTAACCCTAACCCCAACCCAAATCCTAACCCCAACCCTAACGCTTACCAGAAGCCTAACAATAACGCTAACCCTAATCCTAACCCTAACACAAACCCTAACAATAACTCTAACCCTAACCCTAATCCTAACCCTAACCCTTACCAAAAACCTAAGCCTAAACCTAACTATAAGACCTAACCCCTAATCCCGAATCCTAACCCTAAACCTAAACCAAACCCTAACCCTAATCCTAACCCTAACCCTCACCCTAAACATAACCCTAACGCTAACCCTAACCCTAAACCTAATCCTAACCCTAAACATAACCCTAACCCTAAACCTAACCCTAACGGAAAACCTAAAACTAACCCTAACCCTAAGCCTAATCCTAACCCAAACCGTAACCCTAACCCTAACTCAAACCCTAACCCTAACCCTAACCCTAACCCAAACCCTAACCCTAACCCTAATCCTAACCCTAACCCTAACCCAAACTCTAACCCTAACGCTAACCCTAAACCTAACCCTAACCCTAACACTAACGTTAACTCAAACCCAAACCCTAATCCTAACCCTAACCCTAATCCTGACCCAAACCCTAACCCTAACGTTAACCCAAACCCTAACCCAAACGCTAACACTAACCCTAAACCTAACCCTAACCCTAACCCTAAACCTAACCCTAACCCTAACACTAACCCGAACACTAATCCAAACCCTAACCCTAAACCTAACCAAAACCCTAACCCTAAAACTAATCCTAACCCAAACCCTAACCCTAATCGTAATCCTATCCCTAACCCTAACCCTAACCCTAACCCTAACCCTAACCATAACCCTAACCCTAACCCTAATCCTAACCCTAACCCTTACCCAAAACCTAACCCTAAACCTAACTATAACCCCTAACCCCTAACCCCGAATCGTAATCCTAAACCTAAACAAAACCCTAACCCTAATCCTAACCCTAACACCCACCCTAAACCTAACCCTAACTCTAACCCTAACCCTAACCCTAATCCTAACTCTAAACATAACCCTAAACCTAAACCTAATCCTAACCGAAAACCTAAAACTAACCCTAACCCTAAGCTTAATCCTAACCCAAACCATAACCCTAAACCTAACCCTAACCCTAACCCTAACCCTAACCCTAAACCTAACCCTAATCCTAACGCTAACACTAACCCTAACACTAATCCAAACCCTAACTCTAATCCGAACCAAAACCCCAACCCTAACCATAACCCTAACCCTAACCCAAACCCTAGCCCTAACCCTAACCCTAACCCTAAACCAAACCCAAACATTAACACTAACCCTAATCCAAAACCTAATTCTAACCCTAACCATAACACCTAACCCATAAAACCGAACCCTAAACCTAACCCTAACCGTAACCAAAACCCTAACCCTAAGCCTAACCCTAACCCTAACCCAAACCATAACCCTAACTCTAACGCAAAACCTAACTCTAACACAAACCCTAACACTAACCAAACCTTAACTCTACCCCTAATCCAAACCAAACCCTCACACTAACACTAACTCTAAAACTAACCCTAACCCTAACCCTAATCCTAACTCTAAGCGAAACCCTCACCCTAACCTAAACCCTAACCGTAACCCTAACCCTAACCGTAACAAAAATCCCTAACCCTAAGCCTAACCCTAACCAAAACCCAAACATGAACACTAACCCTAACCCAAAACCTAATTCTAACCCAAACCATAACCCCTAACCCATAACCCCGAACCCTAAACCTAACCCTAACCAAAATCCTAACCCTAAACCTAACCCTAACCCAAACCATAACCCTAACACTAACCCAAAACCTAACCCTAACACAAACCCTAAACCTAAACCTTACCCTAATCCTAACCCAAACCCTAACCCTAACGCTAACAGTAACCCTAACCCTAACCCTAACACTAACCCTAAACCTAATGTTAACCCAAACCCAAATCCTAACCCTAACCATAAACCTAACCCTAACCCTAACCCAAACCCTACTCCTAACTCTAAACCTAACCCTAACCCTAACCCAAACGCAAACCCTAACCCTAACCCTAACACTAATCCTAACACAATCCCTAACCCTGAACCTAACCCTAACCATAACCCCTAACCCCTAACACTGAACCCTAAATCTAACCCTAACCCAAACCCTAAACTTAATCCTAACCCTAACCCAAACCCTAAACCTAACGCTAACCCTAACCCTAACCTAACCCTAAACCTAACCGAAACCCTAACCCTAACCCTAACCCTAACCCTACAACTAACCCTAACCCTAAACCTAAACTTAAACGTTAACCTAACCCTTACCCTAAGCCTAATCCTAACCCAAACCCTAACACTAACCCTAACCCTAACTCAAACCCTAACCCTAACCCTAACCCTAACCAGAAGCCTAACAATAACGCTAACCCTAATCCTAACCCTAACACAAACCCTAACAATAACACTAACCCTAAACCTAATCCTAACCCTAACCCTTACCAAAAACCTAAGCCTAAACCTAACTATAAGCCCTAACCCCTAATCCCGAATCCTAACCCTAAACCTAAACCAAACCCTAACCCTAATCCTAACCCTAACCCTCACCCTAAACATAACCCTAACGCTAACCCTAACCCTAAACCTAATCCTAACCCTAAACATAACCCTAACCCTAACCCTAACCCTAACGGAAAACCTAAATCTAACCCTAACCCAAAGCCTTATCCTAACCCCAACCACAACCCTAACCCTAACTCAAACCCTAACCCTAACCCTAACCCTAATTCAAACCCCAACCCTAACCCTAACCCTAACCCAAACCCTAACCCTAACCCTAATCCTAACCCTAACCCTAACCCAAACCCTAACCCTAACGCTAACCCTAAACATAACCCTAACCCTAACACTAACGTTAACTCAAACCCAAACCCTAATCCTAACCCTAACCCTAATCCTGACTCAAACCCTAACCCTAACGTTAACCCTAACCCTAACCCAAACGCTAACACTAACCCTAAACCTAACCCTAACCCTAACCCTAAACCTAACCCTAACCCTAACCCTAACACTAACCCGAACACTAATCCAAACCCTAACCCTAAACCTAACCAAAACCCTAACCCTAAAACTAATCCTAACCCAAACCCTAACCCTAATCGTAATCCTATCCCTAACCCTAACCCTAACCCTAGCCCTAACCATAAAACTAACCCTAACCCAAACCCTAAACCTAACCCTAACCCTAACCCTAACCGAAAACCTAAACCTAACTCTAACCCTAACCCTAAACCTAAACCAAACCCTAATCCTAAACCTAACCCTAATCCTAACCCAAACCCTAACAATAACGTTAACCCTAACCCTAACCCAAACCCTAACACTAACCCTAACCCTCACCCTAACCCTGAAGCTTACCCTAACCCTAACCCTAAGCCAAACCTTACCCTAACCCTAACCCTAACCCAAACCGTAACCCTAACCCAAACCCTAATCCTAACCCAAATCCTAACCCTAATCATAATCTTATCCCTAACCCTAACCCTAACCCTAAACCTAACCATAACACTAACCCTAACCCAAAACCTAACTCTAACCCAAACCCTAACACTAACCCAAACCCAAACATTAACACTAACCCTAATCCAAAACCTAATTCTAACCCTAACCATAACCCCTAACCCATAACACCGAACCCTAAACCTAACCCTAACCCTAACCAAAACCCTAACCCTAACCCTAAACCGAACCCTAACCCAAACCATAACCCTAACCCTAACCCAAAACCTATCTCTAACCCAAACCCTAACACTAACCCAAACCTTAACTCTACCCCTAATCCAAACGAAACCCTCACACTAACACTAACTCTAAACCTAACCCTAACCCTAACCCTAACCCTAACTCTAAGCGAAACCCTCACCCTAACCTAAACCCTAACCGTATCCCTAACCCTAACCATAACAAAAATCCCTAACCCTAAGCCTAACCGTAACCAAAACCCAAACATGAACACTAACCCTAACCCAAAACCTAATTCTAATCCAAACCATAACCCCTAACCCATAACCCCGAACCCTAAACCTAACCCTAACCAAAACCCTAACCCTAACCCTAACCCTAACCCTAACCCAAACCATAACCCTAATCCTAACACAAAACCTAACCCAAACACAAACCCTAATCCTAAACCTTACCCTAATCCTAACCCAAACCTACTCTTAACGCTAACAATAACCCTAACCCTAACCCTAACCCTAATCATAAACCTAAACCTAACGTTAACCCAAACCCTAACCTAAACCTAACCCTAACCCTAACCCAAACACTAATCCTAACTCTAAACTTAACCCTAACCCTAACCCAAAAGCAAAACCTAACCCTAACTCTAACACTAACCCTAACACAATCCCTAACCGTGAACCTAACCCTAACCCTAACCCAAACACTAATCCTAACTCTAAACTTAACCCTAACCCTAACCCAAAAGCAAAACCTAACCCTAACTCTAACACTAACCCTAACACAACCCCTAACCGTGAACCTAACCCTAACCCTAACCCTAAACCAAACCTTACCCTAACCCTAACCCTAACCCTAACCATAACCCTAAGCCTAACCCTAACACTTACCCAAACCCTAACCCAAATCGTAATCCTATCCCTAACCCTAACCCTAACCCTAACCAAAACACTAACCCTAACCCTATCCCTAACCCTAACCCAAACCATAACCCTAACCTTAACCCTAAATCTAAACCTAAACCAAACACAAAACCTCACCCTAAACCTAACCCTAACCCTAACCCAAATCTTACCCTAACCCTAACCCTAAGAAAAACTATAATCCTAACCCTAACCCTAACCCAAACCTTACCCTTACCCTAATCCTAACCAAAATTGTAACCCTTACCCTAACCCTAACCCTAACCCTAACCCTAACCCTAACCCTAACTCTAACCGTAACCCTAACCCAAAACCTAACCCTAACCGTAACCCAAAACTTAACCCTAACCCTAACCCAAACCCTAACAGTAACCCTAACCTTAACTCTACCCCTAATCCAAACCCAAACCCTCACACTAACACTAACTCTGAACCTAACAATAACCCTAATCCTAATCGTAACCCTAACCGAAACCCTCACCCTAATCTAAACC
>CM069541.1:9365000-9370000 GCA_035773235.1 Eospalax fontanierii
TAACCCTCACCCTCACCCTAACCCTAATGCTAACCCTAACCCTAACCCTAATCCTAACCCTAAACATAACCCTAACCCTAAACCTAACCCTAAACGAAAACCTAAAATTAACCCTAACCCTCAGCCTAATCCTAACCCAAACCCTAACCCTAAGCCTAACCTTAACCCTAACCCAAACCCTAATCCTAAACCTAACCCAAACCCTAACCCTAACCCTAACGCTAAACCTAAACCTAACCCTAACCCTAACCCTAACGTTAACCCAAAACCAAACCCTATCCTTAAACCTAACCCTAACCCTAACCCAAACCCTAACCCTAACGCTAACCCTAAACCTAACCCTAACCCTAACCCTAACACTAATACTAACCCTAACCCTAACCCTAACCCTAACCCTAACCCTAACCCTAAACCTAACCCTAACCGAAAACCTAAAACTAACTCTTACCCTAACCCTAACCCTAACCCTAATTCAAACCCTAACCCTAACCTTAACACAAACCCAAACCCTCACCCTAACAGTAACTCTAAACGTAACCCTAACCCTAAACCTAATCCTAACCCTAACTCAAACCCTAAAACTAACCATAACCTTAACTCTACCCCAAATGCAAACCCAAACCCTCACACTAACAGTAACTCTAAACCTAACCCTAACCCTAACCCTAATCCTAACACTAACCGAAAACCTCACCCTAACCTAAACCCTAACCCGAACCATATCCCTAACCGTAACACAAAACCTAACCCTAACCCTAACCCTAACCCTAACTCTAACCCAAACCCTAACATTAACACTAACCCTAACCCAAAAGCTAATTCTAACACTAACCATAACCCCTAAGCCTGAACCCTAAACCTAACCCTAACCCAAACCCTTAACTTAACCCTAACCCTAACCCAAACCCTAAACCTAACCCTAACCCTAACCCTAACCTAACCCTAACCCTAACAGAAACCCTAACCCTAACCCTAATCCTAACCCTAACCCTAACCCTAACCCTAACCCTAATCCTAAACCTAAACCAAACCCTAACCCTAATCCTAACCCTAACCCCCACCCTAAACCTAACCCTAACTCTAACCCTAACCCTAACCCTAATCCTAACCCTAAACATAACCCTAACCCTAACCCTAACCCTAACCGAAAACCTAAAACTAACTCTTCCCCTTACCCTTAACCTAACCCAACCCCAAATCCTAACCCAAAAATTAATCCTAACCCAAACATTAACCTAAAGTTAACCCTAACCCTAACCAAGCCCTAACCCTAACTCTAACCCTAACCCTAACTCACCCAATGCCTAACCCTAACCCTACTCCTTACCCACAACCTAACCCAAACCCTAACACTAACCCTAACTCAATACCTAACCCTAACCCTATCCCTCATTCTAACCCTTACCCTAGCCCTCACCCTAAACCTAACCCTAACTCTAACCCTAACCCTAACCCTAATCCTAACCCTAAACATAACCCTAACCCTAACCCTAACCCTAACCGAAAACCTAAAACTAACTCTTACCCTAACCCTTACTCTAAACCAACCCCTAATCCTAACCCTAAAACTAATCCTAACCCAAACATTAACCTAAAGTTAACCCTAACCCTAACCAAGCCCTAACCCTAACTCTAACCCTAACCCTAACCCTCACGCAATCCCTAACCCTAACCCTAATCCTAACCCAAAACCTAACCCAAACCCTAACACTAACCCTAACTCAAAACCTAACCCTAACCCTAACCCTAATTCAAACCCTAACCCTAACCCTAACCCTAACCGTAACCCAAACCCTAACCCTAACCCTAACCCTAACCATAACCCAAACCCTAACACTAACCCTAACCTTAACTCTACCCCTAATCCAAACCCAAACCCTCACACTAACATTAACTCTAAACCTAACCCTAAACCTAGCCCTAATCCTAACCCTAACCGAAACCCTCACCCTAAACTAAACCCTAACCCTAACCCTAACCCTAACCGTAACACAAACCCTAACCCTCACCCTAACCCTAACTCTAAATCTACCCCTAACCCAAAACATAACCCTAACCCTAACTCAAATCCTAACACTAACCATAACCTTAACTCTACCTCAAATCCAAACCCAAACCCTCACACTAACAGTAACTCTAAAACTAACCCTAACCCTAATCCTAACACTAACCGAAAACCTCATCCTAACCTAAACACTAACCCGAACCCTATCCCTAACCGTATCACAAACCCTAACCCTAACCCTAAACCTAAAAATAACAGAAACCCTAACGCTAACCTGAACCCTAACCCTCACCCAAACCCTAACATTAACACTAACCCTAACCCAAAACCTAAATCTAACCCTAACCATAACCACTAACACCTAAGCCCGAACCCTAACCCTAAACTTAAACCAAACCCTAACGCTAACCCTAACCCTAACCCTAACCATAACCCTAACCCTAACCCTAACCCTAAACCTAACCCTAACACTAACCCTAAACCTAACCCAAAACCTAACCCTAACCCTAACCCTAACCCTAACCCAAAACCTAACCCTAACCCTAACCCAAAACCTAACCCTAACCCTAACCCAAAACCTAACACTAAACATAACCTTAACTCTATCCCTAATGCAAACCCAAACCCTCACACTAACACTAACTCTGAACCTAACCCTAACCCTAATCCTAATCCTAACCCTAACCGAAACCCTCACCCTAATGTAAACCCTAAACCTAACCCTAACACAAACCCTAACCCTAACCCTAACCCTAACCCTAACCCTAACCCAAACCCTAACCTTAACCCTAACCCTAGCCCTAACCCTAAACCTAACACTAATCCAACCCCTAACCCTTACCCTAACACTAACCATAACCATAACCAAAACCCTAACCATAACCCTAATCCTAACCCTAACCCTAGCCCAAACCATAAACCTAACCCTAAACCAAAACTTAAACCTAACCCAAACCCTAATCCTAACCCTAACACTAACGCTAACCCAAAGCCTAACCCAAACGCTAATCCTAACCCTAACCCTAACCCTAACACAAACCCTAACATTAACACTAAACCTAACCCAAAACTTAATTCTAACCCTAACCATAACCCCTAACCCGAACCCTAACCCTAACCCTAAACCAAACCCAACCCTAACCCTAACCCAAACCCTTACCCTAACCCTAACCCTAAAACTAACCCTGAACCTAACCCTAACAATAACCCAAAACCTAACCCTAATGCTAAGCCTAAACATAAGCCTAACCCAAACCCTAAACCAAACCCTAACCCTAAACCTAATCCAAACTCTAGTCCTAACGCTACCCCTAACCCAAACCCTAACCCTAACGCTAACCCTTACCCTAACCCTAAGGTTAACTCAAACCCAAACCCTAACCCTAACCCTAACCCAAACCCTAACCCTAACTGTAACCCTAATCCTAACCTTAACCCAAACGCAAACCCTAACTCTAACCCTAAACCTAATCCTAACCCAAACCCTAATCGTCACCGTAACCCCAACCATAATCCAAACCCTAACCCTAACTCTAACTCAAACCCTAACCCTAACCCTAACCCTAAACCAAACCCTAACCCTAATCGTAACCCTAACCCAATCCCAAACCCTAACCCTAACACTAACCCTAACCCTAACCCTAACCCTAACCCAAACCAAAACCCTAACTCTAAACCTAATCCTTACCCTAACCCTAATCCAAACCCAAACCCTAACCCAAACCCTAACCGAAACCCTAAACCTAACCCTAACCCTAACCCAAACTCTAACACTAACCCAAACCTAACCCTAACCCTAACCCTAACCCTAACCCTAACCCCAAACCTAACCCTAACCCAAACCCTAACCCTAACCCTAACCCTAAACCTAACCATAACACTAACACTAACCCTAACTCTACACCTAATCCAAACCCAAACCCTAACCCTAACACAACCTGAACCCTAACCCTAACCCTAACTCTAACCGAAACCCTCACCCTAACCTAAACCCTAACCCTAACCCTAACCCTAACAGTAACACAAACGCTAACCCTAACCTTAACGCAAACTCAAACATTAACACTAACCCTAACCCAAAACCTAATTCTAACCCTAACCATAACCCCTAACCCATAACCCCGAACCCTAAACCTAACCCTAACCAAAACCCTAACCCTAACACTAACACTAACCCTAACCCAAACCATAACCCTAACCCTAACCAAAAACCTAACCCTAACCCAAACCCTAATCCTAAACCTTACTGTAATCCTAACCCAAACCCTAACCCTAACGCTTACAATAACCCTAAACCTAACCCTAACCCTAACCCTAACGTTAACCCAAATCCTAACCCTAACCCTAAACCTAACCCTAACCCTAACCCAAACCCTCATCCTATCTCTAAACCTACCCCTAATCCAAACCCAAACCCAAACCCTAACCCTAACCCTAACACTAACCCTAAAACAATCCCTAACCCTAAACCTAACCCTAACGTTAAACCAAACCCAAATCCTAACCCTAACCCTAAACCTAACCCTAACCCTAACCCAAACCCTAATCCTAACTCTAAACCTGACCCTAACCCTAACCCAAACCCAAACACTAACCCTAACCCTAACACTAACCCTAACACAATCCCTAACCCTGAACCTAACCCTAACCCTAACCCTAAACCAAACCTTACCCTAACCCTAACCCTAACACAAACTGTAACCCTAACCCTAACCCTAACCCAAACCCTAACCCTAATCGTAATCCTATCCCTAACCTTAACCGTAACCCTAACCCTCAGCCTATCCCTAAACCAAACCCTAACCCTAACCCTAACCCTAAACCTAACCCTAAACCTAACCCTAACCCAAACACAAAACCTCACCCTAAACTTAACCCTAACTCTAACCCAAACCTTACCCTAAACCTAACACTAACACAAACAGTAACCGTAAACCTAACCCTAACCTTAACCCTAACCATAACCCTAACCCAAAACCTAACCCTAACCCTAATC
>CM069541.1:9377500-9390000 GCA_035773235.1 Eospalax fontanierii
TTACCCTAACTCTAACCCTAAACCAAACCGTAACCCTAACACTAACCCTAACCCAAACCATAACCCTAACCCTAATCCTAAACCCAACCCTAACCCAAACACAAAACCTCACCCTAAACCGAACCCTAACCCTAACCCTAACCCAAACCTTACCCTAACCCTAACACTAACCCAAACCGTAACCCTAACCCTTACCCTTTCCATAACTCTAACCGTAACCCTAACCCAAAACCTCACCCTAACCCTAACATTAACCCTAACAATAACTCTACCCCTAATCCAAACCCAAACCCTTACACTAACACTAACCCTAAACCTAACCCTAACCCTAACCCTAGTCCTAACCCTAATGAAACCCTAAATCTAACCTAAACCCTAACCCTAACCCTAAACCTAACAGAAACCCTAACGCTAACCCTAACCCTAACCCTCACCCAAACCCTAACATTAACACTAACCCTAACCCAAAACCTAATCGTAACTCTAACCATAACCACTAACACCTAAGCCCGAACCCTAACCCAAAACCTAAACCAAACCCTAACGCTAACCCTAACCCTAACCCTAACCCTAACCCTAACCCTAACCCTAACCCTAAACCTAACCCTATCACTAACCCTAAACCTAAACCAAAACCTAACCCTAACCCTAACCCTAACCCTAACCCAAAACCTAACCCTAACCCTAACCCTAACCCAAAACCTAACACTAAACCTAAACTTAACTCTATCCCTAATCCAAACCCAAACCCTAACCCTAACACTAACGCTAACCCAAAGCCTAACCCAAACCCTAATCCTAACCCTAACCCTAACCCTAACACAAACCCTAACATTAACAATAACCCTAACCCAAACCCAAACCCTAACCCTAACCCTAACCCTAACCCAAACCTTAACCATAACTCTAACCCTAACCCTAACCCTAAACCTAACCCAAACCGTAACCCTGATCATAATCCTATCCCTAACCCTAACCCTAACCCTAAACCTAACCCTAAACCTAACCCAAAACCTAACCCTAATGCTAACCCTAAACATAAGCCTAACCCAAACCCTAAACCAAACCCTAATCCTAACCCTAAACCATACCCTAATCCTAACCCTAACCTTAACCCAAACCCTAACCCTAACGCTAACCCTTACCCTAACCCTAACGTTAACCCAAACCCAAACCCTAACCCTAACGCCAACCCAAACCCTAACCCTAACTGTAACCCTAATCCTAACCTTAACCCAAACCCAAACCCTAACTCTAAACCTAAACCTAACCCTAACCCAAACCCTAATCGTCACCGTAACCCTAACCATAATCCAAACCCTAACCCTAACTCTAACTCAAACCCTAACCCTAACCTTAAACCTAACCCTATCACTAACCCTAAACCTAAACCAAAACCTAACCCTAACCCTAACCCTAACCCTAACCCAAAACCTAACCCTAACCCTAACCCTAACCCAAAACCTAACACTAAACCTAAACTTAACTCTATCCCTAATCCAAACCCAAACCCTAACCCTAACACTAACGCTAACCCAAAGCCTAACCCAAACCCTAATCCTAACCCTAACCCTAACCCTAACACAAACCCTAACATTAACAATAACCCTAACCCAAACCCAAACCCTAACCCTAACCCTAACCCTAACCCAAACCTTAACCATAACTCTAACCCTAACCCTAACCCTAAACCTAACCCAAACCGTAACCCTGATCATAATCCTATCCCTAACCCTAACCCTAACCCTAAACCTAACCCTAAACCTAACCCAAAACCTAACCCTAATGCTAACCCTAAACATAAGCCTAACCCAAACCCTAAACCAAACCCTAATCCTAACCCTAAACCATACCCTAATCCTAACCCTAACCCTAACCCAAACCCTAACTCTAACGCTAACCCTTTCCCTTACCCTAACGTTAACCCAAACCCAAACCCTAACCCTAACGCCAACCCAAACCCTAACCCTAACTGTAACCCTAATCGAAGCCTTTACCCAAACCCAAACCCTAACTCTAAACCTAAACCTAACCCTAACCCAAACCCTAATCGTCACCGTAACCCTAACCATAATCCAAACCCTAACCCTAACTCTAACTCAAACCCTAACCCTAACCCTAACCCTAAACCAAACCCTAACCCTAATTGTAAACCTAACCCAATTCCAAAACCTAACCCAAACACTAACCCGAACCCTAACCCTAACCCTAACCCAAACCGAAACCCTAACTCTAAACCTAATCCTTACCCTAACCCTAATCCAAACCCTAACCCTAACCCAAACTCTAACACTAACCCAAACCTAGCCCTAACCCTAACCCTAACCCTAAACCTAACCCTAAACCTAACCCAAAACCTAACCCTAATGCTAACCCTAAACATAAGCCTAACCCAAACCCTAAACCAAACCCTAATCCTAACCCTAAACCATACCCTAATCCTAACCCTAACCCTAACCCAAACCCTAACCCTAACGCTAACCCTTACCCTAACCCTAACGTTAACCCAAACCCAAACCCTAACCCTAACGCCAACCCAAACCCTAACCCTAACTGTAACCCTAATCCTAACCTTAACCCAAACCCAAACCCTAACTCTAAACCTAAACCTAACCCTAACCCAAACCCTAATCGTCACCGTAACCCTAACCATAATCCAAACCCTAACCCTAACTCTAACTCAAACCCTAACCCTAACCCTAACCCTAAACCAAGCCCTAACCCTAATTGTAAACCTAGCCCAATCCCAAAACCTAACCCTAACACTAACCCGAACCCTAACCCTAACCCTAACCCAAACCGAAACCCTAACTCTAAACCTAATCCTTACCCTAACCCTAATCCAAACCCTAACCCTAACCCAAACTCTAACACTAACCCAAACCTAGCCCTAACCCTAACCCTAACCCTAACCCTAACCCTAAACCTAAACCTAACACAAACCCTAACCCTAACCCTAACCCTCACCCTAAACTTAACCCTAACACTAACCCTAACCCTAACTCTACACCTAATCCAAACCCAAACCCTAACCCTAACACTAACCTGAACCCTAAACCTAACCCTAACCCTAATCCTAACCCTAAACAAAAGCCTAACCGTAACCTAAACACTAACCCTAACCCTAACCATAACCCTAAATCAAACCCTAAACCAAACCCAACCCTAACCCTAACCCAAACCCTAACCCTAATCCTAACACTAAAAATAACCCTAACCCTAACTCTAACCCTAATCCTACCCTAAAACTAACCATAAACCTAACCCTAAACCTAACCCAAAACCTAACCCTAATGCTAAATCTAAACATAAGCCTAACCCAAACCCTAATCGTCACCGTAACCCTAACCATAATCCAAACCCTAACCCTAACTCTAACTAAAACCCTAACCCTAACCCTAACCCTAAACCAAACCCTAACCCTAATCGTAAACCTAACCCAATCCCAAAACCTAACCCTAACACTAACCAGAACCCTAACCCTAACCCTAACCCAAACCGAAACCCTAACTCTAAACCTAATCCTTACCCTAACCCTAATCCAAACCCAAACCATAACCCAAACCCTAACCGAAACCCTAAACCTAACCCTAACCCTAACCCAAACTCTAACACTAACCCAAACCTAGCCCTAACCCTAACCCTAACCCTAACCCTAACCCTAAACCTAAACCTAACCTAAACCCTAACCCTAACCCTAACCCTAACCCTAAACTTAACCCTAACACTAACCCTAACCCTAACTCTACACCGAATCCAAACCCAAACCCTAACCCTAACACTAACCTGAACCCTAAACCTAACCCTAACCCTAATCCTAACCCTAAACAAAAGCCTAACCGTAACCTAAACACTAACCCTAACCCTAACCCTAACCCTAAATCAAACCCTAAACCAAACCCAACCCTAACCCTAACCCAAACCCTAACCCTAATCCTAACACTAAAAATAACCCTAACCCTAACCCTAACCCTAATCCTACCCTAAAACTAACCATAAACCTAACCCTAAACCTAACCCAAAACCTAACCCTAATGCTAAACCTAAGCATAAGCCTAACCCAAACCCTAAATCAAACCCTAACCCTAACCCTAACCCTAACCCTAATCCTAACCCTAACCCTAACACAAACCCTAACCCTAACCCTAACCGGGACCCTAACCCAAACCCTAACACTAAACCTAAACCTAACGCTAACCCTAAACCTAATCCTAACCCGGACCTAAACCTTATCCCTATCCCTAACCCTAACCCTAACACTAACGCTAAACCAAACCCAAACACTAACCTTAACCCAAACCCTAACCGTAACCCTATCCCCTAACCCTAACCCTAACGCTAACCCTAACCCTAACACAAACCCTAACCGTATCCCTAACCCTAACCCTAACTCTAATGCTAACCCAAAACCTAACCCTAACCCTAACAATAACCCTAACCCTAACCCAATGTCAAACCGTAACCCTAACCCTAACACTAAAACTAACCCTAACGCTAAACCCAAACCTAACCTAACCCTAACCCAAATCAAACCCTAACCCTAAACCTAACCCTAATCCTAACCCTACCACAAACCCTAAGCCTATCCCTAACCCTAACCCTAACCCTAACCCGAACCCTAACCCTAACCCTAACCCAAAATTAACCCTAACCCTAACCCCAACCCTAACCCAAATCATAACCTTAACCCTAACCCTAAACCTAACCTAATCCAAACCCAAAACCTCACCCTAAACCTAACCCTAACCCTAACCCAAAGACAAACACTAACCCTAACCCTAATCTTAACCCTAAACCTAATCCAAACCCTAACCCTAACCCCAAACCTAATCCTAACCCTAACCCTAACCGAAACCCTATACCTAAACCTAACTCTAACCCTAAACTTAACCCTAACCCAAACACAAAACCTCACCCTAAACCTAGCCCTAACCCTAAACCTAACCCTAAACATAACCCTAACCCAAAACCTAACCCTAACTTTAACCCTAACCCTAACCCTAACCCAAAGCATTAATCTAACCCTAACCCAAAACCTAAACCTAACCCAAACTCTAATCCTAAAACTAACCCTAACGCTATCCCAAAGCCTAACCCTAACGCTAACAATAACCCTAACCCTAACCCTAACCCTAACCCTAACGTTCACCCATATCCAAAACCGAAACCTAACCCTAACCAAAACCCTAACCCTAACCCAAACCCAAACACTAATCCTAACTCTAAACCTAACCCTAACCCTAACCCTAACCCTAACCTTAACCCTAACCCTAACCCTAACCCTAGCACTAATCCAAACCCTAACCCTAACCCTAACCATAAACCTAACCAAAACCCTAACCGTAACCCTAACCCTAACCCTAACCCAAATCCTAACACTAACACTAACCCAAAACCTAACCCTAACCCTAACGCTAATCCAAACCCTAACCCTAACCCTAACCCTAACCCAAACCCTAACCCTAACCCTAACACTGACCCAAAACTTAACTCTACCCCTAATCCAAACCCAAACACTCACACTAACACTAACTCTAAACCTAACGCTAACCCTAACCCTAATCCTAACTCTAACCGAAACCCTCACCCTAACCTAAACCCTAACCCTAACCCTAACAGTAACACAAACCCTAACCCTAACCCTAACGCAAACTCAAACATTAACACTAACCCTAACCCAAAATCTAATTCTAACCCTAACCATAAACCCTAACCCATAACCCGGAAACCTAAACCTAACCCTAACCAAAACCCTAACCGTAACCCTAACACTAACCCTAACCCAAACCATAACACTAACCCTAACCAAAAACCTAACCCTAACCCAAACCCTAATCCTAAACCTTACCGTATTCCTAACCCAAACCCTAACCCTAACGCTTACAATAACCCTAAACCGAACCCTAACCCTAACCCTAACGTTAACCCAAATCCTAACCCTAACCTAAACCTAACCCTAACCCTAACCCAAACCCTCATCCTATCTCTAAACCTAACCCTAACCCTAACCCAAACCCAAACCTTAACCCTAACCCTAACACTAACCCTAACACAATCCCTAAGCCTAAACCTAACCCTAAACCTAACCCTAACCCTAACCCAAACCCTAATCCTAACTCTAAACCTAACCCTAACCCTAACCCTAACCCTAACCCTAACCCTAACCCTAACCCTAACCCTAACCCAAAACCAAACCCTATCCCTAACCCTAACACTAACCCTAACACAATCCCTAACCCTGAACCTAACCCAAACCCTAACCCTAAACCAAACCTTACCCTAAACCTAACCCTAACACAAACTGTAACACTAACCCTAACCCTAACCCTAACCCTAACCCTAACCCAAACCCTAACCCTAATCGTAATCCTATCCCTAACCCTAACCCTAACCCTAAACCTAACCCTAACCCTAACGCAAACACTAACCCTAACCCTAACCCTAAAACATAACCCTAACCCTAACCCTAAACCTAACCCTAACCCAAACACAAAACCTCACCCTAAACTTAACCCTAACTCTAACCCAAACCTTACCCTAACCCTAACCCTAACCCAAACCCTAAACCTAATGCTAACACTAACCTAACCCTAACCCTAACCCTAACCCAAACCCTAACACTAACGCTAAACTTATCTCTACCCCTACCCAAACACTTACACTAACACTACACCTAAATCTAACCCTAAACATAACCCTAGTCCTAACCCTAACCGAAATCCTAAACCTAACCTAAACCCTAACCCTAATCCTAACCCTAACCCTAACAGAAACCCTACCCCTAACGCTAACCCTAACCCTCACACAAACCCAATCATTAACACTAAACCTAAGCCAAAACCTAATCCTAAGACTAACCAAAACACCTAAACCCTAACCCCGAATCCTAACCCTAAACCTAAACCAAACCCTAACCCTAACCCTAACCCGAACCCTAACCCTAACCCTAACACTAAGCCTAACCCTAACCCTAACCCTAATCCTAACCCTAAATATAACCGTAACCCTAAACCGAACCGTATCCGAAAACCTAAAACTAACCCTAACCCGAAGCCTAATCCTAACCCAAACACTAAACCTAACCCTAAACCAGCCCTAACCCAAACCCTAATCCTTACACTAACCCTAACCCAAACCCTAACACTAACGCTAAACCTAACCCTAAACCTTACCCTAATCCTAACGTTAACCCAAACCCCAACCCTCACCCTAAACCTAACCCTAACACTAACCCAATCCCTAACCCTAACCCTTACCATAACCCTAACACTAATCCTAACCCTAAACAAAACCCTAACCCTAACCCTAACCGAAAACCTAATCCTAACTCTAACCCTAAGTCTAATCCTAACCAAAACCCTAACCCTAACCCTAACCCAAACCGTAATCCTAACCCTAACCCTAACACTAACCCAAACCCTAACCCTAACGTTAAACCTAACCCTAACCCAATCCCTAACACTAACGCTAACCCTAACCCTAAGCAAAACCCTAACCCTAACTTTAACCCTAACATTAACCCTAACCCAAACCCTAACCCTAACCCTAACCCTAACCCAAATCCTAACACTAACACTAACTCAAACCCGAACCCTAACCCTAATGCTAATCCAAACCCTAACCCTAACCCTAACACTAACCCTAACCCTAACCCTAAACCAAACCTTACCCTAACTCTAACCCTAACCCAAACCGTAACCCTAACCCTAACGTAACCCTAACCATAACCCTAACCCAAACCCTAAGCCTAACCATAACGCTAAACCTAACCATAAACCTAACACTAACCCTAACCCTAACCTAAACCTTACCCTAACCCTAACACTAACCCTAACGTTAACTCTACCCCTAATTCAAACCCAAACCATTACTCTAACACTAACCCTAAACCTAACCCTAACCCTAACCCTAGTCCTAACCCTAAACGAAACCCTAAATCTAACCTAAACCCTAACCCTAACCCTAAACATAACAGAAACCCTAACGCTAACCTGAACCCTAACCCTCACCCAAACCCTAACATTAACACTAAGCCTAACCCAAAACCTAATCCTAACCCTAACCATAACCACTAACACCTAAGCCCGAACCCTAACCCTAAACCTAAACCAAACCCTAACGCTAACCCTAACCCTAACCCTAACCCTAACCCTAACCCTAACCCTAAACCTAACCCCAACACTAACCCTACACCTAACCCCAAACCTAACCCTAACCCTAACCCTAACCCTAACCCAAAACCTAACCCTAACCCTAACCCAAAACCTAACACTAAACATAACCTTAACTCTATCCCTAATCCAAACCCAAAACCTCACACTAACACTAACTCTAAACCTAACCCTAACCCTAATCCTAATCCTAGCCCTAACCGAATTCCTCACCCTAATCTAAACCCTAAACCTAACCCTAACGCAAACCCTAACCCTAACGCTAAGCCTAAACCTAACCCAAACCCTAACCTTAACCCTAACCCTAACCCTAAACCTAACACTAATCCAACCCCTAACCCTAACCCTAACCCTAACCATAACCATAACCAAAACCCTAACCGTAACCCTCACCCTAACCCTAACCCAAACCATAAACCTAACCCTAAACCAAACCCTAAACCTAACCCAAACCCTACTCCTAACCCTAACACTAACTCTAACCCAAAGCCTATCCCAAACGCTAATCCTAACCCTAACCCTAACCCTAACAAAAACCCTAACATTAACACTAACCCTAACCCAAAACTTAATTCTAACCCTAACCATAACCCTTAACCCCTAACCCCGAACCCTAACCCTAACCCTAAACCAAACCCAACCCTAACCCTAACCCAAACCCTAACCATAACCCTAACCCAAAAACTAACCATAAACCTAACCCTAACCCTAACCCAAAACCTAACCCTAATGCTAACCCTAAACATAAGCCTAACCCAAACCCTAAACCAAACCCTAACCCTAAACCTAACCCAAACCCTAAACCTAACCCTACCCCTAACCCAAAACCTAACCCTAACGCTAACCCTTACCATAACCCTAACGTTAACCCAAACCCAAACCCTAACCCTAACCCTAACCCAAACCCTAATCCTAACTGTAACCCTAATCCTAACCTTAACCCAAACCCAAACCCTAACTCGAACCCTAAACCTAACCCTAACCCAAACCCTAATCGTCACCGTAACCCTAAACATAATCCAAACCCTAACCCTAACCATAACTCAAACCCTAACCCTAACCCTAACCCTAAACCAAACCCTAACCCTAATTGTAACCTTAACCCAATCCCAAACCCTAACCCTAACCCTAACCCTAACCCTAACCCAAACCGAAACCCTAACTCTAAACCTAATCCTTACCCTAACCCTAATCCAAACCCAAACCCTAACCCTAACCCTAACCCTAACCCTAAACCTAACCCTAACCTTAACCCAAACTCTAACACTAACCCAAACCTAACCCTAACTCTAACCCTAACCCTAACCCTAACCCTAACCCTAAACCTAACCCTAACCCAAACCCTAACCCTAACCCTAACCCTAAACCTAACCCTAACACTAACCCTAACCCTAACACTACACCTAATCCAAACCCAAACCCTAACCCTAACACTAACCTGAACGTCAAACCTAACCCTAACCCTCATCCTAACCGTAAACGACAGCCTAACCCTAACCTAAACACTAATCCTAACCCTAACCCTAACACAAACCCTAAACCAAACCCAACCCTAACCCTAACCCAAACCCTAACACTAATCCTAACCCTAAAAATAACCCTAACCCTAACCCTAACCCTAATCCTAACCCTAAAACTAACCCTAAACCTAACCCTAACCCTAACCCAAAACCTAACCCTAATGCTAAACCTAAACATAAGCCTAACCCAAGCCCTAAACCAAACCCTAACCCTAACCCTAACCGTAACCCTAATCCTAACCCTAACCCTAACACAAACCCTAACCCTAACCCTAACCCGAATGCTAACCCAAACCCTAACACTAAACCTAAACCTAACGCTAACCCTAACACTAATCCTAACCCGAACCTAAACCTTATCCCTAACCCTAACCCTAACCCTAACCCTAACGCTAAACCAAAACCTAACAGTACCCTTAACCCAAACCCTAACCCTAACCCTAACCCTAACCCTAACCCTAACCCTAACACAAACCCTAACCATATCCCTAACCCTAACCCTAACTCTAATGCTAACCCAAAACCTAACCCTAACCCTAACAATAACCCAAAACCTAACCCTAACCCTAACCCTAACCCAAATCCTAACACTAACACTAACCCAAAACCTAACCCTAACCCTAACGCTAATCCAAACCACAACCCTAACACTAACCCTAACCCAAACCCTAACCCTAACTCTAACACTAACCCAAAACTTAACTCTACCCCTAATCCAAACCCAAACACTCACACTAACACTAACTCTAAACCTAACGCTAACCTTGACCCTAATCCTAACTCTAACCGAAACCCTCACCCTAACCTAAACCCTAACACTAACCCTAACCCTAACAGTAACACAAACCCTAACCCTAACCCTAACGCAAACTCAAACATTAACACTAACCCTAACTCAAAACCTAATTCTAACCCTAACGATAACCCCTAACCCATAACCCTGAAACCTAAACCTAACCCTAACCAAAACCTAACCCTAACCCTAACACTAACCCTAACCCAAACCATAACCCTAACCCTAACCAAAAACCTAACCCTAACCCAAAACCTAATCCTAAACCTTACCGTAATCCTAACCCAAACCATAACCCTAATGCTTACAATAACCCTAAACCTAACCCTAACCCTAACCCTAACTTTTACCCAAATCCTAACCCTAACCTAAACCTAACCCTAACCCTAACCCAAACCCTAATCCTATCTCTAAACCTAACCCAAACCCTAACCCAAACCCAAACCTTAACCCTAACCCTAACACTAACCCTAACACAATCCCTAACCCTAAACCTAACCCTAAACCTAACCCTAAGGTTAACCCAAACCCAAATCCTAACCCTAACCCTAAACCTAACCCTAACCCGAACCCAAACCCTAATCCTAACTCTAAACCTAACCCTAACCCTAACCCAAACTCAAACCCTAACCCTAACCCTAACACTAACCCTAACACAATCCTTAACCCTGAACCTAACCCAAACCCTAACCCTAAACCAAACCTTACCCTAACCCTAACCCTAACACAAACTGTAACCCTAACACTAACCCTAACCCTTACCCTAACCCTAACCCAAACACTAATCCTAATCGTAATCCTATCCCTAACCCTAACCCTAACCCTAACCCTAACGCAAACACTAACCCTAACCCTAACCCTAAACCATAACCCTAACCCTAACCCTAAACCTAACCCTAACCCAAACACAAAACCTCACCCTAAACTTAACCCTAACTCTAACCCAAACATTACACTAACCCTAACACTAACACAAACAGTAACCGTAAACCTAACCCTAACCTTAACCCTAACCGTAACCCTAACCCAAAACCTAACCCTAACCCTAATCCAAACCCTAACACTAACCCTAACCTTACCTCTACCCATAATCCAAACCCAAACCCTTACACTAACACTAACCCTAAGCCTAACCCTAAGCCTAACCCTACCCCTAACCCTAACCCAAACCCCAAACCCAATTTAAACCCTAACCCCAACCCTAAGCCTAACAGAAACCCTAACACTAACCCTAACCCTAACCCTCACCCAAACCCTAACATTAACACTAAACTTAACCCAAAACCTAATCCTAACCCTAACCATAACCACTCACCCCTAACCCCGAACCCTAACCCTAAACCTAATCCAAACCCTAACGCTAACCCTAACCGTAACCCTAACCCTAAACCTAACCCTAAACCTAACCCTAACCCTAACCCTAACCCTAACCCAAACCCTAACCCTAACCGTAACCCAAACCGTAAACCTAACCCTAACCCTAAACCTAACCCTAACCCAAAACCAAAATCTCACCCTAAACCTAACCCTAACCCTAACCCTAAACCAAACCTTACCCTAATTCTAATCCTAACCCAAACCGTAACCCTAACTCTAACCCTAACCCTAACCATAACCCTAACCCAAAACCTAACTCTAACCCTAACCCAAACCCTAACCCTAACCCTAACCCTAACCCTAACCCTAACACAAACCGTAACCGTATCCCTAACCCTAACCCTAACTCTAATGCTAACTGAAAACCTAACCCTAAACCTAACAATAACCCTAACCATAACCCTAAGTCAAACTGTAAACCTAACCATAACCCTAAAACTAACCCTAATGCTAAACCCAAACCTAACCCTAACCCTAACCCTAACCCTAACCCTAACCCAAAATTAACCCTAACCCTAACCCCAAACCTAACCCAAATCATAACCTTAACCCTAACCCTAAACCTAACCTAACCCAAACCCAAAACCTCACCCTAAACCTAAGCCTAACCCTAACCCAAAGACAAACACTAACCCTAAC
>CM069541.1:9397500-9400000 GCA_035773235.1 Eospalax fontanierii
CATTAACACTAACCCTGAACCAAAATCTAATTGTAACCCTAACGATAACCCCTAACCCATAACCCCGAAACCTAAACCTAACCTTAACCAAAACCTAACCCTAACCCTAACACTAACCCTAACCCAAACCATAACCCTAACCCTAACCAAAAGCCTAACCCTAACCCAAACCCTAATGCTAAACCTAACCCTAACCCTAACCCAAACCCTAATCCTATCTCTAAACCTAACCCTAACCCTAACCCAAACCCAAACCTTAACCCTAACCCTAACACTAACCCTAACACAATCCCTAACCCTAAACCTAACCCTAAACCTAACCCTAACGTTAACCCAAACCCAAATACTAACCCTAACCCTAAACCTAACCCTAACCCGAACCCAAACCCTAATCCTAACTCTAAAACTAACCCTAACCCAAACCCAAACTCAAACCCTAACCCTAACCCTAACACTAACCCTAACACAATCCTTAACCCTGTACCTAACCCAAACCCTAACCCTAAACCAAACCTTACCCTAACCCTAACCCTAACCCTAACACAAACTTTAACCCTAACAATAACCCTAACCCTTACCCTAACCCTAACCCAAACCCTAACCCTAATCGTAATCCTATCCCTAACCCTAACCCTAACCCTAACCCTAACGCAAACACTAACATTAACCCTAACCCTAAACCATAACCCTAACCCTAACCCTAAACCTAACCCTAACCCAAACACAAAACCTCACCCTAAACTTAACCCTAACTCTAACCCAAACCTTACACTAACCCTAACACTAACACAAACAGTAACCGTAAACCTAACCCTAACCTTAACCCTAACCGTAACCCTAACCCAAAACCTAACCCTAACCCTAATCCAAACCCTAACACTAACCCTAAACTTACCTCTACCCATAATCCAAACCCAAACCCTTACACTAACACTAACCCTAAACCTAACCCTAACCCTAACCCTACCCCTAACCCTAACCGAAACCCTAAACCTAACTTATACCCTAACCCTAACCCTAAGCCTAACAGAAACCCTAACACTAACCCTAACCCTAACCCTCACCCAAACCCTAACATTAACACTAAACTTAACCCAAAACCTAATCCTAACCCTAACCATAACCACTCACCCCTAACCCCGAACCCTAACCCTAAACCTAATCCAAACCCTAAAGCTAACCCTAACCGTAACCCTAACCCTAAACCTAAACCTAAACCTAACCCTAACCCTAACCCTAAACCTAACCCAAACCCTAACCCTAACCGTAACCCAAACCGTAAACCTAACCCTAACCCTAAACCTAACCCTAACCCAAAACCAAAATTTCACCCTACACCTACCCCTAGCCCTACCCCTATACCAAACCTTACCCTAATTCTAACCCTAACCCAAACCGTAAGCCTAACTCTAACCCTAACCCTAACCGTAACCCTAACCCGAAACCTAACTCTAACACTAACCCAAACCCTAACCATAACGCTAACCCTAACCCTAACACAAACCGTAACCGTATCCCTAACCCTAACCCTAACTCTAATGCTAACTGAAAACCTAACACTAAACCTAACAATAACCCTAACCATAACCCTATGTCAAACTGTAAACCTAACCATAACCCTAAAACTAACCCTAATGCTAAACCCAAACCTAACCCTAACCCTAACCCTAACCCTAACCCTAACCCAAAATTAACCCTAACCCTAACCGCAACCCTAACCCAAATCATAACCTTAACCCTAACCCTAAACCTAACCTAACCCAAACCCAACAGCTCACCCTAAACCTAAGCCTAACCCTAACCCAAAGACAAACACTAACCCTAACCCTAATCTTAACCCTAAACCAAATCCAAACCCTAACCCTAACCCCAACCCTAATACTAACCCTATCCCTAACCGAAACCCTATACCTAAACTTAACCCTAACCCTAAACGTAAACCTAACCCAAACCCTAACCCTCACCATAACCCTAACTCTAACCTTAACCCTAACCCAACCCCTAAACCTAACCCTAACCCTAACCCAAAACATAACCCTAACCCTAACCCTAATCCTAACCCTAAACCTAACCCAAACCCTAAACCTAAACCTAACCCTAACCCTAAACCTAACCCTAACCCTAACCCAAAACATAACCCTAACCCTAACCCTAAACCTAACTCTAAACCAAAATCAAAACCTCACCATAAATCTAACCCTAACGCTAAACCAAACACAAACACTAACCCTAACCTAATCCTAACTCTACCCGTAACCCAAAACCTAACCCTAACCCTAACCCTAAGCCAAACACTAACCCTAACCCTAACCCTAACCCTATTCCTAACCCAAACCCTAACAGTAACAATAACCATAACCCAAACCCTAACGCTAACCCTAACCTTAACCCCTAAGACCTAACCCCGAAACCTAAACCTAAATCTAAACCAAACTGTAACACTAACCCTAACCCTAAACCTAACCCTAACCCTAATCCTAACCCTAACTCAAAACCTAAC
>CM069541.1:9407500-9415000 GCA_035773235.1 Eospalax fontanierii
CAATAACCCTAACACAAACCCTAACGCTAACCCTAACCTTAACCCCTAAGACCTAACCCCGAACCATAACCCTAAATCTAAACCAAACTGTAACACTAACCCTAACCCTAACCCTAACCCTAACCCTAACCCTAAACCAAAACCTAACACTAACTCTAACGCTAACTCAAACCAAAACCTAACACTAACCCTAACCCTAACCCTAACCCTAACCCTAACTCAAAACCTAACCTTAACCCTATCCCAAACCCTAACACTAAACCTAAACTTAACTCTACCTCTAATCCAAAACCAAACCCTAACACTAAAACTAACCCTAAACCTAACTCTAACCCTAACCCTAATCCTAACCGTAACCGAAACCCTAACCCTAACCTCAACCCTAACCCTAACCATAACCCTAACCCTAACAGAAACCCTAACCCTAACCCTAACCCTAACCCTCACCCAAACCCTAACATTAACACTAACTCTAAACCAAAACCTAATCCTAACCCAAAACCTAACCCTAATGCTAACAATAACCCTAACCCTAACCCTAACCCTAACCCTAACGTTAACCCAAACCCTAAACCTAACCCAAAACCTAAACCTAACCCTAACCCTAACCCTAACCCAAACTTTAACCATAACCCTAACCCCAACCCTAACCCAAAACATAACCTTAACCCTAACCCTAACTCTAACCCAAATCCTAACCCTAACCCTAACCCTAACCCTAACCCTAAACGAAAACCTAAACCTCACACTAACCCTAACCGTAACCCTAACCATAACCCTAACTCTAACCTTAAGCCTAACCCAACCCCTAAACCTAACCCAAAACATAACCCTAACCCTAACCCTAATCCTAACCCTAAACCTAACCCAAAACCTAAATCTAACCCTAACCCTAACCCTAACCCTAACCCTAACCCTAACCCTAACCCAAAATCGAACACTAACTCAAACACTAACCCAAACCAAACCCTAACACTAACCCTAACCGTAACCCTACCCCTACTCCTAACTCAAACCCTAACCTTAACCCTAACCCAAACCCTAAGACTAACCCTAAACTCAACTCTACCCCTAATCCAAAACCAAACCCTAACACTAAAACTAACCCGAAACCTAACTCTAACCCTATCCCTAATCCTAACCCTAACCGAAACCCTAACCCTAACCTCAACCCTAACCCTAACCATAACCCTAACCGTAACCCTAACGTTAACCCAAACCCAAATCCTAACCCTAACCCTAAACCTAACCCTAACCCTAACCCTAACCCTCACCCAAACCCTAAACCTAACGCTAACACTAACCCTAACCCTAACCCTAACCCTAACCCAAACCCTAACCCTAATCCTAATCCTATCCCTAACCCTAACCCTAACCCTAACCCTAACCCAAACTTTAACCATAACCCTAACCCCAACCCTAACCCAAAACATAACCTTAACCCTAACCCTAACTCTAACCAAAATCCTAACCCTAACCCTAACCCTAACCCTAACCCTAACCCTAAATGAAAACCTAAACCTCACACTAACCCTAACCCTAACCCTAACCATAACCCTAACTCTAACCTTAAGCCTAACCCAACCCCTAAACCTAACCCAAAACATAACCCTAACCCTAACCCTAATCCTAACCCTAAACCTAACCCAAAACCTAAATCTAACCCTAACCCTAACCCTAACCCTAAACCTAACCCTAACCCAAAACCGAACACTAACTCAAACGCTAACCCAAACCAAACCCTAACACTAACCCTAACCCTAACCCTATCCCTAACCCTATCCCTAACTCAAAACCTAACCTTAACCCTAACCCAAACCCTAACACTAACCCTAAAATTAACTCTACCCCTAATCCAAAACCAAACCCTAACACTAAAACTAACCCGAAACCTAACTCTAACCCTATCCCTAATCCTAACCCTAACCAAAACCCTAAACCTAACCTCAACCCTAACCCTAACCCTAACCCTAAACCAAACCCTAACCCTAACCCTAACCCTTACCCTAACCCTAACGTTAACCCAAACCCAAACCCTAACCCTAACCCTAACCCAAAACCTAATCGTAACTGTAACCCTAATCCTCACCTTAACCCAAACCCAAACCCTACCCCTAACCCTATTCCTAACACTAACCCTAAACCCTAACATTAACCCTAACTTTAACCGTAACCCAAAACATAACCCTAACCCTAACCTGAAACCTAACCCTAACCCAAGACCAAAATCTCACCCTAAACCTAACCCTAACCCTAACCCTAAAGCAAACCTTACCCTAACTCTATCCCTGACCCAAACCATAACACTTAACCTAACCCTAACCCTAACCATTACCCTAAACCAAAACCTAACCCTAACCCTAACCCAAACCCTAACACTAACGCTAAACTTATCTCTACCCCTACCCAAACACTTACACTAACACTACACCTAAATCTAACCCTAAACATAACCCTAGTCCTAACCCTAACCGAAACCCTAAACCTAACCTAAACCCTAACCCTAACCCTAACCCTAACCCTAACAGAAACCCTACCCCTAACCCTAACCCGAACCCTCACACAAACCCTATCATTAACACTAACCCTAAGCCAAAACCTAATCCTAAGACTAACCAAAACACCTAAACCCTAACCACGAATCCTAACCCTAAACCTAAACCAAACCCTAACCCTAACCCTAACCGAACCCTAACCCTAACCCTAACACTAAGCCTAACCCTAACCCTAACCCTAACCCTAATCCTAACCCTAAATATAACCCTAACCCTAAACCAAACCGTATCCAAAAACCTAAAACTAACCCTAACCCGAAGCCTAATCCTAACCCAAACACTAAACCTAACCCTAAACCTAACCCTAACTCAAACCCTAATCCTTACCCTAACCCTAACCCAAACCCTAACACTAACTCTAAACCTAACCCTAACCCTTACCCTAATCCTAACGTTAACCCAAACCCCAACCCTCACCCTAAACCTAACCCTAACACTAACCCAATCCCTAACCCTAACCCTTACCATAACCCTAACACTAATCCTAACCCTAAACAAAACCCTAACCCTAACCCTAAACGAAAACCTATTCCTAACTCTAACCCTAAGTCTAATCCTAACCCAAACCCTAAACCTAATCCTAACCCAAACCGTAATCCTAACCCTAACCCTAACACTAACCCAAACCCTAACCCTAACGTTAACCCTAACCCTAACCCAATCCCTAACACTAACGCTAACCCTAACCCTAAGCAAAACCCTAACCATAACGTTAACCCTAACATTAACCCTAATCCAAACCCTAACCCTAATCCTAACCCTAACCCAAATCCTAACACTAACACTAACTCAAAACCGAACCCTAACCCTAATGCTAATCCAAACCCTAACCCTAATCCTAAACCTAACCCTAACCCTAAACCAAACCTTACCCTAACTCTAACCCTAACCCAAACCGTAACCCTAACCCTAACCCTAACCCTAACCATAACCATAACCCTAACCCAAACCCTAACCCTAACCATAACCCTAACCCTAACCCTAAACCTAACACTAACCCTAACCCTAACCCAAACCTTACCCTAACCCTAACACTAACCCTAACGTTAACTCTACCCCTAATCCAAACCCAAACCATTACTCTAACACTAACCCTAAACCTTACCTAACCCTAACCCTAGTCCTAACCCTAAACGAAACCCTAAATCTAATCTAAACCCTAACCCTAACCCTAAACCTAACAGAAACCCTAACATAACCTGAACCCTAACCCTCACCCAAACCCTAACATTAACACTAACCCTAAACCAAAACCTAATCCTAACCCTAACCATAACCACTAACACCTAAGCCCGAACCCTAACCCTAAACCTAAACCAAACCCTAACGCTAACCCTAACCCTAACCCTAACCCTAACCCTAACCCTAAACCTAACCCTATCACTAACCCTAAACCTAACCCAAAACCTAACCCTAACCCTAACCCTAACCCTAACCCAAAATCTAACCCTAACCCTAACCCAAAACCTAACACTAAACATAACCTTAACTCTATCCCTAATGCAAACCCAAACCCTCACACTAACACTAACTCTGAACCTAACCCTAAACCTAATCCTAATCCTAACCCTAACCGAAACCCTCACCCTAATCTAAACCCTAAACCTAACCCTAACACAAACCCTAACCCTAACCCTAACCCTAACCCTAACCCAAACCCTAACCTTAACCCTAACCTAACCCTAACCCTAACCCAAACACTAATCCAACCCCTAACCCTAACCCTAACCCTAACCATAACCATAACCAAAACCCTAACCGTAACCCTAACCCTAACCCTAACCCTAACCCAAACCATAAACCTAACCCTAAACCAAAACCTAAACCTAACCCAAACCCTAATCCTAACCCTAACACTAACGCAAACCCAAAGCCTAGCCCAAACGCTAATCCTAACCCTAACCCTAACCCTAACACAAACCCTAACATTAACACTAACCCTAACTCAAAACTTAATTCTAACCCTAACCATAACCCCTAACCACTAACCCCGAACCCTAACACTAACCCTAAACCAAACCCAAACCTAACCCTAACCCAAACCCTAACCCTAACCCTAACCCTAAAACTAACCCTAAACCTAACCCTAACCCTAACCCAAAACCTAACCCTAATGCTAACCCTAAACATAAGCCTAACCCAAACCCTAAAACAAACCCTAACCCTAACCCTAACCCAAACCCTAATCCTAACCCTACCCCTAACCCAAACCCTAACCCTAACGCTAACCCTTACCCTAACCCTAACGTTAACCCAAACCCAAACCCTAACCCTAATCCTAACCCAAACCCTAACCCTAACTGTAACCCTAATCCTAACTTTAACCCAAACCCAAACCCTAACTCTAACCCTAAACCTAACCCTAACCCAAACCCTAATCGTCACCGTAACCCTAACCATAATCCAAACCCTAACCCTAACTCTAACTCAAACCCTAACCCTAACCCTAACCCTAAACCAAACCCTAACCCTAATCGTAACCCTAACCCAATCCCAAACCCTAACACTAACCCTAACCCTAACCGAAACCCTAACTCTAAACCTAATCCTTACCCTAACCCTAATCCAAACCCTAACCCTAACCCAAACCCTAACCGAAACCCTAAACCTAACCCTAACCCTAACCCAAACTCTAACACTAACCCAAACCTAAACCTAAACCTAACCCTAACCCTTACCCTAACCCTAACCCTAAACCTAACCCTAACCCAAACCCTAACCCTAACCCTAACAATAAACCTAACCCTAACACAAACCCTAAACCAAACCCAACCCTAACCCTAATCCTAACCCTAACCCTAACACAAACCCTAACCCTAACCCTAACCGGAACCCTAACGCAAACCCTAACACTAAACCTAAACCTAACGCTAACCCTAACACTAATCCTAACCCGAACCTAAACCTTATCCCTAACCCTAACCCTAACCCTAACCCTAACGCTAAACCAAACCCTAACACTACCCTTAACCCAAACCCTAACCCTAACCCTAACCCTAACCCTAACCCTAACCCTAACACAAACCCTAACCGTATCTCTAACCCTAACGCTAACTCTAATGCTAACCCAAAACCTAACCCTAACCCTAACAATAACCCAAACCCTAACCCTAACCCCAACCCTAACCGTACCCCAAATCCTAAAACTAACACTAACCCAAACCCTAACCCTAACTCTAACGCTAATCCAAACCCTAACCCTAACCCTAACCCTAACCCAAACCCTAACCCTAACCCTAACACTAACCCAAAACTTAACTCTACCCCTAATCCAAACAAAAACACTCACACCAACACTAACTCTAAACCTTACGCTAACCCTAACCCTAATCCTAACTCTAACCGAAACCCTCACCCTAACCTAAACCCTAACCCTAACCCTAACCCTAACAGTAACATAAACCCTAACCCTAACCCTAATCCTAACCCTAACCCAAATCCTAACACTAACACTAACTCAAAACCGAACCCTAACCCTAATGCTAATCCAAACCCTAACCCTAACCCTAAACCTAACCCTAACCCTAAACCAAACCTTACCCTAACTCTAACCCTAACCCAAACCGTAACCCTATCCCTAACCCTAACCATAACCATAACCCTAACCCAAACCCTAACCCTAACCATAACCCTAACCCTAACCCTAAACCTAACACTAACCCTAACCCTAACCCAAACCTTACCCTAACCCTAACACTAACCCTAACGTTAACTCTACCCCTAATCCAAACCCAAACCATTACTCTAACACTAACCCTAAACCTTACCTAACCCTAACCCTAGTCCTAACCCTAAACGAAACCCTAAATCTAATCTAAACCCTAACCCTAACCCTAAACCTAATAGAAACCCTAACATAACCTGAACCCTAACCCTCACCCAAACCCTAACATTAACACTAACCCTAAACCAAAACCTAATCCTAACCCTAACCATAACCACTAACACCTAAGCCCGAACCCTAACCCTAAACCTAAACCAAACACTAACGCTAACCCTAACCCTAACCCTAACCCTAACCCTAACCCTAACCCTAACCCTAAACCTAACCCTAACTCTAACCCTAAACCTAACCCAAAACCTAACCCTAACCCTAACCCTAACCCTAACCCAAAATCTAACCCTAACCCAAAACCTAACACTAAACATAACCTTAACTCTATCCCTAATGCAAACCCAAACCCTCACACTAACACTAACTCTGAACCTAACCCTAAACCTAATCCTAATCCTAACCCTAACCGAAACCCTCACCCTAATCTAAACCCTAAACCTAACCCTAACACAAACCCTAACCCTAACCCTAACCCTAACCCTAACCCAAACCCTATCCTTAACCCTAACCTAACCCTAACCCTAACCCAAACACTAATCCAACACCTAACCCTAACCCTAACCCTAACCATAACCATAACCAAAACCCTAACCGTAACATCAACCCTAACCCTAACCCAAACCAAAAACATCACGCTAAACAAAAACCTAAACCTAACCCAAACCCTAATCCTAACCCTAACACTAACGCTAACCCAAAGCCTAGCCCAAACGCTAATCCTAACCCTAACCCTAACCCTAACACAAACCCTAACATTAACACTAACCCTAACCCAAAACTTAATTCTAACCCTAACCATAACCCCTAACCCCTAACCCCGAACCCTAACACTAACCCTAAACCAAACCCAAACCTAACCCTAACCCAAACCCTAACCCTAACCCTAACCCTAAAACTAACCCTAAACCTAAACCTAACCCTAACCCAAAACCTAACCCTAATGCTAACCCTAAACATAAGCCTAACCCAAACCCTAAACCAAACCCTAACCCTAACCCTAACCCAAACCCTAATCCTAACCCTACCCCTAACCCAAACCCTAACCCTAACGCTAACCCTTACCCTAACCCTAACGTTAACCCAAACCCAAACCCTAACCCTAATCCTAAC
>CM069541.1:9430000-9440000 GCA_035773235.1 Eospalax fontanierii
GTTATGGTTCGGTTTAGGCTTAGGGTTTGGTTTAGGGTTAGGTTTAGGTTTAATGTTTGGGTTAGGGTTAGGTTTAGGTATAGGGTTAGTGTTAGGTTAGGTTTAGGGTTAGGTTTAGGGTTAGGGTTAGGGTTAGGGTTAGGGTTTGGGTTTGGGTTAGGATTAGGGTTAGGGATAGGGTTAGGGTTTGCGTTACGGTTAGGGTTAGGCTTAGGGTTTGGGTTTGGGTTAGAGTTAGGTTTAGGATTAGGGTTTGGGTTAGGGTTAGGTTTAGGGTTAATGTTTGGATTAGCTTTAGGGTTAGGGTTTGGGTTAGGGTTAGGGTTATGGTTATGTTTAGGGATGGGTTAGGGTTAGGGTTAGGATTAGGGTTAGGGTTAGGTTTAGGGTTAGGGTTAGGGTGTGAGTTAGGGTTAGGGTTAGGGTTAGGGTTTCCGTTTGGGTTATGGTGCGTGTTAGGGTTAGGGTTAGTGTTAGGGTTAGTGTTAGGACTAGGGTTTGGGTTTGGGTTAGGGTTAGTGTTAGGGTTAGGATTAGGGTTTACGTTAGGTTTAGGGTCAGGGTTTGTGATAAGGTTAGGATTTGGTTTAAGGTTAGTGTTAGGATTAGTATTAGGGTTAGGTTTAGGGTTAGGGTTAGGGTTATGGTTTGTTTTTGGGTTAGGGTTCGGGTTAGGGTTTTGGTTAGGGTTATGGTTAGGGTTAGGGTTTGGGTTTGGTTTAGGTTTAGGGTTAGAGTTAGTGTTTGTGTAAGGGTTAGCGTTAGTGTTAGGGTTTGTGTTAGGGTCAGGGTTAGTGTTAGGGTTTGGGTTAGGGTTAGGGTTAGGTTTAGGGTTAGGGTTAGTGTTAGGGTTTGGGTTATGGTGTACGTTCGGGTTAGGGTTAGGTTTAGGGATAGGGTTAGGTTTAGGGATAGTGTTATAATTTGGATTCTGGTTATGGTTAGGGTATGGGTTAGGGTTAGGTTTAGATTTAGGGTTTGGGTTTGGGTTAGGATTAGGGTTAGGGTTAGTGTTTGGGTTTGGGTTAGGTTTAGGGTTAGGGATAGGGTTTGGGTTAGGGTTAGGGTTAAGGTTAGTGTTAAGTTCAGTGTTAGGGTTTGTGTTTGGTTTAGGGTTAGGTATAGGGTTAGGGTGTGGGTTTGGATTAGAGTTAGGGTTAGGTTTAGTGTTAGGGTTAGGGTTTGGTTTAGGTTTATGTTCAGGTTTAGTGTTCGGGTTTTGGGTTAGGTTTAGGGTTAGGTTTAGGGTTAGTGTTAGGGTCAGGTTTAGGGTTAAGGTTTGGGTTAGTGTTCTGTTTAGGGATAGGGTTAGGTTTATGGGTTTGGTTAGGGTTTGGGTTAGGGTTAGGGTTAGGATTCGGCTTAGGGTTAATGTTTGGGTTTGGGATAGGTTTAGGGTTTGGGTTGGGGTTAGGTTTAGTGTTAGGGTTTGGGTTAGGGTTAGGTTTACGGTTAATCTTTGGGTTAGGGTTAGGGTTAGGGTTAGTGTTTTTGTTAGGGTTAGCGTTAGGGTTAGGGTTAGGGTTAGGGTTACGGTTAGGGTATGGGTTAGCGTTATGGTTAGGGTTAGGATTTGGGTTTGGGTTAGGGTTAGGGTTAGGGTTAGGGTTATGTTTTGTGTTAGGGTAAGGTTTAGGGTTAGGGTTTGGGTAAGGGTTAGGTTTAGGGTTAGGGTTTCGGTGACGGTTAGGTTTAGGGTTAGGGTTTGGGTTATTGTTAGGCTTAGGTTTAGGGTTAGGTTTAGGCTTAGGGTTAGGGTTTGGGTTAGTGTTAGTTTTAGGGTTACGGTTAGGGTTAGGGTTAGGGTTACGGTTAGAGTTTGGGTTAGGGTTAGGTTTAGGGTTAGGGTTTGGGTTTGGTTAGGGTTAGGGTTTGTGTTAGGGTTAGGTTTAGGTTTAGGGTTTGGGCTAGGGTTAGGTTTAGTGTTAGGGTTTGTGTTAGGGTTAGGTTTAGGGTTAGGGTTTGTGTTTGGGGTTAGGGTTAGGGTTAGGGTTAAGGTTTGGGTTATGGTTAGGTTTAGGCTTAGGCTTAGGGTTAGGCTAAGCTTTACGTTTAATGTTTGGGTTAGTGTTAGGGTTAGGTGTAGGGTTAGTGTTAGGTTAGGTTTAGGGTTAGGGTTAGGGTTAGGGTTAGGGTTAGTAGAGGTAGGGTTTGTAGTAGAGGTCCTGTATGTGGAGGGCCTGGGCAGGGCCAGCAGGCCACACCACCTTCTCCCCTCCTCCTCCCATCTTCTCCTGGCTGCTTCTTTTTGTCAAACACTAGAACTTTGACCTAAAGTCAACTAAATCTCTCCAAACTGATCACCCAAACACTAGAGCCTACCACCACGAAACCTCTGTGTTTCAGCAACTCATCTGAGAGGGCTTTGTCACCTAGCAACACCCTAAACAATGTTTGCCTGTTCACTGCCTCTTCGAGTTCCAGAATCTTAGTCCAAGATTCTGTGACCTCAGCACTCCTGCCCAAATCAGACACCAATGACAGGAGACTGACAATAGCACTCAGCACTCACTTGCAGAGCTCTGCCTGTCTATCATAGCTTCAGAGCAGGTGCTCCTCCCCTGGTCAAGTCATGCCAAGGTTGCTTCCCAGTCCTGCAGCTCTTGCCAGGATTGCACGTGGTTACATAAATAACCAACCTCATTCATTCTAGAAATTACCATATTATTGATATTGGATTCTTAAGTACTATAAGATACATTTGAATCAGAAAACTACTTTGGACATCATTTTCTATGAGGGAAAATATTTTCCTTTTTCATTGTTGCTGAATTCAATCTTTGCTCTTAAAAAAGTACAACTCAACTCTTGGGGGTGAGGCAGGAGTATTATCAGTTCAAGGCTACCCTAGGATTAGGGTATTGGTTATGGTTATGGTTAGGTTTAGGGTTAGGGTTAGAATTAGGGTAGGGTTAGGTTTAGATTTAGGGTTAGGTTTAGTGTTTGGGTTAGGGTTAGGTTTAGGATTAGGGTTACGATTACGATTAGGGTTATGTTTTGGGTTAGGGTTAGGGTTAGGTTTACGGTTAGGGTTAGGGTTTGGATTAGAGTTAGGTTTAGGGTTAGGGTTTGAGTTAGTTTTAGGGTTAGGTTTAGGGTTTCCGTTTGGGTTAGGGTGAGTATTAGGGTTAGGTTTAGCGTTAGTGTTAGGATTAGGGTTTGGGTTTGGGTTAGGGTTAGTGTTAGGGTTAGAGTTAGGGTTTATGTTAGGTTTAGGGTGAGGGTTTGCGATAAGGTTAGGATTTGGGTTAGGGTTAGGGTTAGGTTTAGGGTTATGCTTACGGTTAGGGTTAGCGTTTGGGTTAGGGTTAGGTTTAGGGTTAGGTATAGGGTTTGGGTTAGGATTAGGGTTAGGGTGTGTGTTTGGGTTAGGGTTAGGTTTAGGGTTAGAGTTAGGTTTAAGGTAGAGTTATGGTTTGGGTTCTAGTTATGGTTAGGGTTTGTGTTAGGGTTAGGTTTAGGGGTTGGGTTTGGGTTAAGGTTAGTTTGAGGGTTAGGTTTTGGGTTTGGGTTGGGGTTAGGTTTAGGTTTAGGGTTATGGTTTGGGTTTGGGTTAGGTTTAGGGTTAGGGTTACGGTTAGGGTTTGGGTTACGGTTAGGTTTTGGGTTACGGTTAGGGTTAGGCTTAGGGTTTGGGTTTGGGTTAGGATTAGGTTTAGGGTTAGGGTTTGGGTTAGGGTTAGGTTTAGGGTTAATGTTTGGATTAGCTTTAGGGTTAGGTTTTGGGTTAGGGTAGGGGTTATGGTTATGTTTAGGGTTTGGTTTAGGGTTAGGTTTAGGGTTAGGGTTTGGGTTAGGGTTAGGTTTAGGGGTAATGTTTGGGTTAGGGTTAGGGTTAGGTATAGGGTAGGGTTTGGTTTATTGTTAGGTTTAGTGTTAGGGTTAGGGTTCCGGTTAGGGTTATGGTTAGAGTTTCGGTTAGGTTTAGGGCTGGGTTACGGTTTGGGTTTGTGTTAGGGTTAGGGTTAGGGTTTGTTTTAGGGTTATGGTTTAGTGTTTAGGTTAGATGTAGGGTGAGGGTTTGCGGTAAAGTTATGCCTTGGGTTAGGATTAGGGTAAGGATTAGGGTTAGGGTTAGGGTTAGGGTTAGGGTTTGGGTTAGGGTTAGGGTTAGGGTTAGGTATAGGGTTTGGGTAAGGGTTAGGGTTAGGGTGTGATTTTGGGTTAGGGTTAGGTTTAGGGTTAGGGTTAGGGTTAAGGTTAGGGTTAGGGTTAGGGTAAGCGTTTGGGTTAGGGTTAGGGTTTGGGTTTTGGTTAGGATTAGGTTTAGGGTTAGGGTTTTGGTTTGGGTTATGGTTAAGGTTAGGGTTAGGGTTAGGGTTTGGGTTTGGGTTAGGGTTAGGTTCAGGGTTAGGGTTTGGGTTAGGGTTAGGTTTCGTGTTAATGTTTGGATTAGATTTAGGGTTAGGGTTTGGTTAGGTTTAGGGTTATGGTTATGGTTAGGGTTTGGGTTACGGTTAGGTTTAGGGTTAGGGTTTGGGTTAGGGTTAGGTTTAGGGGTAATGTTTGGGTTAGGGTTAGGGTTAGGTATACGGTTAGGGTTTGGTTTAGTGTTAGGTTTTGTGTTAGGGTTAGGGTTAGGGTTAGGGTTCGGGTTAGGGTTACGGTTAGAGTTTGGGTTAGGTGTAGAGCTGGGTTAGGATTTGTGTTTGTGTTAGGGTTAGGGTTTGTATTAGGGTTAGGTTTAGGTTTAGGGTTTGGGCTAGGGTTAGATTTAGGGTTAGGGTTAATGTTTGGGTTAGGATTAGAATTAGGTTTAGGGTTAGGGTTTGGATTAGGGTTAGGGTTAGGGTTAGGGTTTGGGTTATGGTTCAGTTTAGGCTTAGGGTTTGGGTTAGGGTTAGGTTTAGGTTTAATGTTTGGGTTAGGGTTAGGGTTAGGGTTAGGGATATGGTTATGGTTAGGTTTTGGGTTAGGGTTAGGTTTAGGTTTAGGGATTGGTTTAGGGTTAAGTTTAGGGTTAATGTTTGGGTTAGGGTTAGGGTTAGGTATAGGGTTTTGTTTTGTTTAGTGTTAAGTTTAGTGTTACGTTAGGTTTAGGGATTGGTTAGGGTTAGGGTTAGGGTTTGGGTTATTGTTAGGCTTAGGTTTAGGGTTACGGTTTGGGTTTCTTTTAGGGTTAGGGTTAGTGTTAAGTTCTGTGTTAGGGTTTGGGTTTGGTTTAGGGTTAGGTATAGGGTTAGGGTGTGGGTTTGGATTAGAGTTAGGTTTAGGGTTAGTGTTAGGGTTAGGGTTAGGGTTAGGGTTAAGGTTACATTTAGGGTTAGTTTTATGGTTTGGGTTAGGGTTAGGGTTAGGATTAGCGTTAGGGTTAGGGTTTGGGTTAGAGTTAGGGTTAGGGTTAGGTTTTGGGTTTGGGTTTGGGTTAGGGTGATGATTGCGTTTGGCTTTTGGTGAGGGTTAGGGTTAGGTTTAGGGTTAATGTTTGGGTTAGGGTTAGGGTTAGGGTTAGGGTTGGGATTAGGGTTAGGCTTAGGGTTAGGGTTTGGGTTACGTTTAGGGTTAGGGTTAGGGTTAGTGTTTGGGTTTGGGTTAGGGTTAGGTTTAGGGTTAATGTTTGGGTTAGCTTTAGGGTTACGGTTTGGGTTAGGGTTAGGGATATGGTTATGGTTAGGTTTTGGGTTAGGGTTAGGTTTAGGTTAGGTTTGGGTTAGGGATTGGTTTAGGGTTAGGTTTAGGGTTAATGTTTGGGTTAGGGTTAGGGTTAGGTATAGGGTTTTGTTTTGTTTAGTGGTGCGTTTGGTGTTAGGTTAGGTTTAGGGATGGGTTAGGGTTAGGGTTAGGGTTTGGGTTATTGTTAGGCTTAGGTTTAGGGTTACGGTTTGGGTTTCTTTTAGGGTTAGGGTTAGTGTTAAGTTCTGTGTTAGGGTTTGGGTTTGGTTTAGGGTTAGGTATAGGGTTAGGGTGTGGGTTTGGATTAGAGTTAGGTTTAGGGTTAGTGTTAGGGTTAGGGTTAGGGTTAGGGTTAAGGTTACATTTAGGGTTAGGTTTATGGTTTGGGTTAGGGTTAGGGTTAGGATTAGGCTTAGGGTTAGGGTTTGGGTTAGAGTTAGGGTTAGGGTTAGGGTTTGGGTTAGGGTTAGTGTTAGGGTGATGATTGCGTTTGGCTTTTGGTGAGGGTTAGGGTTAGGGTTAGGGTTAGTGTTTGGATTAGGATTAGGTTTAGGGTTAATGTTTGGGTTAGGGTTAGGGTTAGGGTTAGGGTTAGGGTTAGGGTTTGGGTTACGGTTAGAGTTAGGTTTAGGCTTAGGGTTTGGTTTAGGGTTAGGGTTAGTGTTAGGTTTAGAGTTAGGGTTAGGGTTAGGGTTAGGGTTAGGGTTTGGTTTAGGGTTAGGTTTTGTGTTAGGTTTAGGGTTGGGGTTTGGGTTAGGGTTAGGGTTAGGGTTAGTGTCAGGGTTAAGGTTTGGGTTTGGTTTAGTGTTAAGTTTAGGTTTTGGGATAGAGTTATGTTTTGGGGTAGGGTTAGTGTTAGGTTTTCGGTTAGGGTTAGGGTAAGAATTAGGGTTAGTGTTTGAGTTTGATTTAGGATTAGGGTTGGGGTTAGGGTTAGTGTAAGGGTTAGGTTTTGGTTTGGTTAGCGTTCGGGTTTGGGTTAGGGTTAGGGTTTGGATTAGGGTTAGGGTTAGGGTTAGGTTTTGGGTTAGGGTTATGGTTAGGGTTAGGTTAGGGTTAGGTTTACAGTTACGGTTAGAGTTAGGTTTAGGCTTAGGGTTTGGTTTAGGGTTACTGTTAGTGTTAGGTTTAGAGTTAGGGTTAGGGTTAGGGTTAGGGTTAGGGGTAGGGTTTGCGTTTGTGTTAGGGTTACGTTTAGGTTTATGGTTAGGGTTAGGGATAGGGTTAGGGTTTGGTTTAGGGTTAGGTTTTGTGTTAGGTTTAGGGTTTGGGTTTGGGTTAGGGTTAGGGTTCGGGTTAGTGTCAGGGTTAAGGTTTGGGTTTGGTTTAGTGTTAAGTTTAGGTTTTGGGATAGAGTTATATTTTGGGGTAGGGTTAGTGTTAGGTTTTGGGTAAGGGTTAGGGTGAGAATTAGGGTTAGTGTTTGAGTTTGATTTAGGATTAGGGTTGTTGTTAGGGTTAGTGTAAGGGTTAGGTTTTGGTTTGGTTAGCGTTAGGGTTTGGGTTAGGGTTAGGGTTTGGATTAGGGTTAGGTTTACAGTTACGGTTTGTGTTAGGGTTAGGGTTAGGGTTAGAGTTTGTGTTAGGGTTAGGATTAGGGTTAGGGTTTGGGTTAGGGTTAGGTTTATTGTTAGGGTTTGGTTTAGGGTTAGGTTTAGTTTTAATGTTTGGGTTAGGGTTAGGGTTTGGGTTAGGGTTTGGGTTAGTGTTAGTGATAGGTTTAAGGTTAGGGTTAGGGTTAGGGTTAGGGTTAAGATTAGAGTTTGGGTTAGGGTTAGGTTTAGGGTTAGGGATTGGGTTTGGGTTTCGGTTAGGGTTAGGGTTTGTGTTAGGGTTAGGTTTAGGTTTAGGGTTTGGGCTAGGGTTAGGATTAGGGTTAGGGTTTGGGTTAGGGTTAGGTTTAGTTTTAATGTTTGGGTTAGGGTTAGGGTTTTGGTTAGGGTTTGGGTTAGTGTTTGTGATAGCTTTATGGTTGGTGTTAGGGTTAGGGTTAGGGTCAAGATTAGAGTTTGGGTTAGGTTTAGGTTTAGGGTTAGGGATTGGGTTTGGGTTTCGGTTAGGGTTAGGGTTTGTGTTAGCGTTAGGTTTAGGTTTAGGGTTTGGGCTAGGGTTAGGATTAGGGTTAGGGTTTGGGTTAGGGTTAGGGTTAGGTTTATGGTTAATGTTTAGGTTATGGTTAGGGTTTGGGTTAGTGTTAGTTTTAGGGTTAGGGTTAGGTCAAGTCATGCCAAGGTTGCTTCCCAGTCCTGCAGCTCTTGCCTTGATTGCATGTGGTTACATAAATAACCAACCTCATTCTTTCTAGAAATTACCATATTATTGATATTGGATTCTTAAGTACTATAAGATACATTTGAATCAGAAAACTACTTTGGACATCGTTTTCTATGAGGGAAAATATTTTCCTTTTTCATTGTTGTTGAATCCAATCTTTGCTCTTTGGGTTAGGGTTAGGTTTAGGGTTAATGTTTGGGTTAGGGTTAGGGTTAGGTATAGGGTTTGGTTTAGTGTTACGTTTAGTGTTAGGGTTAGGGTTAGCGTTAGGGTTAGGTTTACGGTTAGAGTTTGGGTTAGGTTTAGGGTTGGGTTAGGGTTTGTGTTTGTGTTAGGGTTAGGGTTAGGGTTTGTGTTAGGGTTATGTTTAGGGTTAGGGTTTGAGTTAGGGTTAGGGTTAGGGTTAGGGTTAGGGTTTGGTTTATGGTTAGGTATAGGCTTAGGGTTTGGGTTAGGGTTAGGTTTAGGTTTAATGTTTGGATTAGGGTTAGGGTTAGGTATAGGGTTAGTGTTAGGTTAGGTTTAGGGTTAGGTTTAGGGTTAGGGTTAGGGTTAGGGTTAGGGTTAGTGTTTTTGTTAGGGTTAGGGTTAGGGTTAGGGTTAGGGTTAGGGTTAGGGTTAGGGTTAAGGTTAGGGTATGGGTTAGGGTTAGGGTTAGGGTTAGGATTTGGGTTTCGGTATGGTTTAGGGTTAGGGTTAGGGTTAGGTTTTGTGTTAGGGTTAGGTTTAGGGTTAGGGTTTGGGTTAGGGTTAGGTTTAGGGTTAGGGTTTGTGTTACGGTTATGTTTAGGGTTAGGGTTTGGGTTATTGTTAGGCTTAGGTTTACGGTTAGGTTTAGGGTTAGGATTTGGGTTTGGGTTAGTGTTAGTTTTAGAGTTAGGGTTAGGGTTAGGGTTAGGGTTACGGTTAGAGTTTGGGTTAGGGTTAGGGTTAGATTAGGGTTTGGGTTTGGTTAGGGTTAGGGTTTGTGTTAGGGTTAGGTTTATGGTTAGGGTTTGGGCTAGGGTTAGGTTTAGTGTTACGGTTTGTGTTAGGGTTAGGTTTAGGGTTAGTGTTTGTGTTTGGGGTTAGGGTTAGGGTTCCGGTTAAGGTTTGTGTTATGGTTAGGTTTAGGATTAGGGTTAGGGTTAGGATTAGAGTTAGGTTAAATGTTTGGGTTAGTGTTAGGGTTAGGTAAAGGGTTAGTGTTAGGTTAGGTTTAGGGTTAGGTTTAGGGTTAGGGTTAGGGTTAGTAGAGGTAGGCTTTGTAGTAGAGGTCCTGTATGTGGAGAGCCTGGGCAGGGCCAGCAGGCCACACCACCTTCTCCCCTCCTCCTCCCATCTTCTCCTGGCTGCTTCTGTTTCTCAAACACTAGAACTTTAACCTAAAGTCAACTAAATCTCTCCAAACTGGTCACCCAAACACTAGAGCCTACCACCAAGAAACCTCTGTGTTTCAGCAACTCATCTGAGAGGGCTTTGTCACCTCGCAAGACCCTAAACAATGTTTGCCTGGTCACTGCCTCTTGGAGTTCCAGAATCTTAGTCCAAGATTCTGTGACCTCAGCACTCCTGCCCACATCAGACACCAATGACAGGAGACTGACCAATAGCACTCAGCACTCACTTGCAGAGCTCTGCCTGTCTATCATAGCTTCAGAGCTGGTGCTCCTCCCCTGGTCAAGTCATGGCAAGGTTGCTTCCCAGTCATTCAGCTCTTGCCAGGATTGCACGTGGTTACATAAATAACCAACCTCATTCTTTCTAGAAATTACCATGTTATTGATATTGGATTCTTAAGTACTATAAGCTACATTTGAATCAGAAAACTACTTTGGACATCGTTTTCTATGAGGGAAAATATTTTCCTTTTTCATTGTTGCTGAATCCAATTTTTGCTCTTAAAAAAGTACAACTCAACTCTTGGGGGTGAGGCAGGAATATTATCAGTTCAAGGCTACCCTGGGATTAGGGTATGTGTTATGGTTATGGTTAGGTTTAGTGTTAGGGTTAGAATTCGGGTTAGGGTTAGGTTTAGATTTAGGGTTACGGTTAGTGTTTGGGTTAGGATTAGGTTTAGGGTTAGGGTTACGATTACGATTAGGGTTATGGTATGGGTTAGGGTTAGGGTTAT
>CM069541.1:9447500-9500000 GCA_035773235.1 Eospalax fontanierii
GTTAGGGTTTGGGTTAGGGTTTGGGTTAGTGTTAGTGATAGGTTTAAGGTTAGGGTTACGATTAGAGTTTGGGTTACGGTTAGGTTTAGGGTTAGGGATTGGGATTGGGTTTCGGTTAGGGTTAGGGTTTGTGTTAGGGTTAGGTTTAGGTTTAGGGTTTGGGCTAGGGTTAGGAATAGGGTTAGGGTTTGGGTTAGGGTTAGGGTTAGGTTTAGGGTTAATGTTTGGGTTATGGTTAGGGTTTGGGTTAGTGTTAGTTTTAGGGTTAGGGTTAGGTCAAGTCATGCCAAGGTTGCTTCCCAGTCCTGCAGCTCTTGCCTTGATTGCATGTGGTTACATAAATAACCAACCTCATTCTTTCTAGAAATTACCATATTATTGATATTGGATTCTTAAGTACTATAAGATACATTTGAATCAGAAAACTACTTTGGACATCGTTTTCTATGAGGGAAAATATTTTCCTTTTTCATTGTTGTTGAATCCAATCTTTGCTCTTTGGGTTAGGGTTAGGTTTAGGGTTAATGTTTGGGTTAGGGTTAGGGTTAGGTATAGGGTTTGTGTTTGCTTTAGTTTATGGTTTAGTGTCAGGGATGGGGTTGGGGTTAGGGTGAGGGTTAGGTTTACGGTTAGAGTTTGGGTTAGGTTTAGGGTTGGGTTAGGGTTTGTGTTTGTGTTAGGGTTAGGGTTAGGGTTTGTGTTAGGGTTAGGTTTAGGGTTAGGGTTTGAGTTAGGGTTAGGGTTAGGGTTAGGGTTAGGGTTTGGTTTATGGTTAGGTTTAGGCTTAGGGTTTGGGTTAGGGTTAGGTTTAGGTTTAATGTTTGGATTAGGGTTAGGGTTAGGTATAGGGTTAGTGTTAGGTTAGGTTTAGGGTTAGGTTTAGGGTTAGGGTTAGGGTTAGGGTTAGGGTTAGGGTTAGGGTTAGTGTTTTTGTTAGGGTTAGGGTTAGGGTTAGGGTTAGGGTTAGGGTTAGGGTTAAGGTTAGGGTATGGGTTAGGGTTAGGGTTAGGGTTAGGATTTGGGTTTCGGTAAGGTTTAGGGTTAGGGTTAGGGTTAGGTTTTGTGTTAGGGTTAGGTTTAGGGTTAGGGTTTGGGTTAGGGTTAGGTTTAGGGTTAGGGTTTGTGTTACGGTTATGTTTAGGGTTAGGGTTTGGGTTATTGTTAGGCTTAGGTTTACGGTTAGGTTTAGGGTTAGGGTTTGGGTTTGGGTTAGTGTTAGTTTTAGAGTTAGGGTTAGGGTTAGGGTTAGGGTTACGGTTAGAGTTTGGGTTAGGGTTAGGGTTAGATTAGGGTTTGGGTTTGGTTAGGGTTAGGGTTTGTGTTAGGGTTAGGTTTAGGGTTAGGGTTTGGGCTAGGGTTAGGTTTAGTGTTACGGTTTGTGTTAGGGTTAGGTTTAGGGTTAGGGTTTGTGTTTGGGGTTAGTGTTAGGGTTCCGGTTAAGTTTTGGGTTATGGTTAGGTTTAGGCTTAGGTTTAGGGTTAGGCTTAAGTTTAGGTTAAATGTTTGGGTTAGTGTTAGGGTTAGGTAAAGGGTTAGTGTTAGGTTAGGTTTAGGGTTAGGTTTAGGGTTAGGGTTAGGGTTAGTAGAGGTAGGCTTTGTAGTAGAGGTCCTGTATGTGGAGGACCTGGGCAGGGCCAGCAGGCCACACCACCTTCTCCCCTCCTCCTCCCATCTACTCCTGGCTGCTTCTGTTTGTCAAACACTAGAACTTTAACCTAAAGTCAACTAAATCTCTCCAAACTGGTCACCCAAACACTAGAGCCTACCACCAAGAAACCTCTGTGTTTCAGCAACTCATCTGAGAGGGCTTTGTCACCTCGCAACACCCTAAACAATGTTTGCCTGGTCACTGCCTCTTGGAGTTCCAGAATCTTAGTCCAAGATTCTGTGACCTCAGCACTCCTGCCCACATCAGACACCAATGACAGGAGACTGACCAATAGCACTCAGCACTCACTTGCAGAGCTCTGCCTGTCTATCATAGCTTCAGAGCTGGTGCTCCTCCCCTGGTCAAGTCATGCCAAGGTTGCTACCCAGTCATTCAGCTCTTGCCAGGATTGCACGTGGTTACATAAATAACCAACCTCATTCTTTCTAGAAATTACCATATTATTGATATTGGATTCTTAAGTACTATAAGCTACATTTGAATCAGAAAACTACTTTGGACATCGTTTTCTATGAGGGAAAATATTTTCCTTTTTCATTGTTGCTGAATCCAATCTTTGCTCTTAAAAAAGTACAACTCAACTCTTGGGGGTGAGGCAGGAATATTATCAGTTCAAGGCTACCCTGGGATTAGGGTATATGTTATGGTTATGGTTAGGTTTAGTGTTAGGGTTAGAATTCGGGTTAGGGTTAGGTTTAGATTTAGGGTTACGGTTAGTGTTTGGGTTAGGATTAGGTTTAGGGTTAGGGTTACGATTACGATTAGGGTTATGGTTTGGGTTAGGGTTAGGGTTAGGTTTAGGATTAGGGTTAGGGTTTGAGTTAGGGTTAGGGTTAGGTTTAGGGTTTCCGTTTGGGTTAGGGTGAGTATTAGGTTTAGGGTTAGGGTTAGTATTAGGATTAGGGTTTGGGTTTGGTTTAGGATTAGGGTTAGGGTTAGGGTTAGGATTAGGGTTAGGGTTAGGGTTAGGGTTAGGGTTAGTGTGTGCGTTTGGGTTAGGGTTAGGTTTAGGGTTAGAGTTAGGTTTAGGGTAGAGTTATGGTTTGGGTTCTAGTTATGGTTAGAGTTTGGGTTAGGGTTAGGGTTATGGGTTGGGTTTGGGTTAAGGTTAGGGTTAGGGTTAGGGTTTGGGTTTGGGTTTGTGTTAGGGTTAGGTTTAGGGTTATGGTTTGGGTTTGGGTTAGGATTAGGGTTAGGGTTAGGTTTAGGGTTTGGGTTACAGTTAGGGTTAGGCTTAGGGTTTGGGTTTGGGTTAGGGTTAGGTTTAGGGTTAGGGTTTGGGTTAATGTTAGGTTTAGGGTTAATGTTTGGATTAGCTTTAGGGTTAGTGTTTGGGTTAGGGTTAGGGTTATGGTTATGTTTAGGGTTTGGGTTAGGGTTAGGGTTAGGATTAGGGTTAGGGTTAGGGTTAGGGTTAGGGTTAGGGTTAGGGTGTGAGTTAGGGTTAGGATTAGGGTTAGGGTTTCCGTTTGGGTTATGGTGAGTGTTAGAGTTACGGTTAGGGTTAGGGTTAGTAGTAGGACTAGGGTTTGGGTTTGGGTTAGGGTTAGTGTTAGGGTTAGGGTTAGGGTTTAGGTTAAGTTTAGGGTCAGGGTTTGTGATAAGGTCAGGATTTGGGTTAAGGTTAGGGTTAGGATTAGGGTTAGGGTTCGGTTTAGGGTTAGGGTTAGGGTTTGGTTTTGGGTTAGGGTTAGGGTTAGGGTTTTGGTTACGGTTATCGTTAGGGTTAGGGTTTGGATTTGGGTTAGGGTTAGGGTTAGAGTTAGGGTTTGTGTTAGGGTTAGGGTTAGTGTTAGAGTTTGGGTTAGGGTTAGGGTTAGGTTTAGGGTTAGGGTTAGGGTTTGTGTTAGGGTTAGGGTTAGGGTTAGTGTTAGGGTTTGGGTTATGGTGTGCGTTTGGGTTAGGGTTAGTTTTAGGGTTATGGTTAGGTTTACGGATAGTGTTATAATTTGGATTGTGGTTATGGTTAGGGTTTGGGTTAGGGTTAGGTTTAGGTTTAGGGTTTGGGTTTGGGTTAGGATTAGGGTTAGGGTTAGTGTTTGGGTTTGGGTTAGGTTTAGGGTTAGGGTTAGGGTTTGGGTTAGGGTTAGGGTTAGGGTTAGTGTTAAGTTCAGTGTTAGGGTTTGGGTTTGGTTTAGAGTTAGGTATAGAGTTAGGGTGTGGGTTTGGATTAGAGTTAGGGTTAGGGTTAGTGTTAGGGTTAGGGATTGGTTTAGGTTTATGTTTAGGTTTAGTGTTCGGGTTTTGGGTTAGGTTTAGGGTTAGGGTTAGTGTTATGGTCATGTTTAGGTTTAAGGTTTGGGTTAGGGTTCTGTTTAGGGATAGCGTTAGTATTATGGGTTCGGTTAGGGTTAGGGTTAGGGTTAGGGTTAGGATCAGGCTTAGGGTTAGTGTTTGGGTTTGGGATAGGTTTAGGGTTTGGGTTAGGGTTTGGTTTAGTGTTAGGGTTTGGGTTAGGGTTAGGTTTAAGGTTAATCTTTGGGTTAGGGTTAGGGTTAGGGTTAGGGTTAGTGTTTTTGTTAGGGTTAGGGTTAGGGTTAGGGTTAGGGTTAGGGTTACGGTTAGGGTATGGGTTAGGGTTAGGGTTAGGGTTAGGATTTGGGTTTGGGTTAGGGTTAGGGTTAGGGTTAGCGTTAGGGTTAGGTTTAGGGTTAGGGTTAGGGTTAGGGTTAGGGTTAGGGTTAGTGTTAGGGTTAGGGATTGGTTTAGGTTTATGTTTAGGTTTAGTATTCGGGTTTTGGGTTAGGTTTAGGGTTAGGGTTAGTGTTATGGTCATGTTTAGGTTTAAGTTTTGGGTTAGGGTTCTGTTTAGGGATAGCGTTAGGATTATGGGTTAGGGTTAGGGTTTGGGTTAGGTATAGGGTTTGGGTTTGGTTTAGTGTTACGTTTAGTGTTAGGGTTAGGGTTAGGGTTAGGGTTAGGGTTACGGTTAGAGTTTGGGTTAGGTTTAGGGTTAGGGTTAGGGTTAGGGTTACGGTTAGGGTATGGGTTATGGTTAGGGTTAGGGTTAGGATTTGGGTTTGGGTTAGGGTTAGGGTTAGGGTTAGCGTTAGGTTTTGTGTTAGTGGTAGGTTTAAGGTTAGGGTTTGGGTTAGGGTTAGGGTTAGGGTTAGGGTTAGTGTTTTTGTTAGGGTTAGGGTTAGGGTTAGGGTTAGGGTTAGGGTTACGGTTAGGGTATGGGTTAGGGTTAGGGTTAGGGTTAGGATTTGGGTTTGGGTTAGGGTTAGGGTTAGGGTTAGCGTTAGGTTTTGTGTTAGTGGTAGGTTTAAGGTTAGGGTTTGGGTTAGGGTTAGGTTTAGGGTTAGGGTTTCGGTTACGGTTAGGTTTATGGTTAGGGTTTGGGTTATTGTTAGGCTTAGGTTCAGGGTTAGGTTTAGGGTTAGGGTTAGGGTTTGGGTTAGTGTTAGTTTTAGGGTTAGGGTTAGGGTTAGGGTTAGGGTTACGGTTCGAGTTTGGGTTAGGGTTAGGGTTAGGGTTAGGGTTTGTGTTTGGTTAGGGTTAGGGTTTGTGTTAGGGTTAGGTTTAGGTTTAGGGTTTGGGTTAGGTTTAGGTTTAGGGTTAGGGTTTATGTTTGGCTTTAGGGTTAGGGTTAGGGTTAAAGTTTGGGTTATGGTTAGGTTTAGTCTTAGGGTTAGGGTTAGGCTTAGGTTTAGGTTTATTGTTTGGGTTAGTGTTAGGTTTAGGTATAGGGTTAGTGTTAGGTTAGGTTTAGGGTACGGTTAGGGTTAGGGTTAGCGTTAGGGTTACGCTTACGGTTTGGGCTAGGGTTAGGTTTAGTGTTACGGTTTGGGTTAGGGTTAGGTTTAGGGTTAGGGTTTGTGTTTGGGGTTAGGGTTAGGGTTAGGGTTAAGGTTTGGGTTATGGTTAGGTTTAGGCTTAGGGTTAGGGTTAGGCTTAGGTTTAGGTTTAATGTTTGGGTTAGTGTTAGGGTTAGGTAAAGGGTTAGTGTTTGGTTAGTTTTAGGGTTAGGTTTAGGGTTAGGGTTAGGGTTAGTAGAGGTAGGCTTTGTAGTAGATGTCCTGTATGTGGAGGGCCTGGGCAGGGCCAGCAGGCCACACCACCTTCTCCCCTCCTTCTCCCATCTTCTCCTGGCTGCTTCTGTTTGTCAAACACTAGAACTTTGACCTAAGGTCAACTAAATCTCTCCAAACTGGTCACCCAAACACTAGAGCCTACCACCAAGAAACCTCTGTGTTTCAGCAACTCATCTGAGAGGGCTTTGTCACCTAGCAACACCCTAAACAATGTTTGCCTGGTCACTGCCTCTTGGAGTTCCAGAATCTTAGTCCAAGATTCTGTGACCTCAGCACTCCTGCCCACATCAGACACCAATGAAAGGACACTGACCAATAGCACTCAGCACTCACTTGCAGAGCTCTGCCTGTCTATCATAGCTTCAGAGCTGGTGCTCCTCCCCTGGTCAAGTCATGCCAAGTTTGCTTCCCAGTCCTGCAGCTCTTGCCAGGATTGCACGTGGTTATATAAATAACCAACCTCATTCTTTCTAGAAATTACCATATTATTGATATTGGATTCTTAAGTACTATAAGCTACATTTGAATCAGAAAACTACTTTGGACATCGTTTTCTATGAGGGAAAATATTTTCCTTTTTCATTGTTGCTGAATCCAATCTTTGCTCTTAAAAAAGTACAAATCAACTCTTGGGGGTGAGGCAGGAGTATTATCAGTTCAAGGCTACCCTGGGATTAGGGTATGGGTTATGGTTATGGTTAGGTTTAGGGTTAGGGTTAGAATTAGGATTATGGTTAGGTTTTGATTTAGGGTTACGGTTAGTGTTTGGGTTAGGATTAGGTTTAGGGTTAGGGTTACGATTACGATTAGGGTTATGGTTTGGGTTAGGGTTAGGGTTAGGTTTAGGATTAGGGTTAGGGTTTGAGTTAGAGTTAGGGTTAGGTTTAGGGTTTCCGTTTGGTTTAGGGTGAGTATTAGGGTTAGGGTTAGGGATAGTTTTAGGATTAGGGTTTGGGTTTGGGTTGGGATTAGGGTTAGGGTTAGGGTTAGGATTAGGGTTAGGGTTGGGATTAGGGTTAGCGTTGGGTTAGGGTTAGGTTTCGGGTTAGGTACAGCGTTTGTGTTAGTGTTAGGGTTAGGGTGTGCGTTTGGGTTAGGGTTAGGTTTAGGGTTAGAGTTAGGTTTAGCGTAGAGTTATGGTTTGGGTTCTAGTTATGGTTAGGGTTTGGTTTAGGGTTAGGGTTACGGGTTGGGTTTGGGTTAAGGTTAGGGTTAGGGTTAGGGTTTGGGTTTGGGTTTGGGTTAGTGTTAGGTTTAGGGTTATTGTTTGGGTTTGGGTTAGGATTAGGGTTAGGGTTAGGGTTAGGGTTTGGGTTACGGTTAGGGTTAGGCTTAGGGTTTGGGTTTGGGTTAGGGTTAGGTTTAGGGTTAGGGTTTGGGTTAGGGTTAGGTTTAGGGTTAATGTTTGGATTAGCTTTAGGGTTAGGGTTTGGGTTAGGGTTAGGGTTATGGTTATGTTTAGGGTTTGGGTGAGGGTTAGGGTTAGGATTAGGGTTAGGGTTAGGGTTAGGGTTAGGGTTAGGGTGTGAGTTAGGTTTAGGGTTAGTGTTAGGGTTTCCGTTTGGGTTATGGTGAGTGTTAGGGTTAGGGTTAGGTTTAGGGTTAGTGTTAGGACTAGGGTTTGGGTTTGGGTTAGGGTTAGTGTTAGGGTTAGGGTTAGGGTTTAGAGTAGGTTTATGGTCAGGGTTTGTGATAAGGTTCGGATTTGGGTTAAGGTTAGGGTTAGTATTAGGGTTAGGTTTAGGGTTAGGGTTAGGGTTAGGGTTTGGTTTTGGGTTAGGGTTAGGGTTAGGGTTTTGATTAGGGTTATGGTTAGGGTTAGGGTTTGGGTTTGGTTTAGGGTTAGGGTTAGAGTTAGGTTTTGTGTTAGGGTTAGGGTTAGTGTTAGGGTTTGTGTTAGGGTTAGCGTTAGTGTTAGGGTTTGGGTTAGGTTTAGGGTTAGGTTTAGGGTTAGGGTTAGTGTTAGGGTTTGTGTTATGGTGGGCGTTTGGGTTAGGGTTAGGTTTAGGTTTAGGGTTAGGTTTAGGGATAGTGTTATAATTTGGATTCTGGTTATGGTTAGGGTTTGGGTTAGGGTTAGGGTTAGGATTCGGCTTAGGGTTAGTGTTTGGGTTTGGGATAGGTTTAGGGTTTGGGTTGGGGTTAGGTTTAGTGTTAGGGTTTGGGTTAGGGTTAGGTTTAAGGTTAATCTTTGGGTTAGGGTTAGGGTTAGGGTTAGTGTATTTGTTAGGGAAAGGTTCAGGGTTCCGGTTGGGGTTCCCGTTAGGGAATGGGTTAGCGTTAGGGTTAGGGTTAGGATTTGGGTTTGGGTTAGGGTTAGGGTTAGGGTTAGGGTTAGGTTTTGTGTTAGGTTTAGGGTTAGGGTTTGGGTTAGGGTTAGGTTTAGGGTTAGGTTTTCGGTTACGGTTAGGTTTAGGGTTAAGGTTTGGGTTATTGTTAGGCTTAGATTTAGGGTTAGGTTTAGGGTTAGGGTTAGGGTTTGGGTTAGTGTTAGTTTTAGGGTTAGGGTTAGGGTTAGGGTTAGGGTTACGGTTAGAGTTTGGGTTAGGGTTAGGGTTAGGGTTAGGGTTTGGGTTTGGTTAGGGTTAGGGTTTGTGTTAGGGTTAGGTTTAGGTTTAGGGTTTGTGCTAGGGTTAGGTTTAGTGTTAGGGTTAAGGTTTGGGTTATCGTTAGGTTTAGGCTTAGGGTTAGGGTTAGGCTTAGGTTTACGTTTAATGTTTGGGTTAGTGTTAGGGTTAGGTATAGTGTTAGTGTTAGGTTAGGTTTAGGGTTAGGGTTAGTTTTAGGGTTAGGGTTAGTAGAGGTAGGCTTTGTAGTAGAGGTCCTGTATGTGGAGGGCCTGGGCAGGCCCTGCAGGCCACACCACCTTCTCCCCTCCTCCTCCCATCTTCTCATGGCTGCTTCTTTTTGTCAAACACTAGAACTTTGACCTAAAGTCAACTAAATCTCTCCAAACTGATCACCCAAACACTAAAGCCTACCACCAAGAAACCTCTGTGTTTTAGCAACTCATCTGAGAGGGCTTTGTCACCTAGCAACACCCTAAACAATGTTTGCCTGGTCACTGCCTCTTCGAGTTCCAGAATCTTAGTCCAAGATTCTGTGACCTCAGCACTCCTGCCCAAATCAGACACCAATGACAGGAGACTGACCAATAGCACTCAGCACTCACTTGCAGAGCTCTGCCTGTCTATCATAGCTTCAGAGCAGGTGCTCCTCCCCTGGTCAAGTCATGCCAAGGTTGCTTCCCAGTCCTGCAGCTCTTGCCAGGATTGCACGTGGTTACATAAATAACCAACCTCATTCTTTCTAGAAATTACCATATTATTGATATTGGATTCTTAAGTACTATAAGATACATTTGAATCAGAAAAGTACTTTGGACATCGTTTTCTATGAGGGAAAATATTTTCCTTTTTCATTGTTGCTGAATCCAATCTTTGCTCTTAAAAAAGTACAACTCAACTCTTGGGGGTGAGGCAGGTGTATTATCAGTTCAAGGCTACCCTAGGATTAGGGTATGGGTTATGGTTATGGTTAGGTTTAGGGTTAGGGTTAGAATTAGGGTAGGGTTAGGTTTAGATTTAGGGTTAGGGTTAGTGTTTGTGTTAGGGTTAGGTTTAGGATTAGGGTTACGATTACGATTAGGGTTATGGTTTGGGTTAGGGTTAGGGTTAGGTTTACGGTTAGGGTGAGGGTTTGGAATAGAGTTAGGTTTAGGGTTAGGGTTTGAGTTAGTGTTAGGGTTAGGTTTAGGGTTTCCGTTTGGGTTAGGGTGAGTATTAGGGTTAGGGTTAGGGTTAGTGTTAGGATTAGGGTTTGGGTTTGGGTTAGGGTTAGTGTTAGGGTTAGAGTTAGGGTTTAGGTTAGATTTATGGTGAGGGTTGGCGATAAGGTTAGGATTTGGGTTAGGGTTAGGGTTAGGTTTAGGGTTATGGTTAGGGTGAGGGTTAGCGTTTGGGTTAGGGTTAGGTTTACGTTTAGGTATAGGGTTTGGGTTGGGGTTAGGGTTAGGGTGTGCGTTTGTGTTAGGGTTAGGGTTAGGGTTAGGGTTAGGGTTAGGTATAGGGTTTGGGTGAGGGTTAGGGTTAGGGCTTGGTTAGGGTTTGGGTTTGTGTTAGGGTTAGGGTTAAGGTTTGTTTTAGGGTTAGGTTTAGGGTTTAGGTTAGATTTAGGGTGAGGGTTTGCGATAATGTTAGGATTTGGGTTAGGATTAGGATTAGGATTAGGGTTAGGGTTAGGGTTAGGGTTAGCGTTTGGATTAGGGTTAGGGTTAGGGTTAGGTATAGGGTTTGGGTTAGGGTTAGGGTTAGGGTGTGATTTTGGGTTAGGTTTAGGTTTAGGGTTAGGGTTAGGTTTAGGGTTAGGGTTAGGGTTAGGGTTAGGGTTCCGGTTAGGGTTATGGTTAGAGTTTGGGTTAGGTTTAGGGCTTGGTTAGGGTTTGGGTTTTTGTTAGGGTTAGGGTTAAGGTTTGTTTTAGGGTTAGGTTTAGGATTTAGTTTAGATTTAGGGTGAGGGTTTGCGATAATGTTAGGATTTGGGTTAGGATTAGGGTTAGGATTAGGGTTATGGTTAGGGTTAGGTTTAGCGTTCGGGTTAGGGTTAGGGTTAGGGTTAGGTATAGGGTTTGGGTTAGGGTTAGGGTTAGGGTGTGATTTTGGGTTAGGTTTAGGGTTAGGGTTAGGGTTAGGGTTAGGGTTAGGGTTAGGGTTAGCGTTTGGGTTAGGGTTAGGGTTTGGGTTTGGGTTAGGATTAGGTTTAGTGTTAGGGTGAGGGTTTGGGTTACGGTTAGTGTTAGGGTTAGGGTTAGGCTTTGGGTTTGGGTTAGGGTTAGGCTTAGGGTTAGGGTTTGGGTTAGGGTTAGGTTTCGCGTTAATGTTTGGATTAGATTTAGGGTTAGGGTTTGTTAGGGTTAGGGTTATGGTTAGGGTATGGGTTACGGTTAGGTTTAGGGTTAGGGTTTGGGTTAGGGTTAGGTTTAGGGTTAATGTTTGGGTTAGGGTTAGGTTTAGGGTTAGGTTTTCGGTTACGGTTAGGTTTAGGGTTAAGGTTTGGGTTATTGTTAGGCTTAGATTTAGGGTTAGGTTTAGGGTTAGGGTTAGGGTTTGGGTTAGTGTTAGTTTTAGGGTTAGGGTTAGGGTTAGGGTTAGGGTTAGGGTTACGGTTAGAGTTTGGGTTAGGGTTAGGGTTAGGGTTAGGGTTTGGGTTTGGTTAGGGTTAGGGTTTGTGTTAGGGTTAGGTTTAGGTTTAGGGTTTGTGCTAGGGTTAGGTTTAGTGTTAGGGTTAAGGTTTGGGTTATCGTTAGGTTTAGGCTTAGGGTTAGGGTTAGGCTTAGGTTTACGTTTAATGTTTGGGTTAGTGTTAGGGTTAGGTATAGTGTTAGTGTTAGGTTAGGTTTAGGGTTAGGGTTAGTTTTAGGGTTAGGGTTAGTAGAGGTAGGCTTTGTAGTAGAGGTCCTGTATGTGGAGGGCCTGGGCAGGCCCTGCAGGCCACACCACCTTCTCCCCTCCTCCTCCCATCTTCTCATGGCTGCTTCTTTTTGTCAAACACTAGAACTTTGACCTAAAGTCAACTAAATCTCTCCAAACTGATCACCCAAACACTAAAGCCTACCACCAAGAAACCTCTGTGTTTTAGCAACTCATCTGAGAGGGCTTTGTCACCGAGCAACACCCTAAACAATGTTTGCCTGGTCACTGCCTCTTCGAGTTCCAGAATCTTAGTCCAAGATTCTGTGACCTCAGCACTCCTGCCCAAATCAGACACCAATGACAGGAGACTGACCAATAGCACTCAGCACTCACTTGCAGAGCTCTGCCTGTCTATCATAGCTTCAGAGCAGGTGCTCCTCCCCTGGTCAAGTCATGCCAAGGTTGCTTCCCAGTCCTGCAGCTCTTGCCAGGATTGCACGTGGTTACATAAATAACCAACCTCATTCTTTCTAGAAATTACCATATTATTGATATTGGATTCTTAAGTACTATAAGATACATTTGAATCAGAAAAGTACTTTGGACATCGTTTTCTATGAGGGAAAATATTTTCCTTTTTCATTGTTGCTGAATCCAATCTTTGCTCTTAAAAAAGTACAACTCAACTCTTGGGGGTGAGGCAGGTGTATTATCAGTTCAAGGCTACCCTAGGATTAGGGTATGGGTTATGGTTATGGTTAGGTTTAGGGTTAGGGTTAGAATTAGGGTAGGGTTAGGTTTAGATTTAGGGTTAGGGTTAGTGTTTGTGTTAGGGTTAGGTTTAGGATTAGGGTTACGATTACGATTAGGGTTATGGTTTGGGTTAGGGTTAGGGTTAGGTTTACGGTTAGGGTGAGGGTTTGGAATAGAGTTAGGTTTAGGGTTAGGGTTTGAGTTAGTGTTAGGGTTAGGTTTAGGGTTTCCGTTTCGGTTAGGGTGAGTATTAGGGTTAGGGTTAGGGTTAGTGTTAGGATTAGGGTTTGGGTTTGGGTTAGGGTTAGTGTTAGGGTTAGAGTTAGGGTTTAGGTTAGATTTATGGTGAGGGTTGGCGATAAGGTTAGGATTTGGGTTAGGGTTAGGGTTAGGTTTAGGGTTATGGTTAGGGTGAGGGTTAGCGTTTGGGTTAGGGTTAGGTTTACGTTTAGGTATAGGGTTTGGGTTGGGGTTAGGGTTAGGGTGTGCGTTTGTGTTAGGGTTAGGGTTAGGGTTAGGGTTAGGGTTAGGTATAGGGTTTGGGTGAGGGTTAGGGTTAGGGCTTGGTTAGGGTTTGGGTTTGTGTTAGGGTTAGGGTTAAGGTTTGTTTTAGGGTTAGGTTTAGGGTTTAGGTTAGATTTAGGGTGAGGGTTTGCGATAATGTTAGGATTTGGGTTAGGATTAGGGTTAGGATTAGGGTTAGGGTTAGGGTTAGGTTTAGCGTTCGGGTTAGGGTTAGGGTTAGGGTTGGGTGTAGGGTTTGGGTTAGGGTTAGGGTTGGGGTGTGATTTTGGGTTGGGTTTAGGGTTAGGGTTAGGGTTAGGGTTAGGGTTAGGGTTAGCGTTTGGGTTAGGGTTAGGGTTTGGGTTTGGGTTAGGATTAGGTTTAGTGTTAGGGTGAGGGTTTGGGTTACGGTTAGTGTTAGGGTTAGGGTTAGGGTTTGGGTTTGGGTTAGGGTTAGGCTTAGGGTTAGGGTTTGGGTTAGGGTTAGGTTTCGCGTTAATGTTTGGATTAGATTTAGGGTTAGGGTTTGTTAGGGTTAGGGTTATGGTTAGGGTATGGGTTACGGTTAGGTTTAGGGTTAGGGTTTGGGTTAGGGTTAGGTTTAGGGTTAATGTTTGGGTTAGGGTTAGGGTTAGGGTTAGGTATACGGTTAGGGTTTGGTTTAGTGTTAGGTTTTGTGTTAGGGTTAGGGTTAGGGTTACGGTTAGGGTTAGGGTTAGGGTTAGGGTTAGGGTTACGGTTAGAGTTTGGGTTAGGTTTAGGGCTGGGTTAGGGTTTGGGTTTGTGTTAGGGTTAGGGTTAGGGTTTGTGTTAGGGTTAGGTTTAGGGTTAGGGTTTGGGCTAGGGTTAGGTTTAGGGTTAGGGTTAATGTGTGGGTTAGGGTTAGGATTAGGTTTAGGGTTAGGGTTTGGATTAGGGTTAGGGTTAGGGTTAGGGTTTGGGTTATGGTTCGGTTTAGGCTTAGGGTTTGGGTTAGGGTTAGGTTTAGGTTTAATATTTGGGTTAGGGTTAGCTTTAGCTATAGGGTTAGTGTTAGGTTAGGTTTAGGGTTAGGTTTAGGGTTAGGGTTAGGGTTAGGGTTAGGTTTAGGGTTTGGGTTTGGGTTAGGATTAGGGTTAGGGATAGGGTTAGGGTTTGCGTTACGGTTAGGGTTAGGCTTAGGGTTTGGGTTTGGGTTAGAGTTAGGTTTAGGATTAGGGTTTGGGTTAGGGTTAGGTTTAGGGTTAATGTTTGGATTAGCTTTAGGGTTAGGGTTTGGGTTAGGGTTAGGGTTATGGTTATGTTTAGGGATGGGTTAGGGTTAGGGTTAGGATTAGGGTTAGGGTTAGGGTTAGGGTTAGGGTTACTGTGTGAGTTAGGGTTAGGGTTAGGGTTAGGGTTTCCGTTTGGGTTATGGTGAGTGTTAGGGTTAGGGTTAGGGTTAGGGTTAGTGTTAGGACTAGGGTTTGGGTTTGGGTTAGGGTTAGTGTTAGGGTTAGGGTTAGGGTTTAGGTTAGGTTTAGGGTCAGGGTTTGTGATAAGGTTAGGATTTGGTTTAAGGTTAGTGTTAGGATTAGTATTAGGGTTAGGTTTAGGGTTAGGGTTAGGGTTAGGGTTTGGTTTTGGGTTAGGGTTAGGGTTAGGGTTTTGGTTAGGGTCAGGGTTAGTGTTAGGGTTTGGGTTAGGGTTAGGGTTAGGTTTAGGGTTAGGGTTAGTGTTAGGGTTTGGGTTATGGTGTGCGTTTGGGTTAGGGTTAGGTTTAGGGATAGGGTTAGGTTTAGGGATAGTGTTATAATTTGGATTCTGGTTATGGTTAGGGTATGGGTTAGGGTTAGGTTTAGATTTAGGGTTTGGGTTTGGGTTAGGATTAGGGTTAGGGTTAGTGTTTGGGTTTGGGTTAGGTTTAGGGTTAGGGTTAGGGTTTGGGTTAGGGTTAGGGTTAAGGTTAGTGTTAAGTTCAGTGTTAGGGTTTGTGTTTGGTTTAGGGTTAGGTATAGGGTTAGGGTGTGGGTTTGGATTAGAGTTAGGGTTAGGGTTAGTGTTAGGGTTAGGGTTTGGTTTAGGTTTATGTTCAGGTTTAGTGTTCGGGTTTTGGGTTAGGTTTAGGGTTAGGTTTAGGGTTAGTGTTAGGGTCAGGTTTAGGGTTAAGGTTTGGGTTAGTGTTCTGTATACGGAAAGGGTTAGGTTTCTGGGTCTGGTAAGGGATTGGGATAGGGTTAGGGTTAGGATTCGGCAAAGGGTTAGTGTTTGGGTTTGGGATAGGTTTAGGGTTTGGGTTAGGGTTAGGTTTAGTGTTAGGGTTTGGGTTAGGGTTAGGTTTACGGTTAATCTTTGGGTTAGGCTTAGGGTTAGGGTTAGTGTTTTTGTTAGGGTTAGCGTTAGGTTTAGGGTTAGGGTTAGGGTTACGGTTAGGGTATGGGTTAGCGTTATGGTTTGGGTTAGGATTTGGGTTTGGGTTAGGGTTAGGGTTAGGGTTAGGGTTTTGGTGACGGTTAGGTTTAGGGTTAGGTTTTGGGTTATTGTTAGGCTTAGGTTTAGGGTTAGGTTTAGGCTTAGGGTTAGGGTTTGGCTTAGTGTTAGTTTTAGCGTTACGGTTAGGGTTAGGGTTAGGGTTACGGTTAGAGTTTGGGTTAGGGTTAGGGTTAGGGATAGGGTTTGGGTTTGGTTAGTGTTAGGGTTTGTGTTAGGGTTAGGTTTAGGTTTAGGGTTTGGGCTAGGGTTAGGTTTAGTGTTAGGGTTTGTGTTAGGGTTAGGTTTAGGGTTAGGGTTTGTGTTTGGGGTTAGGGTTAGGGTTAGGGTTAAGGTTTGGGTTATGGTTAGGTTTAGGCTTAGGCTTAGGGTTAGGTTTAGGTTTACGTTTAATGTTTGGGTTAGTGTTAGAGTTAGGTGTAGGGTTAGTGTTAGGTTACGTTTAGGGTTAGGGTTAGGGTTAGGGTTAGGGTTAGTAGAGGTAGGGTTTGTAGTAGAGGTCCTGTATGTGGAGGGCCTGGGCAGGCCCTGCAGGCCACACCACCTTCTCCCCTCCTCCTCCCATCTTCTCCTGGCTGCTTCTTTTTGTCAAACACTAGAACTTTGACCTAAAGTCAACTAAATCTCTCCAAACTGATCACCCAAACACTAGAGCCTACCACCACGAAACCTCTGTGTTTCAGCAACTCATCTGAGAGGGCTTTGTCACCTCGCAACACCCTAAACAATGTTTGCCTGGTCACTGCCTCTTCGAGTTCCAGAATCTTAGTCCAAGATTCTGTGACCTCAGCACTCCTGCCCAAATCAGACACCAATGACAGGAGACTGACCAATAGCACTCAGCACTCACTTGCAGAGCTCTGCCTGTCTATCATAGCTTCAGAGCAGGTGCTCCTCCCCTGGTCAAGTCATGCCAAGGTTGCTTCCCAGTCCTGCAGCTCTTGCCAGGATTGCACGTGGTTACATAAATAACCAACCTCATTCTTTCTAGAAATTACCATATTATTGATATTGGATTCTTAAGTACTATAAGATACATTTGAATCAGAAAACTACTTTGGACATCATTTTCTATGAGGGAAAATATTTTCCTTTTTCATTGTTGCTGAATTCAATCTTTGCTCTTAAAAAAGTACAACTCAACTCTTGGGGGTGAGGCAGGAGTATTATCAGTTCAAGGCTACCCTAGGATTAGGGTATGGGTTATGGTTATGGTTAGGTTTAGGGTTAGGGTTAGAATTAGGGTAGGGTTAGGTTTAGATTTAGGGTTAGGTTTAGTGCTTGGGTTCGGGTTAGGTTTAGGATTAGGGTTACGATTACGATTAGGGTTATGTTTTGGGTTAGGGTTAGGGTTAGGTTTACGGTTAGGGTTAGGGTTTGGATTAGAGTTAGGTTTAGGGTTAGGGTTTGAGTTAGTTTTAGGGTTAGGTTTAGGGTTTCCGTTTTGGTTAGGGTGAGTATTAGGGTTAGGTTTAGGGTTAGTGTTAGGATTAGGGTTTGGGTTTGGGTTAGGGTTAGTGTTAGGGTTAGAGTTAGGGTTTAGGTTAGGTTTAGGGTGAGGGTTTGCGATAAGGTTAGGATTTGGGTTAGGGTTAGGGTTAGGTTTAGGGTTATGGTTACGGTTAGGGTTAGCGTTTGGGTTAGGGTTAGGTTTAGGGTTAGGTATAGGGTTTGGGTTAGGATTAGGGTTAGGGTGTGTGTTTGGGTTAGGGTTAGGTTTAGGGTTAGAGTTAGGTTTAAGGTAGAGTTATGGTTTGGGTTCTAGTTATGGTTAGGGTTTGTGTTAGGGTTAGGGTTAGGGGTTGGGTTTGGGTTAAGGTTAGGGTTAGGGTTAGGGTTTGGGTTTGGGTTTGGGTTATGTTTAGGTTTAGGGTTATGGTTTGGGTTTGGGTTAGGATTAGGGTTAGGGTTACGGTTAGGGTTAGGCTTAGGGTTTGGGTTTGGGTTAGGATTAGGTTTAGGGTTAGGGTTTGGGTTAGGGTTAGGTTTAGGGTTAATGTTTGGATTAGCTTTAGGGTTAGGGTTTGGGTTAGGGTAGGGGTTATGGTTATGTTTAGTGTTTGGGTTAGGGTTAGGTTTAGGGTTAGGGTTTGGGTTAGGGTTAGGTTTAGGGGTAATGTTTGGGTTGGGTTAGGGTTAGGTATAGGGTAGGGTTTGGTTTATTGTTAGGTTTAGTGTTAGGGTTAGGGTTCCGGGTAGGGTTATGGTTAGAGTTTCGGTTAGGTTTAGGGCTGGGTTACGGTTTGGGGTTGTGTTAGGGTTAGGGTGAGGGTTTGTTTTAGGGTTAGGTTTAGGGTTTAGGTTAGATTTAGGGTGGGGGTTTGCGATAAAGTTATGACTTGGGTTAGGATTAGGGTTAGGATTAGGGTTAGGGTTAGGGTTAGGGTTAGCGTTTGGGTTAGGGTTAGGGTTAGGGTTAGGTATAGGGTTTGGGTAAGGGTTAGGGTTAGGGTGTGATTTTGGGTTAGGGTTAGGTTTAGGGTTAGGGTTAGGTTTAGGGTTAGGGTTAGGGTTAAGGTTAGGGTTAGGGTTAGGGTAGAGCGTTTGGGTTAGGGTTAGGGTTTGGGTTTTGGTTAGGATTAGGTTTAGGGTTAGGGTTTTGTTTTGGGTTACGGTTAAGGTTAGGGTTAGGGTTAGGGTTAGGGTTTGGGTTTGGGTTAGGGTTAGGTTTAGGGTTAGGGTTTGGGTTAGGGTTAGGTTTCGGGTTAATGTTTGGATTAGATTTAGGGTTAGGGTTTGGTTAGGGTTAGGGTTATGGTTATGGTTAGGGTTTGGGTTACGGTTAGGTTTAGGGTTAGGGTTTGGGTTAGGGTTAGGTTTAGGGGTAATGTTTGGGTTAGGGTTAGGTATACGGTTAGGGTTTGGCTTAGTGTTAAGTTTTGTGTTAGGGTTAGGGTTAGGGTTAGGGTTCGGGTTAGGGTTAGGGTTAGAGTTTGGGTTAGGTTTAGGGCTGGGTTAGGGTTTGGGTTTGTGTTAGGGTTAGGGTTTGTGTTAGGGTTTGGGCTAGGGTTAGATTTAGGGTTAGGGTTAATGTTTGGGTTAGGATTAGGATTAGGTTTAGGGTTAGGGTTTGGATTAGGGTTAGGGTTAGGGTTAGGGTTTGGGTTATGGTTCGGTTTAGGCTTAGGGTTTGGGTTAGGGTTAGGTTTAGGTTTAATGGTTGAGTTAGGGTTAGGGTTAGGGTTAGGTATAGGGTTAGTGTTATGTTAGGTTTAGGGTTAGGTTTAGGGTTAGGGTTAGGGTTAGGGTTAGGGTTTGGGTTTGGGTTTGGGTTAGGGTTAGGTTTAGGGTTATGGTTTGGGTTTGGGTTAGGATTAGGGTTAGGGTTAGGGTTAGGGTTAGGGTTTGGGTTTGGGTTTGGGTTAGCGTTAGGTTAAGGGTTATGGTTTGGGTTTGGGTTAGGATTAGGGTTAGGGTTAGGGTTAGGGTTTGCGTTACGGTTAGGGTTAGGCTTAGGGTTTGGGTTTGGCTTAGGGTTAGGTTTAGGGTTAGGGTTTGGGTTAGGGTTAGGTTTCGGGTTAATGTTTGGATTAGATTTAGGGTTAGGGTTTGGTTAGGGTTAGGGTTATGGTTATGGTTAGGGTTTGGGTTACGGTTAGGTTTAGGGTTAGGGTTTGGGTTAGGGTTAGGTTTAGGGGTAATGTTTGGGTTAGGGTTAGGTATACGGTTAGGGTTTGGCTTAGTGTTAAGTTTTGTGTTAGGGTTAGGGTTAGGGTTAGGGTTCGGGTTAGTGTTACGGTTAGAGTTTGGGTTAGGTTTAGGGCTGGGTTAGGGTTTGGGTTTGTGTTAGGGTTAGGGTTTGTGTTAGGGTTTGGGCTAGGGTTAGATTTAGGGTTAGGGTTAATGTTTGGGTTAGGATTAGGATTAGGTTTAGGGTTAGGGTTTGGATTAGGGTTAGGGTTAGGGTTAGGGTTTGGGTGATGGTTCGGTTTAGGCTTAGGGTTTGGGTTAGGGTTAGGTTTAGGTTTAATGGTTGGGTTAGGGTTAGGGTTAGGGTTAGGTATAGGGTTAGTGTTATGTTAGGTTTAGGGTTAGGTTTAGGGTTAGGGTTAGGGTTAGGGTTAGGGTTTGGGTTTGGGTTTGGGTTACGGTTAGGTTTAGGGTTATGGTTTGGGTTTGGGTTAGGATTAGGGTTAGGGTTAGGGTTAGGGTTAGGGTTTGGGTTTGGGTTTGGGTTAGCGTTAGGTTAAGGGTTATGGTTTGGGTTTGGGTTAGGATTAGGGTTAGGGTTAGGGTTAGGGTTTGCGTTACGGTTAGGGTTAGGCTTAGGGTTTGGGTTTGGCTTAGGGTTAGGTTTAGGGTTAGGGTTTGGGTTAGGGTTAGGTTTAGGGTTAATGTTTGGATTAGCTTTAGGGTTAGGGTTAGCGTTAGGGTTAGGGTTAGGGTTTGGGTTATTGTTAGTGTTAGGTTTAGGGTTAGGGTTAGGGTTAGGGTTAGGGTTAGGGTTACGGTTAGAGTTTGGTTTAGGGTTAGGTTTAGGGTTAGGGATTGGGTTTGAATTTGGGTTAGGGTTAGGGTTTGTGTTAGAGTTAGGGTTAGGGTTAGGGTTTGGGCTAGGGTTAGGATTAGGGTTAGGGTTTGGGTTAGGGTTAGGGTTAGGTTTAAGGTTAATGTTTGGGTTATGGTTAGGGTCAGGGTTTGGGTTAGGGTTAGGTTTAGGGTTAATGTTTGGGTTTGGGTTAGGGTTAGGTACAGGGTTAGGGTTTGGTTTAGTGTTAGGTTTAGTGTTAGGCTTAGGGTTACGTGTAGAGTTTGGGTTAGGGTTATGGTTAGGGTTAGGGTTTGGGTTTGGGTTAGGGGTAGGTTTAGGGTTAATGTTTGGGTTAGGGTTAGGGTTAGGTATAGGTTTTGGGTTAGGGTTAGGGTTAGGGTGTGCGTTTGGGTTAGGGTTATTTTTAGGGATAGGGTTAGGTTTAGGGATACAGTTATTGTTTGGGTTCTGGTTATTGTTAGGTTTTGGGTTAGGGTTACGTTTAGGGTTTGGGTTTGGGTTAAGGTTAGGATTGGCTTAAGGTTTAGGGTTACGGTTTGGGTTTCTTTTAGGGTTAGGGTTAGTGTTAAGTTCTGTGTTAGGGTTTGGGTTTGGTTTAGGGTTAGGTATAGGGTTAGGGTGTGGGTTTGGATTAGAGTTAGGTTTAGGGTTAGTGTTAGGGTTAGGGTTAGGGTTAGGGTTAAGGTTACATTTAGGGTTAGTTTTATGGTTTGGGTTAGGGTTAGGGTTAGGATTAGCGTTAGGGTTAGGGTTTGGGTTAGAGTTAGGGTTAGGGTTAGGTTTTGGGTTTGGGTTTGGGTTAGGGTGATGATTGCGTTTGGCTTTTGGTGAGGGTTAGGGTTAGGTTTAGGGTTAATGTTTGGGTTAGGGTTAGGGTTAGGGTTAGGGTTGGGATTAGGGTTAGGCTTAGGGTTAGGGTTTGGGTTACGTTTAGGGTTAGGGTTAGGGTTAGTGTTTGGGTTTGGGTTAGGGTTAGGTTTAGCGTTAGGGTTTGGGTTAGGGTTAGGTTTAGGGTTAATGTTTGGGTTAGCTTTAGGGTTACGGTTTGGGTTAGGGTTAGGGATATGGTTATGGTTAGGTTTTGGGTTAGGGTTAGGTTTAGGTTTAGGGATTGGTTTAGGGTTAGGTTTAGGGTTAATGTTTGGGTTAGGGTTAGGGTTAGGTATAGGGTTTTGTTTTGTTTAGTGTTTCGTTTAGTGTTACGTTAGGTTTAGTGATTGGATAGGGTTAGGGATAGGGTTTGGGTTAGTGTTGGGCTTAGGTTTAGGGTTACGGTTTGGGAGTCTTTTAGGGGTAGGGTTTGTGTTAAGTTCTGTGTTAGGGTTTGGGTTTGGTTTAGGGTTAGGTATAGGGTTAGGGTGTGGGTTTGGATTAGAGTTAGGTTTAGGGTTAGTGTTAGGGTTAGGGTTAGGGTTAGGGTTAAGGTTACATTTAGGGTTAGGTTTATGGTTTGGGTTAGGGTTAGGGTTAGGATTAGGCTTAGGGTTAGGGTTTGGGTTAGAGTTAGGGTTAGGGTTAGGGTTTGGGTTAGGGTTAGTGTTAGGGTGATGATTGCGTTTGGCTTTTGGTGAGGGTTAGGGTTAGGGTTAGGGTTAGTGTTTGGATTAGGATTAGGTTTAGGGTTAATGTTTGGGTTAGGGTTAGGGTTAGGGTTAGGGTTAGGGTTTGGGTTACGGTTAGAGTTAGGTTTAGGCTTAGGGTTTGGTTTAGGGTTAGGGTTAGTGTTAGGTTTAGAGTTAGGGTTAGGGTTAGGGTTAGGGTTAGGGTTTGGTTTAGGGTTAGGTTTTGTGTTAGGTTTAGGGTTGGGGTTTGGGTTAGGGTTAGGGTTAGGGTTAGTGTCAGGGTTAAGGTTTGGGTTTGGTTTAGTGTTAAGTTTAGGTTTTGGGATAGAGTTATGTTTTGGGGTAGGGTTAGTGTTAGGTTTTCGGTTAGGGTTAGGGTAAGAATTAGGGTTAGTGTTTGAGTTTGATTTAGGATTAGGGTTGGGGTTAGGGTTAGTGTAAGGGTTAGGTTTTGGTTTGGTTAGCGTTCGGGTTTGGGTTAGGGTTAGGGTTTGGATTAGGGTTAGGGTTAGGGTTAGGTTTTGGGTTAGGGTTATGGTTAGGGTTAGGTTAGGGTTAGGTTTACAGTTACGGTTTGTGTTAGGGTTAGGGTTAGGGTTAGAGTTTGTGTTAGGGTTAGGATTAGGGTTAGGGTTTGGGTTAGGGTTAGGTTTATTGTTAGGGTTTGGTTTAGGGTTAGGTTTAGTTTTAATGTTTGGGTTAGGGTTAGGGTTTGGGTTAGGGTTTGGGTTAGTGTTAGTGATAGGTTTAAGGTTAGGGTTAGGGTTAGGTTTAGGGTTACGATTAGAGTTTGGGTTAGGGTTAGGTTTAGGGTTAGGGATTGGGTTTGGGTTTCGGTTAGGGTGAGGGTTTGTGTTAGGGTTAGGTTTAGGTTTAGGGTTTGGGCTAGGGTTAGGATTAGGGTTAGGGTTTGGGTTAGGGTTAGGGTTTGGTTTAGTGTTAGTTTTAGGGTTAGGGTTAGGTCAAGTCATGCCAAGGTTGCTTCCCAGTCCTGCAGCTCTTGCCTTGATTGCATGTGGTTACATAAATAATCAACCTCATTCTTTTTAGAAATTACCATATTATTGATATTGGATTCTTAAGTACTATAAGATAAATTTGAATCAGAAAACTACTTTGGACATCGTTTTCTATGAGGGAAAATATTTTCCTTTTTCATTGTTGTTGAATCCAATCTTTGCTCTTTGGGTTAGGGTTAGGTTTAGGGTTAATGTTTGGGTTAGGGTTAGGGTTAGGTATAGGGTTTGGGTTTGGTTTAGTGTTACGTTTAGTGTTAGGGTTAGGGTTACGGTTAGGGTTCCGGTTAGAGTTTGGGTTAGGTTTAGGGTTGGGTTAGGGTTTGTGTTTGTGTTAGGGTTAGGGTTAGGGTTTGTGTTAGGGTTAGGTTTAGGGTTAGGGTTTGAGTTAGGGTTAGGGTTAGGGTTAGGGTTAGGGTTTGGTTTATGGTTAGGTTTAGGCTTAGGGTTTGGGTTAGGGTTAGGTTTAGGTTTAATGTTTGGATTAGGGTTAGGGTTAGGTATAGGGTTAGTGTTAGGTTAGGTTTAGGGTTAGGTTTAGGGTTAGGGTTAGGGTTAGGGTTAGGGTTAGTGTTTTTGTTAGGGTTAGGGTTAGGGTTAGGGTCAGGGTTAAGGTTAGGGTATGGGTTAGGGTTAGGGTTAGGGTTAGGATTTGGGTTTCGGTAAGGTTTAGGGTTAGGGTTAGGTTTTGTGTTAGGGTTAGGTTTAGGGTTAGGGTTTGGGTTAGGGTTAGGTTTAGGGTTAGGGTTTGTGTTACGGTTATGTTTAGGGTTAGGGTTTGGGTTATTGTTAGGCTTAGGTTTACGGTTAGGTTTAGGGTTAGGGTTTGGGTTTGGGTTAGTGTTAGTTTTAGAGTTAGGGTTAGGGTTAGGGTTAGGGTTAGGGTTACGGTTAGAGTTTGGGTTAGGGTTAGGGTTAGATTAGGGTTTGGGTTTGGTTAGGGTTAGGGTTTGTGTTAGGGTTAGGTTTAGGGTTAGGGTTTGGGCTAGGGTTAGGTTTAGTGTTACGGTTTGTGTTAGGGTTAGGTTTAGGGTTAGGGTTTGTGTTTGGGGTTAGGGTTAGGGTTCCGGTTAAGGTTTGGGTTATGGTTAGGTTTAGGCTTAGGGTTAGGGTTAGGCTTAGGTTTAGGTTAAATGTTTGGGTTAGTGTTAGGGTTAGGTAAAGGGTTATTGTTAGGTTAGGTTTAGGGTTAGGTTTAGGGTTAGGGTTAGGGTTAGTAGAGGTAGGCTTTGTAGTAGAGGTCCTGTATGTGGAGGGCCTGGGCAGGGCCAGGAGGCCACACCACCTTCTCCCCTCCTCCTCCCATCTTCTCCTGGCTGCTTCTGTTTGTCAAACACTAGAACTTTAACCTAAAGTCAACTAAATCTCTCCAAACTGGTCACCCAAACACTAGAGCCTACCACCAAGAAACCTCTGTGTTTCAGCAACTCATCTGAGAGGGCTTTGTCACCTCGCAACACCCTAAACAATGTTTGCCTGGTCACTGCCTCTTCGAGTTCCAGAATCTTAGTCCAAGATTCTGTGACCTCAGCACTCCTGCCCACATCAGACACCAATGACAGGAGACTGACCAATAGCACTCAGCACTCACTTGCAGAGCTCTGCCTGTCTATCATAGCTTCAGAGCTGGTGCTCCTCCCCTGGTCAAGTCATGCCAAGGTTGCTTCCCAGTCATTCAGCTCTTGCCAGGATTGCACGTGGTTACATAAATAACCAACCTCATTCTTTCTAGAAATTACCATATTATTGATATTGGATTCTTAAGTACTATAAGCTACATTTGAATCAGAAAACTACTTTGGACATCGTTTTCTATGAGGGAAAATATTTTCCTTTTTCATTGTTGCTGAATCCAATCTTTGCTCTTAAAAAAGTACAACTCAACTCTTGGGGGTGAGGCAGGAATATTATCAGTTCAAGGCTACCCTCGGATTAGGGTATGTGTTATGGTTATGGTTAGGTTTAGTGTTAGGATTAGAATTCGGGTTAGGGTTAGGTTTAGATTTAGGGTTACGGTTAGTGTTTGGGTTAGGATTAGGTTTAGGGTTAGGGTTACGATTACGATTAGGGTTATGGTTTGGGTTAGGGTTAGGGTTAGGTTTAGGATTAGGGTTAGGGTTTGGGTTTGGGTTAGGATTAGGTTTAGTGTTAGGGTGAGGGTTTGGGTTACGTTTAGTGTTAGGGTTAGGGTTAGGGTTTGGGTTTGGGTTAGGGTTAGGCTTAGGGTTAGGGTTTGGGGTAGGGTTAGGTCTCGCGTTAATGTTTGGATTAGATTTAGGGTTAGGGTTTGTTAGGTTTAGGTTTATGGTTAGGGTATGGGTTACGGTTAGGTTTAGGGTTAGGGTTTGGGTTAGGGTTAGGTTTAGGGGTAATGTTTCGGTTAGGGTTAGGGTTAGGTATACGGTTAGGGTTTGGTTTAGTGTTAGGTTTTGTGTTAGGGTTAGGGTTAGGGTTAGGGTTAGGGTTAGGGTTAGGGTTACGGTTAGAGTTTGGGTTAGGTTAAGGGTTGGTTTAGGGTTTGGGTTTGTGTTAGGGTTAGGGTTAGGGTTTGTGTTAGGGTTAGGTTTAGGGTTAGGGTTTGGGCTAGGCTTAGGTTTAGGGTTAGGGTTTGGATTAGGGTTAGGGTTAGGTTTAGGGTTTGGGTTATGGTTCGGTTTAGGCTTAGGGTTTGGGTTAGGGTTAGGTTTATGTTTAATGTTTGGGTTAGGGTTAGGTTTAGGTATAGGGTTAGTGTTAGGTTAGGTTTAGGGTTAGGTTTAGGTTTAGGGTTAGGGTTAGGGTTAGGGTTTGGGTTTGGGTTAGGATTAGGGTTAGGGATAGGTTTAGGGTTTGCGTTACGGTTAGGGTTAGGCTTAGGGTTTGGGTTTGGGTTAGAGTTAGGTTTAGGATTAGGGTTTGGGTTAGGGTTAGGCTCAGGGTTTATGCTTGGATTAGATTTAGGGTTAGGGTTTGGGTAAGGGTTAGGGTTATGGTTAGGTTTAGGGATGGGCTAGGGTTGGGGTTAGGATTAGGGTTAGGGTTAGGGTTAGGGTTAGGGTTAGGGTGTGAGTTAGGGTTAGGGTTAGGGTTAGGGTTTCCGTTTGGGTTATGGTGAGTGTTAGGGTTAGGGTTAGGGTTAGGGTTAGTGTTAGGACTAGGGTTTGGGTTTGGGTTAGGGTTAGTGTTAGGGTTAGGGTTAGTGTTTAGGTTAGGTTTAGGGTCAGGGTTTGTGATAAGGTTAGGATTTGGTTTAAGGTTAGTGTTAGGATTAGTATTAGGGTTAGGTTTAGGGTTAGGGTTAGGGTTAGGGTTTGGTTTTGGGTTAGGGTTAGGGTTAGGGTTTTGGTTAGGGTTATGGTTAGGGTTAGGGTTTGGGTTTGGTTTAGGGTTAGGGTTAGAGTTAGGGTTTGTGTTAGGGTTAGGGTTAGTGTTAGGGTTTGTGTTAGGGTCAGGGTTAGTGTTAGGGTTTGGGTTAGGGTTAGGGTTAGGTTTAGGGTTAGGGTTAGTGTTAGGGTTTGGGTTATGGTGTGCGTTTGGGTTAGGGTTAGGTTTAGGGATAGGGTTAGGTTTAGGGATAGTGTTATAATTTGGATTCTGGTTATGGTTAGGGTATGGGTTAAGGTTAGGTTTAGATTTAGGGTTTGGGTTTGGGTTAGGATTAGGGTTAGGGTTAGTGTTTGGGTTTGGGTTAGGTTTAGGGTTAGGGTTAGGGTTTGGGTTAGGGTTAGGTTTAAGGTTAGTGTTAAGTTCAGTGTTAGGGTTTGTGTTTGGTTTAGGGTTAGGTATAGGGTTAGGGTGTGGGTTTGGATTAGAGTTAGGGATAGGGTTAGTGTTAGGGTTAGGGTTTGGTTTAGGTTTATGTTCAGGTTTAGTGTTCGGGGTTTGGGTTAGGTTTAGGGCTAGGTTTAGGGTTAGTGTTAGGGTCAGGTTTAGGGTTAAGGTTTGGGTTAGTGTTCTGTTTAGGGATAGGGTTAGGTTTATGGGTTCGGTTAGGGTTAGGGTTAGGGTTAGGGTTAGGATTCGTCTTAGGGTTAGTGTTTGGATTTGGGATAGGTTTAGGGTTTGGGTTAGGGTTAGGTTTACGGTTAATCTTTGGGTTAGGGTTAGGGTTAGGGTTAGTGTTTTTGTTAGGGTTAGCGTTAGGGTTAGGGTTAGGGTTAGGGTTACGGTTAGGGTATAGGTTAGCGTTATGGTTAGGGTTAGGATTTGGGTTTGGGTTAGGGTTAGGGTTAGGGTTAGGGTTATGTTTTGTGTTAGGGTAAGGTTTAGGGTTAGGGTTTGGGTAAGGGTTAGGTTTAGGGTTAGGGTTTCGGTGACGGTTAGGTTTAGGGTTAGGGTTTGGGTTATTGTTAGGCTTAGGTTGAGGGTTAGGTTTAGGCTTAGGGTTAGGGGTTGGGTTAGTGTTAGTTATAGGGTAACGGTTAGGGTTAGGGTTAGGGTTACGGTTAGAGTTTGGGTTAGGGTTAGGGTTAGGGTTAGGGTTACGGTTATGGTATAGGTTAGCGTTATGGTTAGGGTTAGGATTTGGGTTTGGTTAGGGTTAGGGTTTCTGTTAGGGTTAGGTTTACGTTTAGGGTTTGGGCTAGGGTTAGGTTTAGTGTTAGGGTTTGTGTTAGGGTTAGGTTTAGGGTTAGGGTTTGTGTTTGGGGTTAGGGTTAGGATTAGGGTTAAGGTTTGGGTTAGGGTTAGGTTTAGGCTTAGGCTTAGGGTTAGGCTTAGGTTTACGTTTAATGTTTGGGTTAGTGTTAGGGTTAGGTATAGGGTTAGTGTTAGGTTAGGTTTAGGGTTAGGGTTAGGGTTAGGGTTAGGGTTATTAGAGGTAGGGTTTGTAGTAGAGGTCCTGTATGTGGAGGGCCTGGGCAGGCCCTGCAGGCCACACCACCTTCTCCCCTCCTCCTCCCATCTTCTCCTGGCTGCTTCTTTTTGTCAAACACTAGAACTTTGACCTAAAGTCAACTAAATCTCTCCAAACTGATCACCCAAACACTAGAGCCTACCACCACGAAACCTCTGTGTTTCAGCAACTCATCTGAGAGGGCTTTGTCACCTAGCAACACCCTAAACAATGTTTGCCTGGTCACTGCCTCTTCGAGTTCCAGAATCTTAGTCCAATATTCTGTGACCTCAGCACTCCTGCCCAAATCAGACACCAATGACAGGAGACTGACCAATAGCACTCAGCACTCACTTGCAGAGCTCTGCCTGTCTATCATAGCTTCAGAGAAGGTGCTCTTCCCCTGGTCAAGTCATGCCAAGGTTGCTTCCCAGTCCTGCAGCTCTTGCCAGGATTGCACGTGGTTACATAAATAACCAACCTCATTCTTTCTAGAAATTACCATATTATTGATATTGGATTCTTAAGTACTATAAGATACATTTGAATCAGAAAACTACTTTGGACATCGTTTTCTATGAGGGAAAATATTTTCCTTTTTCATTGTTGCTGAATCCAATCTTTGCTCTTAAAAAAGTAGAACTCAACTCTTGGGGTTGAGGCAGGTGTATTATCAGTTCAAGGCTACCCTAGGATTAGGGTATGGGTTATGGTTATGGTTAGGTTTAGGGTTAGGGTTAGAATTAGTGTAGGGTTAGGTTTAGATTTAGGGTTAGGGTTAGTATTTGGGTTAGGGTTAGGTTTAGGATTAGGGTTACGATTACGATTAGGGTTATGGTTTGGGTTAGGGTTAGGGTTAGGTTTACGGTTGGGGGGAGGGTTTGGATTAGAGTTAGGTTTAGGGTTAGGGTTTGAGTTAGTGTTAGGGTTAGGTTTAGGGTTTCCGTTTGGGTTAGGGTGAGTATTAGGGTTAGGGTTAGGGTTAGGGTTTGAGTTAGTGTTAGGGTTAGGTTTAGGGTTTCCGTTTGGGTTAGGGTGAGTATTAGGGTTAGGGTTAGGGTTAGTGTTAGGATTAGGGTTTGGGTTTGGGTTAGGGTTAGTGTTAGGGATAGAGTTAGGGTTTAGGTTAGATTTATGGTGAGGGTTTGCGATAAGGTTAGGATTTGGGTTAGAGTTAGGTTTAGGTTTAGGGTTATGGTTAGGGTGAGGGTTAGCGTTTGGGTTAGGGTTAGGTTTAGGGTTAGGTATAGGGTTTGGGTTGGGGTTAGGGTTAGTGTGTGCGTTTGTGTTAGGGTTAGGGTTAGGGTTAGGGTTAGGGTTAGGTATAGGGTTTGGGTTAGGGTTAGGGTTAGGGCTTGGTTAGGGTTTGGGTTTGTGTTAGGGTTAGGGTTAAGGTTTGTTTTAGGGTTAGGTTTAGGGTTTAGGTTAGATTTAGGGTGAGGGTTTGCGATAATGTTAGGATTTGGGTTAGGATTAGGGTTAGGATTAGGGTTAGGGTTAGGGTTAGGGTTAGCGTTTGGGTTAGGGTTAGGGTTAGGGTTAGGTATAGGGTTTGGGTTAGGGTTAGGGTTAGGGTTAGTGTTAAATTAAGTGTTAGGGTTTGGGTTTGGTTTAGGGTTAGGTATAGGGTTAGGGTGTGTGTTTGGATTAGAGTTAGGTTTAGGGTTAGTGTTAGGGTTAGGGTTTGGTTTAGGTTTATGTTCAGGTTTAGTGTTCGGGTTTTGGGTTAGGTTTAGGGTTAGGGTGAGGGTTAGTGTTAGGGTCAGGTTTAGTGTTAAGGTTTGGGTTAGGGTTAGGTATACAGTTAGGGTTTGGTTTAGTGTTAGGTTTTGTGTTAGGGTTAGGGTTAGGGTTAGGGTTACGGTTAGAGTTTGGGTTAGGTTTAGGGCTGGGTTAGGGTTTGGGTTTGTGTTAGGGTTAGGGTTAGGGTTTGTGTTAGGGTTAGGTTTAGGGTTAGGGTTTGGGCTAGGGTTAGGGTTAGGGTTAGGGTTAATGTTTGGGTTAGGGTAGGATTAGGTTTAGGGTTAGGGTTTGGATTAGGGTTAGGTTTAGGGTTAGGGTTTGGGTTATGGTTCGGTTTAGGCTTAGGGTTTGGGTTAGGGTTAGGTTTACGTTTAATGTTTGGGTTAGGGTTAGGGTTAGGTATAGGGTTAGTGTTAGGTTAGGTTTAGGGTTAGGTTTAGGGTTAGGGTTAGGGTTAGGGTTAGGGTTTGGTTTTGGGTTTGGGTTAGGGTTAGGTTTAGGGTTATGGTTTATGTTTGAGTTGGGATTTGGGTTAGGATTAGGGTTAAGGTTTGGGTTACGGTTAGGGTTAGGCTTAGGGTTTGGGTTTCGGTTAGGGCTAGGTTTAGGGTTAGGGTTTGGGTTAGGGTTAGGTTTAGGGTTAATGTTTGGATTAGCTTTAGGGTTAGGGTTTGGGTAAGCGTTAGGGTTATGGTTATGTTTAGGGTTTGGGTTAGGGTTAGGGTTAGGATTAGGGTTAGGGTTAGGGTTAGGGTTAGGGTTAGGGTTAGGGTGAGAGTTAGGGTTAGGGTTAGGGTTAGGGTTTCCGTTTGGGTTATGGTCAGTGTTAGGGTTAGGGTTAGGGTTAGGTTTAGTGTTAGGACTAGGGTTTGGGTTTGGTTTAGGGTTAGTGTTAGGGTTAGGGTTAGGGTTTAGGTTAGGTTTAGGGTCAGGGTTTGTGATAAGGTTAGGATTTGGGTTAAGGTTAGAGTTAGGATTAGGGTTAGGGTTAGGGTTAGGGTTTGGTTTTGGGTTAGGGTTAGGGTTAGGGTTTTGGTTAGGGTTAGGGTTTGGGTTTGGTTTAGGCTTAGGTTTAGAGTTAGGGTTTGTGTTAGGGTTAGGGTTAGTGTTATTGTTTGGTTTAGGGTTAGGTTTAGGGTTAGGGTTAGGGTTTGTGTTAGGTTTAGGGTTAGGGTTAGTGTTAGGGTTTGGGTTATGGTGTGCGTTTGGTTTAGGGTTAGGTTTAGGGTTAGGGTTAGGTTTACGGATAGTGTTATAATTTGAATTCTGGTTATGGTTAGGGTTTGGGTTATGGTTAGGTTTAGGTTTAGGTTTGGGTTTGGGTTAGGATTAGGGTTAGGGTTAGTGTTTGGGTTTGGGTTAGGTTTAGGGTTAGGGTTAGGGTTTGGTTTAGGGTTAGGGTTAGGGTTAGTGTTAAGTTCAGTGTTAGGGTTTGGGTTAGATTTAGGGTTAGGTATAGGGTTAGGGTGTGAGTTTGGATTAGACTTAGGGTTAGGGTTAGTGTTAGGGTCAGGTTTAGTGTTAAGGTTTGGGTTAGGGTTAGGTATACGGTTAGGGTTTGGTTTAGTGTTAGGTTTTGTGTTAGGGTTAGGGTTAGGGTTAGGGTTAGAGTTTGGGTTAGGTTTAGGGCTCTGTTAGGGTTTGGGTTTGTGTTAGGGTTAGGGTTAGGGTTTGTGTTAGGGTTAGGTTTAGGGTTAGGGTTTGGGCTAGGGTTAGGGTTAGGGTTAGGGTTAATGTTTGGGTTAGGATTAGGATTAGGTTTAGGGTTAGGGTTTGGATTAGGGTTAGGGTTAGGGTTAGGGTTAGGGTTTGGGTTATGGTTCGGATTAGGCTTAGGGTTTGGGTTAGGGTTAGGTTTAGGTTTAGGTTTAATGTTTGGGTTAGGGTAAGGGTTAGGTGTAGGGTTACTGTGAGTTTAGGCTTAGGGTTGGGTTTAGGGTTAGGGTTAGGGTTAGGGTTAGGATTTGGGTTTGGGTTTGGGTTTGGGTTAGGGTTAGGTTTAGGGTTATGGTTTGGGTTTGAGTTAGGATTAGGGTTAGGGTTAGGGTTAGGGTTTGGGTTACGGTTTGGGTTAGGCTTAGGGTTTGGGTTTGGGTTAGGGTTAGGTTTAGGGTTACGGTTTGGGTTAGGGTTAGGTTTAGGGTTAATGTTTGGATTAGCTTTAGGGTTAGGGTTTGGGTTAGGGTTAGGGTTATGGTTATGTTTAGGGTTTGGGTTAGGGTTAGGGTTAGGATTAGGGTTAGGTTTAGGGTTAGGGTTAGGGTTAGGGTGTGAGTTAGGGTTAGGGTTAGGGTTAGGGTTTCCGTTTGGGTTATGGTGAGTGTTAGGGTTAGGGTTAGGGTTAGGGTTAGTGTTAGGACTAGGGTTTGGGTTTGGGTTAGGGTTAGTGTTAGGGTTAGGGTTAGGGTTTAGGTTAGGTTTAGGGTCAGGGTTTGTGATAAGGTTAGGATTTGGGTTAAGGTTAGAGTTAGGATTAGGGTTAGGGTTAGGGTGAGGGTTAGGGTTAGGTTTAGGGTTAGGTTTTGGGTTAGGGTTAGGGTTTTGGTTAGGGTTATGGTTAGTGTTAGGGTTTGGGTTTGGTTTAGGGTTAGGGTTAGAGTTAGGGTTTGTGTTAGTGTTAGGGTTAGTGTTAGGGTTTGGGGTAGGGTTAGGGTTAGGTTTACGGTTAGGGTTACGGTTTGTGTTAGGGTTAGGGTTAGGGTTAGTGTTAGGGTTTTGGTTATGGTGTGCGTTTGGGTTAGGGTTAGGTTTAGGTTTAAGGTTTGGGTTTGGGTTAGGATTAGGGTTAGGGTTAGTGTTTGGGTTGTGTTAGGTTTAGGGTTAGGGTTAGGGTTTGGGTTAGTGTTAGTTTTTGGGTTAGGGTTAGGGTTAGGGTTAGGGTAACGGTTAAGGTTTGGGTTAGGTTTAGGTTTAGGGTTAGGGGTTGGGTGTGGTTAGGGTTAGGGTTTGTGTTAGGGTTAGGTTTAGGGTTAGGGTTTGGGCTAGGGTTAGGTTTAGTGTTAGGGTTTGTGTTAGGGTTAGGTTTAGGTTTAGGGTTAGTGTTTGGGTTGGGTTAGGTTTAGGGTTAGGGTTAAGGTTTGGGTTAGTGTTAGTTTTAGGGTTAGGGTTAGGGTTAGGGTTAGGGTTACGGTTAGAGTTTGCGTTAGGGTTAGGGTTAGGGTTAGGGTTTGGGTTTGGTTAGGGTTAGGGTTTGTGCTAGGGTTAGGTTTAGGGTTAGGGTTTGGGCTAGGGTTAGGTTTAGTGTTAGGGTTTGTGTTAGGGTTAGGTTTAGGGTTAGGGTTTGTGTTTGGGGTCAGGGTTAGGGTTAGGGTTAAGGTTTGGGTTATGGTTAGGTTAAGGCTTAGGGTTAGGGTTAGGCTTAGGTTTACGTTTAATGTTTGGGTTAGTGTTAGGGTTAGGTATAGGGTTAGTGTTAGGTTAGGTTTAGGGTTAGGGTTAGGGTTAGGGTTAGGGTTAGTAGAGGTAGGCTTTGTAGTAGAGGTCCTGTATGTGGAGGGCCTGGGCAGGCACTGCAGGCCACACCACCTTCTCCCCTCCTTCTCCCATCTTCTCCTGCCTGCTTCTTTTTGTCAAACACTAGAACTTTTCCTAAAGTCAACTAAATCTCTCCAAACTGGTCACCCAAACACTAGAGCCTACCACCAAGAAACCTCTGTGTTTCAGCAACTCATCTGAGAAGGCTTTGTCACCTAGCAACATCCTAAACAATGTTTGCCTGGTCACTGCCTCTTCGAGTTCCAGAATCTTAGTCCAAGATTCTGTGACCTCAGCACTCCTGCCCACATCAGACACCAATGACAGGAGACTGAACAATAGCACTCAGCACTCACTTGCAGAGCTCTGCCTGTCTATCATAGCTTCAGAGCTGGTGCTCCTCCCCTGGTCAAGTCATGCCAAGGTTGCTTCCCAGTCCTGCAGCTCTTGCCAGGATTGCACGTGGTTACATAAATAACCAACCTCATTCTTTCTAGAAATTACCATATTATTGATATTGGATTCTTAAGTACTATAAGCTACATTTGAATCAGAAAACTACTTTGGACATCGTTTTCTATGAGGGAAAATATTTTCCTTTTTCATTGTTGCTGAATCCAATCTTTGCTCTTAAAAAAGTACAACTCAACTCTTGGGGGTAAGGCAGGAAGATGATCAGTTCAAGGCTACCCTCGGATTAGGGTATGGGTTATGGTTATGGTTATGGTTAGGGTTAGGGTTAGAATTAGGGTTAGGGTTAGGTTTAGGGTTAGGGTTTGGTTTAGTGTTTGGCTTAGGGTTAGGTTTAGAGTTAGGGATACGATTCTGATTAGTGTTATGGTTTGGGTTAGGGTTAGGGTTAGGATTAGGGTAAGGGTTAGGGTTAGGGTTTGAGTTAGGGTTAGGGTTAGGTTTAGGGATTGGGTTTGGGTTAGGGTGAGTGTTAGGGTTAGGGTTAGCGTTAGTGTTAGGATTAGGGTTTGGGTTTGGGTTAGGGTTAGTGTTATGGTTAGGGTTAGGGTTTAGGTTAGGTTTAGGGTGAGGGTTTGTGATATGTTTAGGATTTGGGTTAAGGTTAGGGTTAGGATTAGGGTTAGGGTTTGGGTTTGGCTTAGGGTTAGGGTTAGGGTTAGGGTTAGGGATAGGGTTAGTGTTAGGGTTTGTTTTGCGTTAGGATTAGGTTAGGGTTAGGGTTAGGATTAGGGTTAAGATTTGGGTTAGGGTTTGGGTTTGGGTTAGGGTTAGGGCTAGGGTTTGGGTTAGGGTTAGGGTTAGGGTTAGGGTTTGGGTTTGGGTTAGGGTTAGTGTTAGGGTTTGGCTTAGGGTTAGGGTTAGGGTTAGGGTTAGGTTTAGGGTTAAAATTTGGGTTAGGGTTAGTTTTAGGTTTAGTATTAGGGTTTGGGTTAGGGTTAGGGTTAGGGTTAGGGTTTGGGTTAGGGTTAGGATTAGGTTTAGGGTTAGGGTTTGGGTTAGGGTTTGGGTTAGGGTTAGGGTTTGGTTTAGGCTTAGGTTTAGGCGTAAGGTTTGGGTTAGGGTTAGGTTTAGGGTTAATGTTTGGGTTAGGGTTAGGGTTAGGTATAGGTTTAGTGTTAGGTTAGGTTTAGGGTTAGGTTTAGGTTTAGGGTTACGGTTACGGTTAGGGTTAGTAGAGGTAGGCGTTGTAGTAGAGGTCCTGTATGTGGAGGTCCTGGGCAAGCCCAGCAGGCCACACCACCTTCTCCCCTCCTCCTCCCATCTTTTCCTGGCTGCTTCATTTTGTCAAACACTAGAAGTTTGACCTAAAGTCAACTAAATCTCTCCAAACTGGTTACCCAAACACTAGAGCCTACCACCAAGAAACCTCTGTGTTTCAGCAACTCATCTGAGAGGGCTTTGTCACCTAGCAATATGCTAAACAATGCTTTGCCAGGTCACTGCCTCTTGGAGTTCCAGAATCTTAGTCCAAGATTCTGTGACCTCAGCACTCCTGCCCACATCAGACACCAATGAGAGGAGACTGACCAATAGCCCTCAGCACTCACTTGCAAAGCTCTGCCTGTCTATCACAGCTTCAGAGCAGGTGCTCCTTCCCTGGTCAAGTCATGCCAAGGTTGCCTCCAAGTCCTGCAGCTCTTGCCAGGATTGCACGTGGTTACCTAAATAACCAACCTCATTCTTTCTAGAAATTACCATATTATTGATATTGGATTCTTCAGTACTATAAGCTACATTTGAATCAGAAAACTACTTTGGGCATCGTTCTCTATGAGGGAAAATATTTTCCTTTTTCATTATTGCTGCATCGAATCTTTGCTCTTAAAAAAGTACAACTCAAGTCTTGGGGGTGAGGCAGGAGGATTATCCGTTCAAGGCTACCCTGGTATTAGGTTATGGTTTATGGTTAGGGTTAGGGTTAGAATTAGGGTTAGGGTTAAGTTTATGGTTAGGGTTAGAGTTAGTGTTTGCGTTAGGGTTCGGTTTAGGGTTAGGGTTACGATTAGGGTTAGGGTTATGGTTTGTGTTAGGATTAGGGTTAGGGTTAGGGTTTGGGTTACAGTTAGGTTTAGGGTTAAGGTTTGCGTTAGGGTTAGGGTTAGGTTTAGGGCTATGGTTTGCTTTTGGGTTAGGGTGAGGGTTAGGTTTAGGGTTAGGGTTAGGTTTATTGTTAGGGTTTGGTTTAGGGTTAGGTTTAGTTTTAATGTTTGGGTTAGTGTTAGGGTTAGGGTTAGTGTTAGGGTTTGGTTTGGGGTAGTGTTAGGGTTAGGGTCAGGGTTTGGTTTGGGTTAGGGTTAGGGTTACAGTTTGGGTTTGGGTTAGGGTAAGGGTTAGGGTTAGGGTTTGGGTTGGGGTTTGTGTTAGGTTTAGGGTTAGGGTTAGGGTTTGTGTTAAGTTTAGGGTTTGGGTTAGGGATAGGGTTGGGGTTAGTGTTTGGTTTGGGTAAGGGTTAGCTTTAGGTTTAGGGCTTGTGTTAGGGTTAGGTTTAGGGTTAGGGTTTGGGTTAGGGTTAGGTTTAGGTTTAATGTTTGGGTTAGGGTTATGTTTAGGGTTAGGGTTAGGTTTTGGGTTAGGGTTAGGTTTAGGGTTTGGGTTTGCGTTAGGGTTAGGGTTAGGGTTTGGGTTTGCATTATTGTTAGGGTTAGTGTTTATGTTAGGGTTAGGGTTAGGGTTAGGGTTAGGGTTAGGGTTAGGGTTACGATTACGGTTTAGGTTATGGTTTGGGTTAGGGTTAGGGTTAGGATTAGGGTAAGGGTTAGGGTTTGGGTTAGAGTTAGGGTTATGGTTAGGGTTTGGGTTAGGGTGAGGGTTAGGGTTAGGGTTGGCGTGTGGGTTAGGGTGAGTGTTAGATTTAGGGCTAGGGTTAGTGTCAGGATTAGGGTTGTGGGTTTGGGGTAGGGTTCTTGTTAGGTGTCGGGTTGGGGTTTTGGTTGGGTTTAGGGTTAGGGTTTCGGTTTGGGTTTGGTTTAGGGTTAGAGTTGGGGTTAGGGTTAGGATTTGGGTTAGGCTTAGGTTTAGGGTTAGGGTTTGCGATAGGGTTAGGGTTAGGGTTAGGGTTAGGTTTAGAATTACGGTTAGTGTTAGGGTTAGGGTTCGCGTTTGGGTTATGGTTAAGTTTAGTTTAAGGTTAGGGTTAGGGTTTGGGTTAGGGTTAGGGTTAGGATTACGGTTAGTGTTAGGGTTAGGGTTAGCGTTTGGGTTATGGTTAAGTTTAGTTTAAGGTTAGGGTTAGGGTTTGGGTTAGGGTTAGGGTTAGGGTTAGGGTTAGGGTGTGCGTTTGGGTGAGGGTTAGGGTTAGGGTTAGGGTTATGTTTAGGGATAGAGTTATGGTTTGGGTTCTGGTTCTGGTTAGGGTTTGGGTTAGGGTTAGCTTTAGGGTTTGGATTTGGATTAGGGTTAGGGTTAGGGTTAGGGTTAGGGTTAGGGTTAGTGTTAGGGTTTGGTTTGGGGTAGTGTTAGGGTTAGGGTCAGGGTTTGGTGTGGGTTAGGGTTAGGGTTACAGTTTGGGTTTGGGTTAGGGTTAGGGTTAGGGTTAGAGTTTGGGTTGGGGTTTGTTTTAGGTTTAGGGTTAGGGTTAGGGTTTGTGTTAGGGTTAGGGTTTGGGTTAGGGTTAGGGTTAGGATTTGTGTTTGCGTTAGCGTTACTGTTAGGGTTAGGATTTGGGTTAGGGTTAGTGTTAGGATTTGGGTTACGATTTGGGTTTGGGTTAGGGTAAGGGTTAGGGTTTGGGTTAGGTTTAGGGTTAGTGTTAGCGTTTGTGTTAGGGTTAGGGTTAGGGTTAGGGTTTGGGTTTGCGTTAAGGTTAGGGTCAGGGTTAGGGTTTGGGTTAGGGTTAGGGTTAGTGTTAGGGTTTGAGTTAGGTTTAGGGTTTGGGTTAGGGTTTGTGTTAGGGTTAGTGTTAGGGTTTGGATTAGGGTTAGGGTTAGGTTTTGGGTTATTGTTAAGTTTACTGTTAGTGTTAGGGTTTGGGCTTTGGTTAGGATTAGGGTTAGTGTTAAGTTTAGTGTTAGGGTTTGGGTTTGGTTGAGGGTTAGTGTTAGGTTTTGTTGTGTGTGTTTGGATTACTGTTAGGTTTAGGGTTAGTGTTAGGGTTTGGTTTGGGTTAGGTTTAGATTCAGGTTTAGAGTTAGGGTTTAGGGTTAGGGTTACGGTTAGGGTTAGGTTTACAGTTAGGTTTAGTGTTAGGGTTAGGGTTAAGTTTTGGGTTAGGGTGGTGTTTAGGGATAGGTTTAGTTTTATGGGTTGGGTTAGGGTTAGGGTTAGCGTTAGGGTTAGGATTCGGGTTAGGTTAGGCTTAGGGTTAGGGTTAGGGTTAGGATTAGGTTTAGGCTTAGGGTTTGGATTAGGTTTAGGTTTAGGGTTAATGTTTGGGTTAGGGTTAGAGTTAGGTATAGGGTTAGTGTTAGGTTACGTTTAGGGTTAGGGTTAGGGTTAGGGTTAGGGTTAGGGTTAGTAGAGGTAGGCGTTTTAGTAGAGGTCCTGTATGTGGAGGGCCTGGGCAGGGCCAGCAGGCCACACCACCTTCTCCCTTCCTCCTCCCATCTTCTCCTGGCTGCTTCTTTTTGTCAATGACTAGAACTTTGACCTAAAGTCAACTAAATCTCTCCAAACTGGTCACCGAAACACTATATCCTACCACCAAGGAACCTCTGTGTTTCAGCAACTCATCTGAGAGGGCTTTGTCACCTAGCAACACCCTAAACAATGCTTTTCCAGGTTACTGCCTCTTGGAGTTCCAGAATCTTAATCCAAGATTCTGTGACCTCAGCACTCCTGCCCACATCAGACACCAATGACAGGAGACTGACCAATAGCTCTCAGCACTCAGTTGCAAAGCTCTGCCTGTCTATCACAGCTTCAGAGAAGGTGCTCCTTCCCTGGTCAAGTCATGCCAAGGTTGCTTCCCAGTCCTGCAGCTCTTGCCAGATTGCACGTGGTTACATAAATAACCAACCTCATTCTTTCTAGAAATTACCATATTATTGATATTGAATTCTTCAGTACTATAAGCTACATTTGAAACAGAAAACTACTTTGGGCATCGTTCTCTATGAGGGAAAATATTTTCCTTTTTCATTGTTGCTGAATCGAATCTTTGCTCTTAAAAAAGTACAACTCAAGCCTTGGGGGTGAGTCAGAAGGATTATCAGTTCAAGGCTACCCTGGTATTAGGGTATGGTTTATGGTTAGGATTAGGGTTAGAATTAGGGTTAGGGTTAGGTTTAGGGTTACGGTTAGGGTTAGTGTTTGGGTTAGGGTTCGGGTTAGGGTTAGGGTTACGATTAGGGTTAGGGTTAGGATTTGGGTTATGGTTAGGGTTAGCATTAGGGTTATGGTTTGGGTTAGGGTTAGGGTTAAGGTTTGGGTTTGCGTTAGGTTTAGGGATAGGGTTTGTGTTTGCGTTATTGTTAGGGTTAGTGTGTATGTAAGGCTTAGCCTTAGCCTTAGGCTTACAATTACGCTTTAGGTTATGCTTTGGGTTAGGGTTAGGGTTAGGATTAGGGTTAGGGTTAGATTTAGGGTTTGGATTAGGATTAGGGTTAGGGTTAGGGTTAGGGTTAGTGTTAGGGTTTGGTTTGGGTTAGTGTTAGGGTTAGGGTCAGGGTTTGGTTTGGGTTAGGGTTAGGGTTACAGTTTGGGTTTGTGTTAGGGTTAGGGTTAGGGTTAGGGTTAGGGTGTGCGTTTGGGTGAGGGTTAGGTTTAGGGTTAGGGTTATGTTTACGGATAGAGTTATCGTTTGGGTTCTGGTTATGGTTAGGGTTTGGGTTAGGGTTAGCTTTAGGGTTTGGATTTGGATTAGGGTTAGGGTTAGGGTTACGGTTAGGATTAGGGTTAGGGTTAGGGTTAGGGTTTGGTTTGGGGTAGTGTTAGGGTTAGGGTCAGGGTTTGGTTTGGGTTAGGGTTAGGGTTACAGTTTGGGTTTGGGTTAGGGTAAGGGTTAGGGTTAGGGTTTGGGTTGGGGTTTGTGTTAGGTTTAGGGTTAGGGTTAGGGTTTGTGTTAAGTTTAGGGTTTGGGTTAGGGATAGGGTTAGAGTTAGTGTTTGGTTTGGGTCAGGGTTAGGTTTAGGTTTAGGGCTTGTGTTAGGGTTAAGTTTAGGGTTAGGGTTTGGGTTAGGGTTAGGTTTAGGTTTAATGTTTGGGTTAGGGTTATGTTTAGGGTTAGGGTTAGGTTTTGGGTTAGGGTTAGGTTTAGGGTTTGGGTTTGCGTTAGGGTTAGGGTTAGGGTTTGGGTTTGCGTTATTGTTAGGGATAGTGTTTGTGTTAGGGATAGGGTTAGGGTTAGGGTAAGGGTTTCGTTTTGGGTTTAGGTTATGGTTTGGGTTAGGGTTAGGGTTAGGATTAGGGTAAGGGTTAGGGTTTGGGTTAGAGTTAGGGTTAGGGTTAGGGTTTGGGTTAGGGTTAGGGTTAGGTTTAGGGTTTGCGTTTGGGTTAGGGTGAGTGTTAGATTTAGGGCTAGGGTTAGTGTCAGGATTAGGGTTTGGGTTTGGGTTAGGGTTACTGTTAGGTTTAGGGTTAGGGTTTAGGTTAGGTTGAGGGTTAGGGTTTCGGTTTGGGTTTGGTTTAGGGTTAGAGTTGGGGTTAGGGTTAGGATTTGGGTTAGGCTTAGGTTTAGGGTTAGGGTTTGCGATAGGGTTAGGGTTAGGGTTAGGGTTAGGTTTAGGATTACGGTTAGTGTTAGGGTTAGGTTTAGCGTTTGGGTTATGGATAAGTTTAGTTTAAGGTTAGGGTTAGGGTTTGGGTTAGGGTTAGGGTTAGGGTTAGGGTTAGGGTGTGCGTTTGGGTGAGGGATAGGGTTAGGGTTAGGGTTATGTTTAGGGATAGAGTTATGGTTTGGGTTCTGGTTATGGTTAGGGTTTGGGTTAGGGTTAGCTTTAGGGTTTGGATTTGGATTAGGGTTAGGGTTAGGGTTAGGGTTAGGGTTAGTGTTAGGGTTTGGATTGGGGTAGTGTTAGGGTTAGGGTCAGGGTTTGGTGTGGGTTAGGGTTAGGGTTACAGTTTGGGTTTGGGTTAGGGTTAGGGTTAGGGTTAGGGTTTGGGTTGGGGTTTGTTTTAGGTTTAGGGTTAGGGTTAGGGTTTGTGTTAGGGTTAGGGTTTGGGTTAGGGTTAGGGTTAGGATTTGTGTTTGCGTTAGGGTTAGTGTTAGGGTTAGGATTTGGGTTAGGGTTAGGGTTAGGATTTGGGTTATGATTTGGGTTTGGGTTAGGGTAAGGGTTAGGGTTTGGGTTAGGTTTAGGGTTAGTGTTAGCGTTTGTGTTAGGGTTAGGGTTAGGGTTAGGGTTTGGGTTTGCGTTAAGGTTAGGGTGAGGGTTAGGGTTTGGGTTAGGGTTCGTGTTAGTGTTAGGATTTGTGTTAGGTTTAGGGTTAGGGTTAGGGTTTGTGTTAGGGATAGGGTTAGGGTTAGGGTTTGGGTTAGGGTTATTGTTAGGATTAGGGTTATGGTTTGGGTTAGGGTTACGGTTAGGGTTTGGGTTTGGGTAAGGGTTAGGGTTAGGGTTAAGGTTAGTGTTTAGGTTATTGTTAGGGTTAGGGTTAGGTTAGGGTTTGTGTTTGGGTTAAGGTTAGGGTTAGTGTTAAATTTAGTGTTAGGGTTTGGCTTTGGTTTAGGGTTAGGGTTTGGGTTAGGGTTGGGGTTAGGGTTTGGGTTTGTGTTAGGGTTAGGTTTATGGTTAGGGTTAGGTTTAGGGTGTGGGTTGGGGTTAGGGTTAAGGTTAGGATTAGGGTTATGGTTTGGATTAGGGTTAGGGTTAGCGTTTGGGTTAGGGTAAAGTTTAGGTTAAGGGTAGAGTTAGGGTTTGGGTTAGGGTTAGTGTTAGATTTAGGGTTAGAGTGTGCGTTTGGGTTAGGGTTAGGTTTAGGGTTAGGGTTAGGTTTAGGGATAGAGTTATGGTTTGGGTTCTGGTTATGGTTAGGGTTTGGGTTAGAGTTAGGTTTAGCATTAGGGTTTGAGTTTGGGTTAGGGTTAGGTTTAGTGTTAGGTTTAGGGTTAGGGTTAGGATTAGGGTTACGATTAGAGTTTGGGTTAGGGTTAGGGATAGGGTTAGGGTTGGGGTTTGGTTTGGGTTAGGGTTAGGGTTAGGGTTAGGGCTTGTGTTAGGGTTAGGTTTAGGGTTAGCGTTTGGGTTAGGGTTTGGTTTAGGGTTAATGTTTGGGTTAGGGTTATGTTTAGGGTTAGGCTTAGGGATTTGGGTTAGGGTTAGGGTTTGGGTTTGCGTTAGGGTTAGGGTTAGGGTTTGGGTTTACGTTATTGTTAGGGTTAGTGTTTATGTTAGGATTAGGGTTAGGGTTAGGGTTACGATTACGGTTTAGGTTATGGTTTGGGTTAGGGTTAGGGATAGGATTAGGGTTAGTGTTAGGGTTTGGGTTAGAGTTAGGGTTAGGGTTAGGGTTTGGGTTAGGGTTAGGGTTAGGTTCAGGGTTTGAGTTTGGGTTAGGGTGAGTGTTAGGTTTAGGGCTAGGGTTAGTGTCAGGATTAGGGTTCGGGTTTGGGTTAGGGTTACTGTTAGGTTTAGGGTTAGGGTTTAGGTTAGGGTTAGGGTTAGGGTTTCGGTTTGGGTTTGGTTTAGGGTTAGATTTGGGGTTAGGTTTAGGATTTGGGTTAGGCTTAGGTTTAGGGTTAGGGTTTGCGATAGGGTTAGGGTTTGGGTTAGGGTTAGGTTTAGGATTACGGTTAGTGTTAGGGTTAGGGTTAGCGTTTGGGTTATGGCTAAGTTTAGTTTAAGGTTAGGGTTAGGGTTTGGGTTAGGGTTAGGGTTAGGGTTAGGGTTAGGGTTAGGGTGTGCGTTTGGGTGAGGGTTAGGTTTAGGGTTAGGGTTATGTTTAGGGATAGAGTTATCGTTTGGGTTCTGGTTATGGTTAGGGTTTGGGTTAGGGTTAGCTTTAGGGTTTGGATTTGGATTAGGGTTAGGGTTAGGGTTAGGGTTAGGGTTAGGGTTAGTGTTAGGGTTTGGTTTGGGGTAGTATTAGGGTTAGGGTCAGGGTTTGGTTTGGGTTAGGGTTAGGGTTACAGTTTGGGTTTGGGTTAGGGTTAGGGTTAGGGTTAGGGTTTGGGTTGGGGTTTGTTTTAGGTTTAGGGTTAGGGTTAGGGTTTGGGTTAGGGTTAGGGTTTGGGTTAGGGTTAGGGTTAGGATTTGTGTTTGCGTTAGGGTTAGTGTTAGGGTTAGGATTTGGGTTAGGGTTAGGGTTAGGATTTGGGTTATGATTTGGGTTTGGGTTAGGGTAAGGGTTAGGGTTTGGGTTAGGTTTAAGGTTAGTGTTAGCGTTTGTGTTAGGGTTAGGGTTAGGGTTAGGGTTTGGGTTTGCGTTAAGGTTAGGGTCAGGGTTAGGGTTTGGGTTAGGGTTAGGGTTCGTGTTAGGGTTTGTGTTAGGTTTAGGGTTAGGGTTTGTGTTAGGGTTAGGGTTAGGGTTAGGGTTTGGGTTAGGGTTATTGTTAGGATTAGGGTTATGGTTTGGGTTAGGGTTATGGTTAGGGTTTGGGTTTGGGTTAGGGTTAGGGTTAGGGTTAAGGTTAGTGTTTAGGTTATTGTTAGGGTTAGGGTTAGGTTAGGGTTTGGGTTAGGGTTAGGGTTAGGGTTAGGGTTAGGGTTTGGTTTCGGGTAGTGTTAGGGTTAGGGTCAGGGTTTGGTTTGGGTTAGGGTTAGGGTTACAGTTTGGGTTTGGGTTAGGGTAAGGGTTAGGGTTATGGTTTGGGTTGGGGTTTGTGTTAGGTTTAGGGTTAGGGTTAGGGTTTGTGTTAAGTTTAGGGTTTGGTTAGGGATAGGGTTAGGGTTAGGGTTTGGTTTGGGTTAGGGTTAGGTTTAGGTTTAGGGCTTGTGTTAGGGTTAGGTTTAGGGTTAGGGTTTGGGTTAGGGTTAGGTTTAGGTTTAATGTTTGGGTTAGGGTTATGTTTAGGGTTAGGGTTAGGGTTTGGGTTAGGGTTAGGTATGGGTTTGGGTTAGCGTTAGGTTTAGGGTTAGGGTTTGGGTTTGCGTTATTGTTAGGGTTAGTGTTTATGTTAGGGTTAGGGTTAGAGTTAGGGTTACGATTACGGTTTAGGTTATGGTTTGGGTTAGGGTTAGGGTTAGGATTAGGGTTAGGTTAGGGTTCCGATTAGAGTTAGGGTTAGGGTTAGGGTTTGGGTTAGGGTTAGGGTTAGGTTTAGGGTTTGCGTTTGGGTTAGGGTGAGTGTTAGATTGAGGGCTAGGGTTAGTGTCAGGATTAGGGTTTGGGTTTGGGTTAGGGTTACTGTTAGGTTTAGGGTTAGGGTTTAGGTTAGGGTTAGGGTTAGGGTTTCGGTTTGGGTTTGGTTTAGGGTTAGAGTTGCGGTTAGGGTTAGGATTTGGGTTAGGCTTAGGTTTAGGGTTAGGGTTTGCGATAGGGTTAGGTTTTGGGTTAGGGTTAGGTTTAGGATTACGGTTAGTGTTAGGGTTAGGGTTAGCGTTTGGGTTATGGTTAAGTTTAGTTTAAGGTTAGGGTTAGGGTTTGGGTTAGGATTAGGGTTAGGGTTAGGGTTAGGGTTAGGGTGTGCGTTTGGGTGAGGTTTAGGTTAGGGTTATGTTAAGGGATAGAGTTATGGTTTGCGTTTTGGTTATGGTTAGGTTTTGGGTTAGGGTTAGCTTTAGGGTTTGGATTTGGATTAGGGTTAGGGTTAGGGTTAGGGTTAGGGTTAGGGTTAGGGTTAGGGTTAGGGTTAGGATTTGGGTTAGGGTTAGGGTTAGGATTTGGGTTATGATTTGGGTTTGGGTTAGGGTAAGGGTTAGGGTTTGGGTTAGGTTTAGGGTTAGTGTTAGCGTTTGTGTTAGGGTTAGGGTTAGGGTTAGGGTTTGGGTTTGCGTTAAGGTTAGGGTCAGGGTTAGGGTTTGGGTTAGGGTTAGGGTTAGTGTTAGGGTTTGTGTTAGGTTTAGGGTTAGGGTTAAGGTTTGTGTTAGGGTTAGGGTTAGGGTTAGGGTTAGGGTTTGGGTTTGGGTTATTGTTAGGATTAGGGTTATGGTTTGGGTTAGGGTTACGGTTAGGGTTTGGGTTTGGGTTAGGGTTAGGGTTAGGGTTAAGGTTAGTGTTTAGGTTATTGTTAGGGTTAGGGTTAGGTTAGGGTTTGGGTTTGGGTTAAGGTTAGGGTTAGTGTTAAGTTTAGTGTTAGGGTTTGGCTTTGGTTTATGGTTAGGGTTAGGGTTTGGGTTAGGGTTGGGGTTAGGATTTGGGTTTGTGTTAGGGTTAGGTTTATGGTTAGGGTTAGGTTTAGGGTGTGGGTTGGGGTTAGGGTTAAGGTTAGGATTAGGGTTATGGTTTGGATTAGGGTTAGGGTTAGCGTTTGGGTTAGGGTTAAGTTAAGGTTAAGGGTAGATTTAGGGTTTGGGTTAGGGTTAGGGTTAGATTTAGGGTTAGAGTGTGCGTTTGGGTTAGGGTTAGGTTTAGGGTTAGGGTTAGGTTTAGGGATAGAGTTATGGTTTGGGTTCTGGTTATGGTTAGGGTTTGGGTTAGAGTTAGGTTTAGGATTAGGGTTTGAGTTTGGGTTAGGGTTAGGTTTAGTGTTAGGTTTAGGTTTAGGGTTAGGGTTAGGGTTACGATTAGAGTTTGGGTTAGGGTTAGGGATAGGGTTAGGGTTGGGGTTTGGTTTGGGTTAGGGTTAGGTTTAGGGTTAGGGTTAGGGCTTGTGTTAGGGTTAGGTTTAGGTTTAGCGTTTGGGTTAGGGTTAGGTTTAGGGTTAATGTTTGGGTTAGGGTTATGTTTAGGGTTAGGCTTAGGGTTTTGGGTTAGGGTTAGGGTTTGGGTTTGCGTTAGAGTTAGGGTTAGGGTTTGGGTTTACGTTATTGTTAGCGTTAGTGTTTATGTTAGGGTTAGGGTTAGGGTTAGGGTTACGATTACGGTTTAGGTTATGGTTTGGGTTAGGGTTAGGGTTAGGATTAGGGTTAGGGTTAGGGTTTGGGTTAGAGTTAGGGTTAGGGTTAGGGTTTGGGTTAGGGTTAGGGTTAGGTTCAGGGTTTAAGTTTGGGTTAGGGTGAGTGTTAGGTTTAGGGCTAGGGTTAGTGTCAGGATTAGGGTTTGGGTTTGGGTTAGGGTTACTGTTAGGTTTAGGGTTAGGGTTTAGGTTAGGGTTAGGGTTAGGGTTTCGGTTTGGGTTTGGTTTAGGGTTAGAGTTGGGGTTAGGATTAGGATTTGGGTTAGGCTTAGGTTTAGGGTTAGGGTTTGCGATAGGGTTAGGGTTTGGGTTAGGGTTAGGTTTAGGATTACGGTTAGTGTTAGGGTTAGGGTTAGCGTTTGGGTTATGGTTAAGTTTAGTTTAAGGTTAGGGTTAGGGTTTGGGTTAGGGTTAGGGTTAGCGTTAGGGTTAGGGTTAGGGTGTGCGTTTGGGTGAGGGTTAGGTTTAGGGTTAGGGTTATGTTTAGGGATAGAGTAATCGTTTGGGTTCTGGTTATGGTTAGGGTTGGGTTAGGGTTAGCTTTAGGGTTTGGATTTGGATTAGGGTTAGGGTTAGGGTTAGGGTTAGGGTTAGGGTTAGGGTTAGGGTTTGGTTTGGGGTAGTGTTAGTTTTAGGGTCAGGGTTTGGTTTGGGTTTGGGTTAAGGTTACAGTTTGGGTTTGGGTTAGGGTAAGGGTTAGGGTTAGGGTTTGGGTTGGGGTTTGTGTTAGGTTTAGGGTTAGGGTTAGGGTTTGTGTTAAGTTTAGGGTTTGGGTTAGGGATAGGGTTAGGGTTAGGGTTTGGTTTGGGTTAGGGTTAGGTTTAGGTTTAGGGCTTGAGTTAGGGTTAGGTTTAGTGTTAGGGTTTGGGTTAGGGTTAGGTTTAGGTTTAATGTTTGGGTTAGGGTTATGTTTAGGGTTAGAGTTAGGGTTTGGGTTAGGGTTAGGGTTAGGATTTGTGTTTGCGTTAGGGTTAGTGTTAGGGTTAGGATTTGGGTTAGGGTTAGGGTTAGGATTTGGGTTATGATTTGGGTTTGGGTTAGGGTAAGGGTTAGGTTTTGGGTTAGGTTTAGGGTTAGTGTTAACGTTTGTGTTAGGGTTAGGGTTAGATTTGGGTTTGGGTTTGCGTTAAGGTTAGGGTCAGGGTTAGGGTTTGGGTTAGGGTTAGTGTTAGTGTTAGGGTTTGTGTTAGGTTTAGGGTTAGGGTTAGGGTTTGTGTTAGGGTTAGGGTTAGGGTTAGGGTTAGGGTTTCGGTTAGGGTTAGTGTTAGGATTACGGTTATGGTTTGGGTTAGGGTTACGGTTAGGGTTTGGGTTTGGGTTAGGGTTAGGGTTAGGGTTAATGTTAGTGTTTAGGTTATTGTTAGGGTTAGGGTTAGGTTAGGGTTTGAGTTAGTGTTAGGTTTAGGGTTAGGGTTTGGTTTCGGGTAGTGTTAGGGTTAGGGTCAGGGTTTGGTTTGGGTTAGGGTTAGGGTTACAGTTTGGGTTTGGGTTAGGGTAAGGGTTAGGGTTAGGGTTTGGGTTGGGGTTTGTGTTAGGTTTAGGGTTAGGGTTAGGGTTTGTGTTAAGTTTAGGGTTTGGGTTAGGGATAGGGTTAGGGTTGGGGTTTGGTTTGGGTTAGGGTTAGGTTTAGGTTTAGGGCTTGTGTTAGGGTTAGGTTTAGGGTTAGGGTTTGGGTTAGGGTTAGGTTTAGGTTTAATGTTTGGGTTAGGGTTATGTTTAGGGTTAGGGTTAGGGTTTGGGTTAGGGTTAGGTATGGGTTTGGGTTAGCGTTAGGTTTAGGGTTAGGGTTTGGGTTTGCGTTATTGTTAGGGTTAGTGTTTATGTTAGGGTTAGGGTTAGGGTTAGGGTTACGAGTACGGTTTAGGTTATGGTTTGGGTTAGGGTTAGGGTTAGGATTAGGGTTAGGGTTAGGGTTTTGGTTAGAGTTAGGGTTAGGGTTAGGGTTTGGGTTAGGGTTAGGGTTAGGTTTAGGGTTTGCGTTTGGGTTAGGGTGAGTGTTAGATTGAGGGCTAGGGTTAGTGTCAGGATTAGGGTTTGGGTTTGGGTCAGGGTTACTGTTAGGTTTAGGGTTAGGGTTTAGGTTAGGGTTAGGGTTAGGGTTTCGGTTTGGGTTTGGTTTAGGGTTAGAGTTGCGGTTAGGGTTAGGATTTGGGTTAGGCTTAGGTTTAGGGTTAGGGTTTGCGATAGGGTTAGGGTTTGGGTTAGGGTTAGGTTTAGGATTACGGTTAGTGTTAGGGTTAGGGTTAGCGTTTGGGTTATGGTTAAGTTTAGTTTAAGGTTAGGGTTAGGGTTTGGGTTAGGGTTAGGGTTAGGGTTAGGGTTAGGGTTAGGGTGTGCGTTTGGGTGAGGTTTAGGTTAGGGTTATGTTTAGGGATAGAGTTATGGTTTGCGTTTTGGTTATGGTTAGGTTTTGGGTTAGGGTTAGCTTTAGGGTTTGGATTTGGATTAGGGTTAGGGTTAGGGTTAGGGTTAGGGTTTGGTTTGGGGTAGTGTTAGGGTTAGGGTCAGGGTTTGGTGTGGGTTAGGGTTAGGGTTACAGTTTGGGTTTGGGTTAGGGTTAGGGTTAGGGTTAGGGTTTGGGTTGGGGTTTGTTTTAGGTTTAGGGTTAGGGTTAGGGTTTGTGTTAGGGTTAGGGTTTGGGTTAGGGTTAGGGTTAGGATTTGTGTTTGCGTTAGGGTTAGTGTTAGGGTTAGGATTTGGGTTAGGGTTAGGGTTAGGATTTGGGTTATGATTTGGGTTTGGGTTAGGGTAAGGGTTAGGGTTTGGGATAGGTTTAGGGTTAGTGTTAGCGTTTGTGTTAGGGTTAGGGTTAGGGTTAGGGTTTGGGTTTGTGTTAAGGTTAGGGTCAGGGTTAGGGTTTGGGTTAGGGTTAGGGTTAGTGTTAGGGTTTGTGTTAGGTTTAGGGTTAGGGTTAAGGTTTGTGTTAGGGTTAGGGTTAGGGTTAGGGTTAGGGTTTGGGTTTGGGTTATTGTTAGGATTAGGGTTATGGTTTGGGTTAGGGTTACGGTTAGGGTTTGGGTTTGGGTTAGGGTTAGGGTTAGGGTTAAGGTTAGTGTTTAGGTTATTGTTAGGGTTAGGGTTAGGTTAGGGTTAGGTTTTGGGTTAGGGTTAGGGTTAGTGTTAAGTTTAGTGTTAGGGTTTGGCTTTGGTTTATGGTTAGGGTTAGGGTTTGGGTTAGGGTTGGGGTTAGGGTTTGGGTTTGTGTTAGGGTTAGGTTTATGGTTAGGGTTAGGTTTAGGGTGTGGGTTGGGGTTAGGTTAAGGTTAGGATTAGGGTTATGGCTTGGATTAGGGTTAGGGTTAGCGTTTGGGTTAGGGTTAAGTTTAGGTTAAGGGTAGATTTAGGGTTTGGGTTAGGGTTAGGGTTAGATTTAGGGTTAGAGTGTGCGTTTGGGCTAGGGTTAGGTTTAGGGTTAGGGTTAGGTTTAGGGATAGAGTTATGGTTTGGGTTCTGGTTATGGTTAGGGTTTGGGTTAGAGTTAGGTTTAGGATTAGGGTTTGAGTTTGGGTTAGGGTTAGGTTTAGTGTTAGGTTTAGGGTTAGGGTTAGGGTTAGGGTTACGATTAGAGTTTGGGTTAGGGTTAGGGATAGGGTTAGGGTTGGGGTTTGGTTTGGGTTAGGGTTAGGGTTAGGGTTAGGGTTAGGGTTAGGGCTTGTGTTAGGGTTAGGTTTAGGGTTAGCGTTTGGGTTAGGGTTAGGTTTAGGGTTAATGTTTGGGTTAGGGTTATGTTTAGGGTTAGGCTTAGGGTTTTGGGTTAGGGTTTGGGTTTGCGTTAGGGTTAGGGTTAGGGTTTGGGTTTACGTTATTGTTAGGCTTAGTGTTTATGTTAGGGTTAGGGTTAGGGTTAGGGTTACGATTACGGTTTAGGTTATGGTTTGGGTTAGGGTTAGGGTTAGGATTAGGGTTAGGGTCAGGGTTTGGGTTAGGGTTAGGCTTAGGTTCAGGGTTTGAGTTTGGGTTAGGGTGAGTGTTAGGTTTAGGGCTAGGGTTAGTGTCAGGATTAGGTTTTGGGTTTGGGTTAGGGTTACTGTTAGGTTTAGGGTTAGGGTTTAGGTTAGGGTTAGGGTTAGGGTTTCGCGTTGGGTTTGGTTTAGGGTTAGAGTTGGGGTTAGGTTTAGGATTTGGGTTAGGCTTAGGTTTAGGGTTAGGGTTTGCGATAGAGTTAGGGTTTGGGTTAGCGTTAGGTTTAGGATTACGGTTAGTGTTAGGGTTAGGGTTAGCGTTTGGGTTATGGTTAAGTTTAGTTTAAGGTTAGGGTTAGGGTTTGGGTTAGGGTTAGGGTTAGGGTTAGGGTTAGGGTTAGGGTTAGGGTGTGCGTTTGGGTGAGGGTTAGGTTTAGGGTTAGGGTTATGTTTAGGGATAGAGTTATCGTTTGGGTTCTGGTTATGGTTAGGGTTTGGGTTAGGGTTAGCTTTAGGGTTTGGATTTGGATTAGGGTTAGGGTTAGGGTTAGGGTTAGGGTTAGGGTTAGGGTTTGGTTTGGGGTAGTGTTAGGGTTAGGGTCAGGGTTTGGTTTGGGTTAGGGTTAGGGTTACAGTTTGGGTTTGGGTTAGGGTAAGGGTTAGGGTTAGGGTTTGGGTTGGGGTTTGTGTTAGGTTTATGGTTAGGGTTAGGGTTTGTGTTAAGTTTAGGGCTTGTGTTAGGGTTAGGTTTAGGGTTAGGGTTTGGGTTAGGGTTAGATTTAGGTTTAATGTTTGGGTTAGGGTTATGTTTAGGGTTAGGGTTAGGGTTTGGGTTAGGGTTAGGGTTAGGGTTTTGGGTTTGCGTTAGGGTTAGGGTTAGGGTTTGGATTTGCATTATTGTTAGGGTTAGTGTTTATGTTAGGGTTAGGGTTAGGGTTAGGGTTACGATTACGATTTAGGTTATGGTTTGGGTTAGGGTTAGGGTTAGGATTAGGGTTAGGGTTAGGGTTTGGGTTAGAGTTAGGGTTAGGGTTAGGGTTTGGGTTAGGGTTAGGGTTAGGTTTAGGGTTTGCGTTTGGGTTAGGGTGAGTGTTAGATTTTGGGCTATGGTTAGTGTCAGGATTAGGGTTTGGTTTTGGGTTAGGGTTACTGTTAGGTTTAGGGTTAGTTTTTAGGTTAGGGTTAGGGTTAGGGTTTCGGTTTGGGTTTGGTTTAGGGTTAGATTTGGGGTTAGGTTTAGGATTTGGGTTAGGCTTAGGTTTAGGGTTAGGGTTTGCGATAGAGTTAGGGTTTGGGTTAGCGTTAGGTTTAGGATTACGGTTAGTGTTAGGGTTAGGGTTAGCGTTTGGGTTATGGTTAAGTTTAGTTTAAGGTTAGGGTTAGGGTTTGGGTTAGGGTTAGGGTTAGGGTTAGGGTTAGGGTTAGGGTGTGCGTTTGGGTGAGGGTTAGGTTTAGGGTTAGGGTTATGTTTAGGGATAGAGTTATCGTTTGGGTTCTGGTTATGGTTAGGGTTTGGGTTAGGGTTAGCTTTAGGGTTTGGATTTGGATTAGGGTTAGGGTTAGGGTTAGGGTTAGGGTTAGGGTTAGGGTTAGGGTTTGGTTTGGGGTAGTGTTAGGGTTAGGGTCAGGGTTTGGTTTGGGTTAGGGTTAGGGTTACAGTTTGGGTTTGGGTTAGGGTAAGGGTTAGGGTTAGGGTTTGGGTTGGGGTTTGTGTTAGGTTTAGGGTTAGGGTTAGGGTTTGTGTTAAGTTTAGGGCTTGTGTTAGGGTTAGGTTTAGGGTTAGGGTTTGGGTTAGGGTTAGATTTAGGTTTAATGTTTGGGTTGGGGTTATGTTTAGGGTTAGTGTTAGGGTTTGGGTTAGGGTTAGGGTTAGGGGTTTGGGTTTGCGTTAGGGTTAGGGTTAGGGTTTGGATTTGCATTATTGTTAGGGTTAGTGTTTATGTTAGGGTTAGGGTTAGGGTTAGGGTTACGATTACGGTTTAGGTTATGGTTTGGGTTAGGGTTAGGGTTAGGATTAGGGTTAGGGTTAGGGTTTGGGTTAGAGGTAGGGTTAGGGTTAGGGTTTGGGTTAGGGTTAGGGTTAGGTTTAGGGTTTGCGTTTGGGTTAGGGTGAGTGTTAGATTTAGGGCTATGGTTAGTGTCAGGATTAGGGTTTGGGTTTGGGTTAGGGTTACTGTTAGGTTTAGGGTTAGGGTTTAGGTTAGGGTTAGGGTTAGGGTTTCGGTTTGTGTTTGGTTTAGGGTTAGAGTTGGGGTTAGGGTTAGGATTTGGGTTAGGCTTAGGTTTAGGGTTAGGGTTTGCGATAGGGTTAGGGTTTGGGTTAGGGTTAGGTTTAGGATTACGGTTAGTGTTAGGGTTAGGGTTAGCGTTTGGGTTATGGTTAAGTTTAGTTTAAGGTTAGGGTTAGGGTTTGGGTTAGGGTTAGGGTTAGGGTTAGGGTTAGGTTGTGCGTTTGGGTGAGGGTTAGGGTTAGGGTTATGTTTAGGGATAGAGTTATGGTTTGGGTTCTGGTTATGGTTAGGTTTTGGGTTAGGGTTAGCTTTAGGGTTTGGATTTGGATTAGGGTTAGGGTTAGGGTTTGGGTTAGTGTTAGGGTTTGGTTTCGGGGAGTGTTAGGGTAGGGGTCAGGGTTTGGTGTGGGTTAGGGTTAGGGTTACAGTTTGGGTTTGGGTTAGGGTTAGGGTTAGGGTTAGGGTTTGGGTTTGCGTTAAGGTTATGGTCAGGGTTAGGGTTTGGGTTATGGTTAGGGTTAGTGTTAGGGTTTGTGTTAGGTTTAGGGTTAGGGTTAGGGTTTGTGTTAGGGTTAGGGTTAGGGTTAGGGTTAGGGTTTGGGTTAGGGTTATTGTTAGGATTAGGGTTATGGTTTGGGTTAGGGTTACGGTTAGGGTTTGGGTTTGGGTTAGGTTTAGGGTTAGGGTTAGGGTTCAGGTTAGTGTTTAGGTTATTGTTAGGGTTAGGGTTAGGTTAGGGTTTGGGTTTGGGTTAAGGTTAGGGTTAGTGTTAAGTTTAGTGTTAGGGTTTGTCTTTGGTTTAGGGTTAGGGTAAGGTTAGGGTTTGGGTTAGGGTTGGGGTTAGGGTTTGGGTTTGTGTTAGGGTTAGGTTTATGGTTAGGGTTAGGTTTAGGGTGTGGATTGGGGTTAGGGTTAAGGTTAGGATTAGGGTTATGGTTTGGATTAGGGTTAGGGTTAGCGTTTGGTTTAGGGTTAAGTTTAGGTTAAGGGTAGAGTTAGGGTTTGGGTTAGGGTTAGGGTTAGATTTAGGGTTAGAGTGTGCGTTTGGGTTAGGGTTAGGTTTAGCGTTAGGGTTAGGATTAGGGATAGAGTTATGGTTTGGGTTCTGGTTATGGTTAGCGTTTGGGTTAGAGTTAGGTTTAGGATTAGCGTTTGAGTTTGCGTTAGGGTTAGGTTTAGTGTTAGGATTAGGGTTAGGGTTAGGGTTAGGGTTACGATTAGAGTTTGGGTTAGGGTTAGGGTTGGGGTGTGGTTTGGGTTAGGGTTAGGGTAAGGGTTGGGGCTTGTGTTAGGGTTAGGTTTAGGGTTAGGCTTAGGGTTTTGGGTTAGGGTTAGGGTTTGGGTTTGCGTTAGGGTTAGGGTTAGGGTTTGGGTTTACGTTATTGTTAGGGTTAGTGTTTATGTTAGGGTTAGGGTTAGGGTTAGGGTTACGATTACGGTTTAGGTTATGGTTTGGGTTAGGGTTAGGGTTAGGATTAGGGTTAGGGTCAGGGTTTGGGTTAGGGTTAGGGTGAGTGTTAGGTTTAGGGCTAGGGTTAGTGTCAGGATTAGGGTTTGGGTTTGGGTTAGGGTTACTGTTAGGTTTAGGGTTAGGGTTTAGGTTAGGGTTAGGGTTAGGGTTTCGCGTTGGGTTTGGTTTAGGGTTAGATTTGGGGTTAGGTTTAGGATTTGGGTTAGGGTTAGGTTTAGGGTTAGAGTTTGCGATAGAGTTAGGGTTTGGGTTAGCGTTAGGTTTAGGATTACGGTTAGTGTTAGGGTTAGGGTTAGCGTTTGGGTTATGGTTAAGTTTAGTTTAAGGTTAGGGTTAGGGTTTGGGTTAGGGTTAGGGTTAGGGTTAGGGTTAGGGTTAGGGTGTGCGTTTGGGTGAGGGTTAGGTTTAGGGTTAGGGTTATGTTTAGGGATAGAGTTATCGTTTGGGTTCTGGTTATGGTTAGGGTTTGGGTTAGGGTTAGCTTTAGGGTTTGGATTTGGATTAGGGTTAGGGTTAGGGTTAGGGTTAGGGTTAGGGTTAGGGTTAGGGTTAGGGTTTGGTTTGGGGTAGTGTTAGGGTTAGGGTCAGGGTTTGGTTTGGGTTAGGGTTAGGGTTACAGTTTGGGTTTGGG
>CM069541.1:9505000-9592500 GCA_035773235.1 Eospalax fontanierii
GGGTTAGGTTTAGTGTTAGGTTTAGGGTTAGGGTTAGGGTTAGGGTTACGATTAGAGTTTGGGTTAGTGTTAGGGATAGGGTTAGGGTTGGGGTTTGGTTTGGGTTAGGATTAGGGTTAGGGTTAGGGCTTGTGTTAGGGTTAGGTTTAGGGTTTGCGTTTGGGTTAGGGTTAGGTTTAGGGTTAATGTTTGGGTTAGGGTTATGTTTAGGGTTAGGCTTAGGGTTTTGGGTTAGGGTTAGGGTTTGGGTTTGCGTTAGGGTTAGGGTTAGGGTTTGGGTTTACGTTATTGTTAGGGTTAGTGTTTATGTTAGGGTTAGGTTTAGGGTTAGGGTTACGATTACGGTTTAGGTTATGGTTTGGGTTAGGGTTAGGGTTAGGATTAGGGTTAGGGTTAGGGTTGGGGTTAGAGTGAGGGTTAGGGTTAGGGTTTGGGTTAGGGTTAGTGTTAGGTTCAGGGTTTGAGTTTGGGTTAGTGTGAGTGTTAGATTTAGGGCTAGGGTTAGTGTCAGGATTAGGGTTTGGGTTTGGGTTAGGGTTACTGTTAGGTTTAGGGTTAGGGTTTAGGTTAGGGTTAGGGTTAGGGTTTCGGTTTGGGTTTGGTTTAGGGTTAGAGTTGGGGTTAGGTTTAGGATTTGGGTTAGGCTTAGGTTTAGGGTTAGGGTTTGCGATAGGGTTAGGGTTTGGGTTAGGGTTAGGTTTAGGATTACGGTTAGTGTTAGGGTTAGGGTTAGCGTTTGGGTTATGGTTAAGTTTAGTTTAAGGTTAGGGTTAGGGTTTGGGTTAGGGTTAGGGTTAGGGTTAGGGTTAGGGTGTGCGTTTGGGTGAGGGTTAGGTTTAGGGTTAGGGTTATGTTTAGGGATAGAGTTATCGTTTGGGTTCTGGTTATGGTTAGGGTTTGGGTAAGGGTTAGCTTTAGGGTTTGGATTTGGATTAGGGTTAGGGTTAGGGTTAGGGTTAGGGTTAGGGTTAGTGTTAGGGTTTGGTTTGGGGTAGTGTTAGGGTTAGGGTCAGGGTTTGGTTTGGGTTAGGGTTAGGGTTACAGTTTGGGTTTGGGTTAGGGTTTGGGTTGGGGTTTGTTTTAGGTTTAGGGTTAGGGTTAGGGTTTGTGTTAGGGTTAGGGTTTGGGTTAGGGTTAGGGTTAGGATTTGTGTTTGCGTTAGGGTTAGTGTTAGGGTTAGGATTTGGGTTAGGGTTAGGGTTAGGATTTGGGTTATCTTTTGGGTTTGGGTTAGGGTAAGGGTTAGGGTTTGGGTTAGGTTTAGGGTTAGTGTTAGCGTTTCTGTTAGGGTTAGGGTTAGGGTTAGGGTTTGGGTTTGCGTTAAGGTTAGGGTCAGGGTTAGGGTTTGGGTTAGCGTTAGGGTTAGGGTTAGTGTTAGGGTTTGTGTTAGGTTTAGGGTTAGGGTTAGGGTTTGTGTTAGGGTTAGGGTTAGGGTTAGGGTTAGGGTTTGGGTTAGGGTTATTGTTAGGATTAGGGTTATGGTTTGGGTTAGGGTTACGGTTAGGGTTTGGGTTTGGGATAGGGTTATGGTTAGGGTTAAGGTTAGTGTTTAGGTTATTGTTAGGGTTAGGGTTAGGTTAGGGTTTGGGTTAGGGTTAGGGTTAGGGTTAGGGTTTGGGTTAGGGTTAGGGTTTTGGTTTGGGGTAGTGTTAGGGTTAGGGTCAGGGTTTGGTTTGGGTTAGGGTTAGGGTTACAGTTTGGGTTTGGGTTAGGGTTAGGGTTAGGGTTAGGGTTTGGGTTGGGGTTTGTTTTAGGTTTAGGGTTAGGGTTAGGGTTTGTGTTAGGGTTAGGGTTTGGGTTAGGGTTTGGGTTAGGATTTGTGTTTGCGTTAGGGTTAGTGTTAGGGTTAGGATTTGGGTTAGGGTTAGGGTTAGGATTTGGGTTATGATTTGGGTTTGGGTTAGGGTAAGGGTTAGGGTTTGGGTTAGGTTTAGGGTTAGTGTTAACGTTTGTGTTAGGGTGAGGGTTAGGGTTAGGGTTAGGGTTAGGGTTAGGGTTAGGGTGTGTGTTTGGGTGAGGGTTAGGTTTAGGGTTAGGGTTACGTTTAGGGATAGAGTTATCGTTTGGGTTCTGGTTATGGTAAGGGTTTGGGTTAGGGTTATTGTTAGGGTTAGGGTTAGGGTTAGGGTTAGGGTTTGGTTTCGGGTAGTGTTAGGGTTAGGGTCAGGGTTTGGTTTGGGTTAGGGTTAGGCTTACAGTTTGGGTTTGGGTTAGGGTAAGGGTTAGGGTTAGGGTTTGGGTTGGGGTTTGTGTTAGGTTTAGGGTTAGGGTTAGGGTTTGTGTTAAGTTTAGGGTTTGGTTTAGGGATAGGGTTAGGGTTAGGGTTTGGTTTGGGTTAGGGTTAGGTTTAGGTTTAGGGCTTGTGTTAGGGTTAGGTTTAGGGTTAGGGTTTGGGTTAAGTTTAGGTTTAGGTTTAATGTTTGGGTTAGGGTTATGTTTAGGGTTAGGGTTAGGGTTTGGGTTAGGGTTTTGGTTTGGGTTAGGGTTAGGGTTAGGATTTGTGTTTGCGTTAGGGTTAGTGTTAGGGTTAGGATTTGGGTTAGGGTTAGGGTTAGGATTTGGGTTATGATTTGGGTTTGGGTTAGGGTAAGGGTTAGGGTTTGGGTTAGGTTTAGGGTTAGTGTTAGCGTTTGTGTTAGGGTTAGGGTTAGGGTTAGGGTTTGGGTTTGCGTTAAGGTTAGGGTCAGGGTTAGGGTTTGGGTTAGGGTTAGGGTTAGTGTTAGGGTTTGTGTTAGGTTTAGGGTTAGGGTTAGGGTTTGTGTTAGGGTTAGGGTTAGGGTTAGGGTTAGGGTTAGGTTTTGGGTTAGGGTTATTGTTAGGATTAGGGTTATGGTTTGGGTTAGGGTTACGGTTAGGGTTTGGGTTTGGGTTAGGGTTAGGGTTAGGGTTAAGGTTAGTGTTTAGGTTATTGTTAGGGTTAGGGTTAGGTTAGGGTTTGGGTTAGGGTTAGGGTTAGGGTTAGGGTTTGGTTTCGGGTAGAGTTAGGGTTAGGGTCAGGGTTTGGATTGGGTTAGGGTTAGGGTTACAGTTTGGGTTTGGGATAGGGTAAGTGTTAGGGTTAGGGTTTGGGTTGGGGTTTGTGTTAGGTTTAGGGTTAGGGTTAGGGTTTGTGTTAAGTTTAGGGTTTGGGTTAGGGATTTGGGTAGGGTTAGGGTTTGGTTTGGGTTAGGGTTAGGTTTAGGTTTAGGGCTTGTGTTAGGGTTAGGTTTAGGGTTAGGGTTTGGGTTAGGGTTAGGTTTAGGTTTAATGTTTGGGTTAGGGTTATGTTTAGGGTTAGGGTTAGGGTTTGGGTTAGGGTTAGGTATGGGTTTGGGTTTGCGTTACGGTTAGGGTTAGGGTTTGGGTTTGCGTTATTGTTAGGGTTAGTGTTTATGTTAGGGTTAGGGTTAGGGTTAGGGTTACGATTACGGTTTAGGTTATGGTTTGGGTTAGGGTTAGGGTTAGGATTAGTGTTAGGGTTAGGGTTTGGGTTAGAGTTAGGGTTAGGGTTAGGGTTTGGGTTAGGGTTAGGGTTAGGTTTAGGGTTTGCGTTTGGGTTAGGGTGAGTGTTAGATTGAGGGCTAGGGTTAGTGTCAGGATTAGGGTTTGGGTTTGGGTTAGGGTTACTGTTAGGTTTAGGATTAGGGTTTAGGTTAGGGTTAGGGTTAGGGTTTCGGTTTGGGTTTGGTTTAGGGTTAGAGTTGGGGTTAGGGTTAAGATTTGGGTTAGGCTTAGGTTTAGGGTTAGGGTTTGCGATAGGGTTAGGGTTTGGGTTAGGGTTAGGTTTAGGATTACGGTTAGTGTTAGGGTTAGGGTTAGCGTTTGGGTTATGGTTAAGTTTAGTTTATGGATAGGGTTAGGGTTTGGGTTAGGGTTAGGTTTAGGGTTAGGGTTAGGGTTAGGGTGTGAGTTTGGGTGAGGGTTAGGGTGAGGGTTATGTTTAGGGATAGAGTTATGGTTTGGGTTCTGGTTATGGTTAGGTTTTGGGTTAGGGTTAGCTTTAGGGTTTGGATTTTGATTAGGGTTAGGGTTAGGGTTAGGGTTAGGGTTAGTGTTAGGGTTTGGTTTGGGGTAGTGTTGGGGTTAGGGTCAGGGTTTGGTGTGGGTTAGGGTTAGGGTTACTGTTTGGGTTTGGGTTAGGGTTAGGGTTAGGGTTAGGATTAGGGTTTGGGTTGGGGTTTGTTTTAGGTTTAGGGTTAGGGTTAGGGTTTGGGTTAGGGTTAGGGTTAGGATTTGTGTTTGCGTTAGGGTTAGTGTTAGGGTTAGGATTTGGGTTAGGGTTAGGGTTAGGATTTGGGTTATGATTTGGGTTTGGGTTAGGGTAAGGGTTAGGGTTTGGGTTAGGTTTAGGGTTAGTGTTAGCGTTTGTGTTAGGGTTAGGGTTAGGGTTAGGGTTTGGGTTTGCGTTAAGGTTAGGGTCAGGGTTAGGGTTTGGTTTAGGGTTAGGGTTAGTGTTAGGGTTTGTGTTAGGTTTAGGGTTAGGGTTAGGGTTTGTGTTAGGGTTAGGGTTAGGGTTAGGGTTAGGGTTTGGGTTTGGGTTATTGTTAGGATTAGGGTTATGGTTTGGGTTAGGGTTACGGTTAGGGTTTGGGTTTGGGTTAGGGTTAGGGTTAGGGTTAAGGTTAGTGTTTAGGTTATTGTTAGGGTTAGGGTTATGTTAGGGTTTGGGTTTGGGTTAAGGTTAGGGTTAGTGTTAAGTTTAGTGTTAGGGTTTGGCTTTGGTTTAGGGTTAGGGTTAGGGTTAGGGTTTGGGTTAGGGTTGGGGTTAGGGTTTGTGTTTGTGTTAGGGTTAGGTTTATGGTTAGGGTTAGGTTTAGGGTGTGGGTTGGGGTTAGGGTTAAGGTTAGGATTAGGGTTATGGTTTGGATTAGGGTTAGGGTTAGCGTTTGGGTTAGGGTTAAGTTTAGGTTAAGGGTAGAGTTAGGGTTTGGGTTAGGGTTAGGGTTAGGTTTAGTGTTAGGTTTAGGGTTAGGGTTAGGGTTAGGGTTACGATTAGAGTTTGGGTTAGGGTTAGGGATAGGGTTAGGGTTGGGATTTGGTTTGGGTTAGGGTTAGGGTTAGGGTTAGGGCTTGTGTTAGGGTTAGGTTTAGGGTTAGCGTTTGGGTTAGGGTTAGGTTTAGGGTTAATGTTTGGGTTAGGGTTATGTTTAGGGTTAGGCTTAGGGTTTTGGGTTAGGGTTAGGGTTTGGGTTTGCGTTAGGGTTAGGGTTAGGGTTTGGGTTTACATTATTGTTAGGGTTAGTGTTTATGTTAGGGTTAGGGTTAGGGTTAGGGTTACGATTACGGTTTAGGTTATGGTTTGGGTTAGGGTTAGGGTTAGGATTAGGGTTAGGGTTAGGGTTTGGGTTAGAGTGAGGGTTAGGGTTAGGGTTTGGGTTAGGGTTAGGGTTAGGTTCAGGGTTTGAGTTTGGGTTAGGGTGAGTGTTAGGGTTTGTGTTAGGTTTAGGGTTAGGGTTAGGGTTTGTGTTAGGGTTAGGGATAGAGTTATCGTTTGGGTTCTGGTTATGGTTAGGGTTTGCGTTAGGGTTAGCTTTAGGGTTTGGATTTGGATTAGGGTTAGGGTTAGGGTTAGGGTTAGGGTTAGGGTTAGGGTTTGGTTTGGGGTAGTGTTAGGGTTAGGGTCAGGGTTTGGTTTGGGTTAGGGTTAGGGTTACAATTTGGGTTTGGGTTAGGGTAAGGGTTAGGGTTAGGGTTTGGGTTGGGGTTTGTGTTAGGTTTAGGGTTAGGGTTAGGGTTTGTGTTAAGTTTAGGGTTTGGGTTAGGGATAGGGTTAGGGTTAGGGTTTGGTTTGGGTTAGGGTTAGGTTTAGGTTTAGGGCTTGTGTTAGGGTTAGGTTTAGGGTTAGGGTTAGGGTTAGGGTTTGGGTTAGGGTTAGGGTTTGGTTTGGGGTAGTGTTAGGGTTAGGGTCAGGGTTTGATTTGGGTAGGGTTAGGGTTACAGTTTGGGTTTGGGTTAGGGTTAGGGTTAGGGTTAGGGTTTGGGTTGGGGTTTGTGTTAGGTTTAGGGTTAGGGTTAGGGTTTGTGTTAGGGTTAGGGTTTGGGTTAGGATTTGTGTTTGCGTTAGGGTTAGTGTTAGGGTTAGGATTTGGGTTAGGGTTAGGGTTAGGATTTGGGTTATGATTTGGGTTTGGGTTAGGGTAAGGGTTAGGGTTTGGGTTAGGTTTAGGGTTAGTGTTAGCGTTTGTGTTAGGGTTAGGGTTAGGGTTAGGGTTAGGGTTAGGGTTAGGGTTAGGGTGTGTGTTTGGGTGAGGGTTAGGTTTAGGGTTAGGGTTATGTTTAGGGATAGAGTTATCGTTTGGGTTCTGGTTATGGTTAGGGTTTGGGTTAGGGTTATTGTTAGGGTTAGGGTTAGGGTTAGTGTTAGGGTTTAGTTTGGGGTAGTGTTAGGGTTAGGGTCAGGGTTTGGTTTGGGTTAGGGTTAGGCTTACAGTTTGGGTTTGGGTTAGGGTAAGGGTTAGGGTTAGGGTTTGGGTTGGGGTTTGTGTTAGGTTTAGGGTTAGGGTTAGGGTTTGTGTTAAGTTTAGGGTTTGGTTTAGGGATAGGGTTAGGGTTAGGGTTTGGTTTGGGTTAGGGTTAGGTTTAGGTTTAGGGCTTGTGTTAGGGTTAGGTTTAGGGTTAGGGTTTGGGTTAAGTTTAGGTTTAGGTTTAATGTTTGGGTTAGGGTTATGTTTAGGGTTAGGGTTAGGGTTTGGGTTAGGGTTTTGGTTTGGGTTAGGGTTAGGGTTAGGATTTGTGTTTGCGTTAGGGTTAGTGTTAGGGTTAGGATTTGGGTTAGGGTTAGGGTTAGGATTTGGGTTATGATTTGGGTTTGGGTTAGGGTAAGGGTTAGGGTTTGGGTTAGGTTTAGGGTTAGTGTTAGCGTTTGTGTTAGGGTTAGGGATAGGGTTAGGGTTTGGGTTTGCGTTAAGGTTAGGGTCAGGGTTAGGGTTTGGTTTAGGGTTAGGGTTAGTGTTAGGGTTTGTGTTAGGTTTAGGGTTAGGGTTAGGGTTTGTGTTAGGGTTAGGGTTAGGGTTAGGGTTAGGGTTAGGGTTTGGGTTTGGGTTATTGTTAGGATTAGGGTTATGGTTTGGGTTAGGGTTACGGTTAGGGTTTGGGTTTGGGTTAGGGTTAGGGTTAGGGTTAAGGTTAGTGTTTAGGTTATTGTTAGGGTTAGGGTTATTTTAGGGTTTGGGTTTGGGTTAAGGTTAGGGTTAGTGTTAAGTTTAGTGTTAGGGTTTGGCTTTGGTTTAGGGTTAGGGTTAGGGTTAGGGTTTAGGTTAGGGTTGGGGTTGGGGTTTGGGTTTGTGTTAGGGTTAGGTTTATGGTTAGGGTTAGGTTTAGGGTGTGGGTTGGGGTTAGGGTTAAGGTTAGGATTAGGGTTATGGTTTGGATTAGGGTTAGGGTTAGCGTTTGGGTTAGGGTTAAGTTTAGGTTAAGGGTAGAGTTAGGGTTTGGGTTAGGGTTAGGGTTAGGTTTAGTGTTAGGTTTAGGGTTAGGGTTAGGGTTAGGGTTACGATTAGAGTTTGGGTTAGGGTTAGGGATAGGGTTAGGGTTGGGGTTTGGTTTGGGTTAGGGTTAGGGTTAGGGTTAGGGCTTGTGTTAGGTTTAGGTTTAGGGTTAGCGTTTGGGTTAGGGTTAGGTTTAGTGTTAATGTTTGGGTTAGGGTTATGTTTAGGGTACGGCTTAGGGTTTTGGGTTAGCGTTAGGGTTTGGGTTTGCGTTAGGGTTAGGGTTAGGGTTTGGGTTTACGTTATTGTTAGGGTTAGTGTTTATGTTAGGGTTAGGGTTAGGGTTAGGGTTACGATTACGGTTTAGGTTATGGTTTGGGTTAGGGTTAGGGTTAGGATTAGGGTTAGGGTTAGGGTTTGGGTTAGAGTGAGGGTTAGGGTTAGGGTTTGGGTTAGGGTTAGGGTTAGGTTCAGGGTTTGAGTTTGGGTTAGGGTGAGTGTTAGGTTTAGGGCTAGGGTTTGTGTCAGGATTAGGGTTTGCGTTTGGGTTAGGGTTACTGTTAGGTTTTGGGTTAGGGTTTAGGTTAGGGTTAGGGTTAGGGTTTCGGTTTGGGTTTGGTTTAGGGTTAGAGTTGGGGTTAGGGTTAGGATTTGGGTTAGGCTTAGGTTTAGGGTTAGGGTTTGCGATAGGGTTAGGGTTTGGGTTAGGCTTAGTTTTAGGATTACGGTTAGTGTTAGGGTTAGGGTTAGCGTTTGGGTTATGGTTAAGTTTAGTTTAAGGTTAGGTTTAGGGTTTGGGTTAGGGTTAGGGTTAGGGTTAGGGTTAGGGTGTGCGTTTGGGTGAGGGTTAGGTTTAGGGTTAGGGTTATGTTTAGGGATAGAGTTATCGTTTGGGTTCTGGTTATGGTTAGGGTTTGCGTTAGGGTTAGCTTTAGGGTTTGGATTTGGATTAGGGTTAGGGTTAGGGTTAGGGTTAGGGTTAGGGTTAGGGTTAGGGTTTGGTTTGGGGTAGTGTTAGGATTAGGGTCAGGGTTTGCTTTGGGTTAGGGTTAGGGTTACAGTTTGGGTTTGGGTTAGGGTAAGGGTTAGGGTTAGGGTTTGGGTTGGGGTTTGTGTTAGGTTTAGGGTTAGGGTTAGGGTTTGTGTTAAGTTTAGGGTTTGGGTTAGGGTTAGGGTTTGGTTTGGGTTAGGGTTAGGTTTAGGTTTAGGGCTTGTGTTAGGGTTAGGTTTAGGGTTAGGGTTTGGGTTAGGGTTAGGTTTAGGGTTAATGTTTGGGTTAGGGTTATGTTTAGGGTTAGGGTTAGGGTTTGGGTTAGGGTTAGGGTTAGGGTTTGGGTTTGCGTTAGGGTTAGGGTTAGGGTTTGGGTTTGCATTATTGTTAGGGTTAGTGTTTATGTTAGGGTTAGGGTAAGGGTTAGGGTTACGATTACGGTTTAGTTTATGGTTTGGGTTAGGGTTAGGGTTAGGATTAGGGTTAGGGTTAGGGTTTGGGTTAGAGTTAGGGTTAGGGTTAGGGTTTGGGTTAGGGTTAGGGTTAGGTTTAGGGTTTGCGTTTGGGTTAGGGTGAGTGTTAGATTTAGGGCTAGGGTTAGTGTCAGGATTAGGGTTTGGGTTTGGGTTAGGGTTACTGTTAGGTTTAGGGTTAGGGTTTAGGTTAGGGTTACGGTTAGGGTTTCGGTTTGGGTTTGGTTTAGGGTTAGAGTTGGGGTTAGGGTTAGGATTTGGGTTAGGCTTAGGTTTAGGGTTAGGTTTTGCGATAGGGTTAGGGTTTGGGTTAGGGTTAGGTTTAGGATTACGGTTAGTGTTAGGGTTAGGGTTAGCGTTTGGGTTATGGTTAAGTTTAGTTTAAGGTTAGGGTTAGGGTTTGGGTTAGGGTTAGGATTAGGGTTAGGGTTAGGGTTAGGGTTAGGGTTAGGGTTAGGGTTAGGGTGTGCGTTTGGGTGAGGGTTAGGGTTAGGGTTTGCGTTTGGGTTAGGGTGAGTGTTAGATTTAGGGCTAGGGTTAGTGTCAGGATTAGGGTTTGGGTTTGGGTTAGGGTTACTGTTAGGTTTAGGGTTAGGGTTTAGGTTAGGGTTAGGGTTAGGGTTTCGGTTTGGGTTTGGTTTAGGGTTAGAGTTGGGGTTAGGGTTAGGATTTGGGTTAGGCATAGGTTTAGGGTTAGGGTTTGCGATAGGGTTAGGGTTTGGGTTAGGGTTAGGTTTAGGATTACGGTTAGTGTTAGGGTTAGGGTTAGCGTTTGGGTTATGGTTAAGTTTAGTTTAAGGTTAGGGTTAGGGTTTGGGTTAGGGTTAGGGTTAGGGTTAGGGTTAGGGTGTGCGTTTGGGTGAGGGTTAGGGTTAGGGTTAGGGTTATGTTTAGGGATAGAGTTATGGTTTGGGTTCTGGTTATGTTTAGGGTTTGGGTTAGGGTTACCTTTAGGGTTTGGATTTGGATTAGGGTTAGGGTTAGGGTTAGGGTTAGGGTTGGGGTTTGTTTTAGGTTTAGGGTTAGGGTTAGGGTTTGTGTTAGGGTTAGGGTTTGGGTTAGGGTTAGGGTTAGGATTTGTGTTTGCGTTAGGGTTAGTGATAGGGTTAGGATTTGGGTTAGGGTTAGGGTTAGGATTTGGCTTATGATTTGGGTTTGGTTTAGGGTAAGGCTTAGGGTTTGGGTTAGGTTTAGGGTTAGTGTTAGCGTTTGCGTTAGGGTTAGGGTTAGGGTTAGGGTTAGGGTTAGGGTTAGGGTTAGGGTTAGGCTTACGTTTAGGATTACGGTTAGTGTTAGGGTTAGGGTTAGCGTTTGGGTTATGGTTAAGTTTAGTTTAAGGATAGGGTTAGAGTTGGGGTTAGGGTTAGGATTTGGGTTAGGCTTAGGTTTAGGGTTAGGGTTTGCGATAGGGTTAGGGTTTGGGTTAGGGTGTGCGTTTGGGTGAGGGTTAGGGTTAGGGTTTGCGTTTGGGTTAGGGTGAGTGTTAGATTTAGGGCTAGGGTTAGTGTCAGGATTAGGGTTTGGGTTTGGGTTAGGGTTACTGTTAGGTTTAGGGTTAGGGTTTAGGTTAGGGTTAGGGTTAGGGTTTCGGTTTGGGTTTGGTTTAGGGTTAGAGTTGGGGTTAGGGTTAGGATTTGGGTTAGGCTTAGGTTTAGGGTTAGGGTTTGCGATAGGGTTAGGGTTTTGGGTTAGGGTTAGGTTTAGGATTACGGTTAGTGTTAGGGTTAGGGTTAGCGTTTGGGTTATGGTTAAGTTTAGTTTAAGGTTAGGGTTAGGGTTTGGGTTAGGGTTAGGGTTAGGGTTAGGGTTAGGGTTAGGGTGTGCGTTTGGGTGAGGGTTAGGGTTAGGGTTAGGGTTATGTTTAGGGATAGAGTTATGGTTTGGGTTCTGGTTATGTTTAGGGTTTGGGTTAGGGTTACATTTAGGGTTTGGATTTGGATTAGGGTTAGGGTTAGGGTTAGGGTTAGGGTTGGGGTTTGTTTTAGGTTTAGGGTTAGGGTTAGGGTTTGTGTTAGGGTTAGGGTTTGGGTTAGGGTTAGGGTTAGGATTTGTGTTTGCGTTAGGGTTAGTGTTAGGGTTAGGATTTGGGTTAGGGTTAGGGTTAGGATTTGGCTTATGATTTGGGTTTGGTTTAGGGTAAGGCTTAGGGTTTGGGTTAGGTTTAGGGTTACTGTTAGCGTTTGTGTTAGGGTTAGGGTTAGGGTTAGGATTAGGGTTTGGGTTTGCGTTAAGGTTAGGGTCAGGATTAGGGTTTGGGTTAGGGTTAGGGTTAGTGTTAGGGTTTGTGTTAGGTTTAGGGTTAGGATTAGGGTTTGTGTTATGGTTAGGGTTAGGGTTAGGTTTAGGGTTTGGGTTAGGGTTATTGTTAGGATTAGGGTTATGGTTTGGGTTAGGGTTAGGGTTACGGTTAGGGTTTGGGTTTGGGTTTGGGTTAGGGTTAGGGTTAGGGTTAAGGTTAGTGTTTAGGTTATTGTTAGGGTTAGGGTTAGGTTAGGGTTTGCGTTTGGGTTAAGGTTAGGGTTAGTGTTAAGTTTAGTGTTAGGGTTTGGTTTTGGTTTAGGGTTAGGGTTAGGCTTAGGGTTTGTGTTAGGGTTGGGGTTAGGGTTTGGGTTTGTGTTAGGGTTAGGTTTATGGTTAGGGTTAGGTTTAGGGTGTGGGTTGGGGTTAGGGTTAAGGTTAGGATTAGGGTTATGGTTTGGATTAGGGTTAGGGTTAGCGTTTGGGTTAGGGTTAAGTTTAGGTTAAGGGTAGAGTTAGGGTTTGGGTTAGGGTTAGGGTTAGATTTAGGGTTAGAGTGTGCGTTTGGGTTAGGGTTAGGTTTAGGGTTAGGGTTAGGTTTAGGGATAGAGTTATGGTTTGGGTTCTGATTATGGTTAGGGTTTGGGTTAGAGTTAGGTTTAGGATTAGGGTTTGAGTTTGCGTTAGGGTTAGGTTTAGTGTTAGGTTTAGGGTTAGGGTTAGGGTTAGGGTTACGATTAGAGTTTGGGTTAGTGTTAGGGATAGGGTTAGGGTTGGGGTTTGGTTTGGGTTAGGGTTAGGGTTAGGGTTAGGGCTTGTGTTAGGGTTAGGTTTAGGGTTAGCGTTTGGGTTAGGGTTAGGTTTAGGGTTAATGTTTGGGTTAGGGTTAGGGTTAGGGTTAGATTTAGGCTTAGGGTTTTGGGTTAGGGTTAGGGTTTGGGTTTGCGTTAGGGTTAGGGTTAGGGTTTGGGTTTACGTTATTGTTAGGGTTAGTGTTTATGTTATGGTTAGTGTTAGGGTTACGATTACGGTTTAGATTATCGTTTGGGTTAGGGTTAGGGTTAGGATTAGGGTTAGGGTTAGGGTTTGGGTTGGAGTTAAGGTTAGGGTTAGGGTTTGGGTTAGGGTTAGGGTTAGGTTCACGGTTTGAGTTTGGGTTAGGGTGAGTGTTAGGTTTAGGGCTAGGGTTAGTGTCAGGATTAGGGTTTGGGTTTGGGTTAGGGTTACTGTTAGGTTTAGGGTTAGGGTTTAGGTTAGGGTTAGGGTTAGGGTTTCGGTTTGGGTTTGGTTTAGGGTTAGAGTTGGGGTTAGGTTTAGAATTTGGGTTAGGCTTAGGTTTAGGATTAGGGTTTGCGATAGGGTTAGGGTTTGGGTTAGGCTTAGGTTTAGGATTACGGTTAGTGTTAGGGTTAGGGTTAGCGTTTGGGTTATGGTTAAGTTTAGTTTAAGGTTAGGGTTAGGGTTTGGTTTAGGGTTAGGGTTAGGGTTAGGGTTAGGGTGTGCGTTTGGGTGAGGGTTAGGTTTAGGGTTAGGGTTATGTTTAGGGATAGAGTTATCGTTTGGGTTCTGGTTATGGTTAGGGTTTGGGTTAGGGTTAGCTTTAGGGTTTGGATTTGGATTAGGGTTAGGGTTAGGGTTAGGGTTAGTGTTAGGGTTTGGTTTGGGGTAGTGTTAGGGTTAGGGTCAGGGTTTGGTTTGGGTTAGGGTTAGGGTTACAGTCTGGGTTTGGGTTAGGGTTAGGGTTAGGGTTTGGGTTGGGGTTTGTTTTAGGTTTAGGGTTAGGGTTAGGGTTGTGTTAGGGTTAGGGTTTGGGTTAGGGTTAGGGTTAGGATTTGTGTTTGCGTTAGGGTTAGTGTTAGGGTTAGGATTTGGGTTAGGGTTAGGTTTAGGATTTGGGTTATGATTTGGGTTTGGGTTAGGGTAAGGGTTAGGTTTTTGGGTTAGGTTTAGGGTTAGTGTTAGTGTTTGTGTTAGGGTTAGGTTTAGGGTTAGGGTTTGGGTTTGCGTTAAGGTTAGGGTCAGGGTTAGGGTTTGGGTTAGGGTTAGGGTTTGGGTTAGGGTTGGGGTTAGGGTTTGGGTTTGTTTTAGGGTTAGGTTTATGGTTAGGGTTGGGTTTAGGGTGTGGGTTGGGGTTAGGGTTAAGGTTAGGATTAGGGTTATGGTTTGGATTGGGGTTAGGGTTAGCGTTTGGGTTAGGGTTAAATTTAGGTTAAGGGTAGAGTTAGGGTTTGGGTTAGGGTTAGGGTTAGATTTAGGGTTAGAGTGTGCGTTTGGGTTAGGGTTAGGTTTAGGGTTAGGGTTAGGTTTAGGGATAGAGTTATGGTTTGGATTCTGCTTATGGTTAGGGTTTGGGTTAGAGTTAGGTTTAGGATTAGGGTTTGAGTTTGGGTTAGGGTTAGGTTTAGTGTTAGGTTTAGGGTTAGGGTTAGGGTTAGGGTTACGATTAGAGTTTGGGTTAGGGTTTGGGATAGGGTTAGGGTTGGGGTTTGGTTTGGGTTAGGGTTAGGGTTAGGGTTAGGGCTTGTATTAGGTTTAGGGTTAGGGTTTGCGATAGGGTTAGGGTTTGGGTTAGGCTTAGGTTTAGGATTACGGTTAGTGTTAGGGTTAGGGTTAGCGTTTGGGTTATGGTTAAGTTTAGTTTAAGGTTAGGGTTAGGGTTTGGGTTAGGGTTAGGGTTAGGGTTAGGGTTAGGGTGTGCGTTTGGGTGAGGGTTAGGTTTAGGGTTAGGGTTATGTTTAGGGATAGAGTTATCGTTTGGGTTCTGGTTATGGTTAGGGTTTGGGTTAGGGTTAGCTTTAGGGTTTGGATTTGGATTGGGGTTAGGGTTAGGGTTAGGGTTAGGGTTAGGGTTATGGTTAGGGTTTGGTTTGGGGTAGTGTTAGGATTAGGGTCAGGGTTTGGTTTGGGTTAGGGTTAGGGTTACAGTTTGGGTTTGGGTTAGGGTAAGGGTTAGGGTTAGGGTTTGGGTTGGGGTTTGTGTTAGGTTTAGGGTTAGGGTTAGGGTTTTTGTTAAGTTTAGGGTTTGGGTTAGGGTTAGGGTTTGGTTTGGGTTAGGGTTAGGTTTAGGTTTAGGGCTTGTGTTAGGGTTAGGTTTAGGTTTAGGGTTTGGGTTAGGGTTAGGTTTAGGGTTAATGTTTTGGTTAGGGTTATGTTTAGGGTTAGGGTTAGGGTTTGGGTTAGGGTTAGGGTTAGGGTTTGGGTTTGCGTTAGGGTTAGGGTTAGGGTTTGGGTTTGCATTATTGTTAGGGTTAGTGTTTATGTTAGGGTTAGGGTTAGGGTTAGGGTTACGATTACGGTTTAGTTTATGGTTTGGGTTAGGGTTAGGGTTAGGATTAGGGTTAGGGTTAGGGTTTGGGTTAGAGTTAGGGTTAGGGTTAGGGTTTGGGTTAGGGTTAGGGTTAGGTTTAGGGTTTGCGTTTGGGTTAGGGTGAGTGTTAGATTTAGGGCTAGGGTTAGTGTCAGGATTAGGGTTTGGGTTTGGGTTAGGGTTACTGTTAGATTTAGGGTTAGGGTTTAGGTTAGGGTTAGGGTTAGGGTTTCGGTTTGGGTTTGGTTTAGGGTTAGAGTTGGGGTTAGGGTTAGGATTTGGGTTAGGCTTAGGTTTAGGGTTAGGGTTTGCGATAGTGTTAGGGTTTGGGTTAGGGTTAGGTTTAGGATTACGGTTAGTGTTAGGGTTAGGGTTAGCGTTTGGGTTATGGTTAAGTTTAGTTTAAGGTTAGGGTTAGGGTTTGGGTTAGGGTTAGGATTAGGGTTAGGGTTAGGGTTAGGGTTAGGGTTAGGGTTAGGGTTAGGGTTAGGTTTAGGGTGTGCGTTTGGGTGAGGGTTAGGGTTAGGGTTTGCGTTTGGGTTAGGGTGAGTGTTAGATTTAGGGCTAGGGTTAGTGTCAGGATTAGGGTTTGGGTTTGGGTTAGGGTTACTGTTAGGTTTAGGGTTAGGGTTTAGGTTAGGGTTAGGGTTAGGGTTTCGGTTTGGGTTTGGTTTAGGGTTAGAGTTGGGGTTAGGGTTAGGATTTGGGTTAGGCTTAGGTTTAGGGTTAGGGTTTGCGATAGGGTTAGGGTTTGGGTTAGGGTTAGGTTTAGGATTACGGTTAGTGTTAGGGTTAGGGTTAGCGTTTGGGTTATGGTTAAGTTTAGTTTAAGGTTAGGGTTAGGGTTTGGGTTAGGGTTAGGCTTAGGCTTAGGGTTAGGGTTAGGGTGTGCGTTTGGGTGAGGGTTAGGGTTAGGGTTAGGGTTATGTTTAGGGATAGAGTTATGGTTTGGGTTCTGGTTATGTTTAGGCTTTGGGTTAGGGTTACCTTTAGGGTTTGGATTTGGATTAGGGTTAGGGTTAGTGTTAGGGTTAGGGTTGGGGTTTGTTTTAGGTTTAGGGTTAGGGTTAGGGTTTGTGTTAGGGTTAGGGTTTGGGTTAGGGTTAGGGTTAGGATTTGTGTTTGCGTTAGGGTTACTGTTAGGGTTAGGATTTGGGTTAGGGTTAGGGTTAGGATTTGGGTTATGATTTCGGTTTGGTTTAGGGTAAGGGTTAGGGTTTGGGTTAGGTTTAGGGTTAGTGTTAGCGTTTGTGTTAGGGTTAGGGTTTGGGTTTTCGTTAAGGTTAGGGTCAGGATTAGGGTTTGGGTTAGGGTTAGGGTTAGTGTTAGGGTTTGTGTTAGGTTTAGTGTTAGGATTAGGGTTTGTGTTATGGTTAGGGTTAGGGTTAGGTTTAGGGTTTGGGTTAGGGTTATTGTTAGGATTAGGGTTATGGTTTGGGTTAGGGTTAGGGTTACGGTTAGGGTTTGGGTTTGGGTTTGGGTTAGGGTTAGGGTTAGGGTTAAGGTTAGTGTTTAGGTTATTGTTAGGGTTAGGGTTATGTTAGGGTTTGGGTTTGGGTTAAGGTTAGGGTTAGTGTTAAGTTTAGTGTTAGGGTTTGGCTTTGGTTTAGGGTTAGGGTTAGGGTTAGGGTTTGGGTTTGTGTTAGGGTTAGGTTTATGGTTAGGGTTAGGTTTAGGGTGTGGGTTGGGGTTAGGGTTAAGGTTAGGGTCAGGGTTAGGGTTTGGGTTAGGGTTAGGGTTTGGGTTAGGGTTGGGGTTAGGGTTTGGGTTTGTTTTAGGGTTAGGTTTATGGTTAGGGTTAGGTTTAGGGTGTGGGTTGGGGTTAGGGTTAAGGTTAGGATTAGGGTTATGGTTTGGATTAGGGTTAGGGTTAGCGTTTGGGTTAGGGTTAAATTTAGGTTAAGGGTAGAGTTAGGGTTTGGGTTAGGGTTAGGGTTAGATTTAGGGTTAGAGTGTGCGTTTGGGTTAGGGTTAGGTTTAGGGTTAGGGTTAGGTTTAGGGATAGAGTTATGGTTTGGATTCTGCTTATGGTTAGGGTTTGGGTTAGAGTTAGGTTTAGGATTAGGGTTTGAGTTTGGGTTAGGGTTAGGTTTAGTGTTAGGTTTAGGGTTAGGGTTAGGGTTAGGGTTACGATTAGAGTTTGGGTTAGGGTTTGGGATAGGGTTAGGGTTGGGGTTTGGTTTGGGTTAGGGTTAGGGTTAGGGTTAGGGCTTGTATTAGGTTTAGGGTTAGGGTTTGCGATAGGGTTAGGGTTTGGGTTAGGCTTAGGTTTAGGATTACGGTTAGTGTTAGGATTAGGGTTAGCGTTTGGGTTATGGTTAAGTTTAGTTTAAGGTTAGGGTTAGGGCTTGGGTTAGGGTTAGGGTTAGGGTTAGGGTTAGGGTGTGCGTTTGGGTGAGGGTTAGGTTTAGGGTTAGGGTTATGTTTAGGGATAGAGTTATCGTTTGGGTTCTGGTTATGGTTAGGGTTTGGGTTAGGGTTAGCTTTAGGGTTTGGATTTGGATTAGGGTTAGGGTTAGGGTTAGGGTTAGGGTTAGGGTTATGGTTAGGGTTTGGTTTGGGGTAGTGTTAGGATTAGGGTCAGGGTTTGGTTTGGGTTAGGGTTAGGGTTACAGTTTGGGTTTGGGTTAGGGTAAGGGTTAGGGTTAGGGTTTGGGTTGGGGTTTGTGTTAGGTTTAGGGTTAGGGTTAGGGTTTTTGTTAAGTTTAGGGTTTGGGTTAGGGTTAGGGTTTGGTTTGGGTTAGGGTTAGGTTTAGGTTTAGGGCTTGTGTTAGGGTTAGGTTTAGGTTTAGGGTTTGGGTTAGGGTTAGGTTTAGGGTTAATGTTTGGGTTAGGGTTATGTTTAGGGTTAGGGTTAGGGTTTGGGTTAGGGTTAGGGTTAGGGTTTGGGTTTGCGTTAGGGTTAGGGTTAGGGTTTGGGTTTGCATTATTGTTAGGGTTAGTGTTTATGTTAGGGTTAGGGTTAGGGTTAGGGTTACGATTACGGTTTAGTTTATGGTTTGGGTTAGGGTTAGGGTTAGGATTAGGGTTAGGGTTAGGGTTTGGGTTAGAGTTAGGGTTAGGGTTAGGGTTTGGGTTAGGGTTAGGGTTAGGTTTAGGGTTTGCGTTTGGGTTAGGGTGAGTGTTAGATTTAGGGCTAGGGTTAGTGTCAGGATTAGGGTTTGGGTTTGGGTTAGGGTTACTGTTAGATTTAGGGTTAGGGTTTAGGTTAGGGTTAGGGTTAGGGTTTCGGTTTGGGTTTGGTTTAGGGTTAGAGTTGGGGTTAGGGTTAGGATTTGGGTTAGGCTTAGGTTTAGGGTTAGGGTTTGCGATAGTGTTAGGGTTTGGGTTAGGGTTAGGTTTAGGATTACGGTTAGGGTTAGGGTTAGGGTTAGCGTTTGGGTTATGGTTAAGTTTAGTTTAAGGTTAGGGTTAGGGTTTGGGTTAGGGTTAGGATTAGGGTTAGGGTTTTGGTTTGGGTTAGGGTTAGGGTTAGGGTTAGGGTTAGGGTTAGGGTGTGCGTTTGGGTGAGGGTTAGGGTTAGGGTTTGCGTTTGGGTTAGGGTGAGTGTTAGATTTAGGGCTAGGGTTAGTGTCAGGATTAGGGTTTGGGTTTGGGTTAGGGTTACTGTTAGGTTTAGGGTTAGGGTTTAGGTTAGGGTTAGGGTTAGGGTTTCGGTTTGGGTTTGGTTTAGGGTTAGAGTTGGGGTTAGGGTTAGGATTTGGGTTAGGCTTAGGTTTAGGGTTAGGGTTTGCGATAGGGTTAGGGTTTGGGTTAGGGTTAGGTTTAGGATTACGGTTAGTGTTAGGGTTAGGGTTAGCGTTTGGGTTATGGTTAAGTTTAGTTTAAGGTTAGGGTTAGGGTTTGGGTTAGGGTTAGGGTTAGGGTTAGGGTTAGGGTTAGGGTGTGCGTTTGGGTGAGGGTTAGGGTTAGGGTTAGGGTTATGTTTAGGGATAGAGTTATGGTTTGGGTTCTGGTTATGTTTGGGGTTTGGGTTAGGGTTACCTTTAGGGTTTGGATTTGGATTAGGGTTAGGGTTAGTGTTAGGGTTAGGGTTGGGGTTTGTTTTAGGTTTAGGGTTAGGGTTAGGGTTTGTGTTAGGGTTAGGGTTTGGGTTAGGGTTAGGGTTAGGATTTGTGTTTGCGTTAGGGTTACTGTTAGGGTTAGGATTTGGGTTAGGGTTAGGGTTAGGATTTGGGTTATGATTTCGGTTTGGTTTAGGGTAAGGGTTAGGGTTTGGGTTAGGTTTAGGGTTAGTGTTAGCGTTTGTGTTAGGGTTAGGGTTTGGGTTTTCGTTAAGGTTAGGGTCAGGATTAGGGTTTGGGTTAGGGTTAGGGTTAGTGTTAGGGTTTGTGTTAGGTTTAGGGTTAGGATTAGGGTTTGTGTTATGGTTAGGGTTAGGGTTAGGTTTAGGGTTTGGGTTAGGGTTATTGTTAGGATTAGGGTTATGGTTTGGGTTAGGGTTAGGGTTACGGTTAGGGTTTGGGTTTGGGTTTGGGTTAGGGTTAGGGTTAGGGTTAAGGTTAGTGTTTAGGTTATTGTTAGGGTTAGGGTTAGGTTAGGGTTTGGGTTTGGGTTAAGGTTAGGGTTAGTGTTAAGTTTAGTGTTAGGGTTTGGCTTTGGTTTAGGGTTAGGGTTAGGGTTAGGGTTTGGGTTTGTGTTAGGGTTAGGTTTATGGTTAGGGTTAGGTTTAGGGTGTGGGTTGGGTTTAGGGTTAAGGTTAGGATTAGGGTTATGGTTTGGATTAGGGTTAGGGTTAGCGTTTGGGTTAGGGTTAAGTTTAGGTTAAGGGTAGAGTTAGGGTTTGGGTTAGGGTTAGGGTTAGATTTAGGGTTAGAGTGTGCGTTTGGGTTAGGGTTAGGTTTAGGGTTAGGGTTAGGTTTAGGGATAGAGTTATGGTTTGGATTCTGGTTATGGTTAGGGTTTGGGTTAGAGTTAGGTTTAGGATTAGGGTTTGAGTTTGCGTTAGGGTTAGGTTTAGTGTTAGGTTTAGGGTTAGGGTTAGGGTTAGGGTTACGATTAGAGTTTGGGTTAGTGTTAGGGATAGGGTTAGGGTTGGGGTTTGGTTTGGGTTAGGGTCAGGGTTAGGGTTAGGGCTTGTGTTAGGGTTAGGATTAGGGTTAGCGTTTGGGTTAGGGTTAGGTTTAGGGTTAATGTTTGGGTTAGGGTTAGGGTTAGGGTTAGATTTAGGCTTAGGGTTTTGGGTTAGGGTTAGGGTTTGGGTTTGCGTTAGGGTTAGGGTTAGGGTTTGGGTTTACGTTATTGTTAGGGTTAGTGTTTATGTTAGGGTTAGTGTTAGGGTTACGATTACGGTTTAGATTATCGTTTGGGTTAGGGTTAGGGTTAGGATTAGGGTTAGGGTTAGGGTTTGGGTTGGAGTTAAGGTTAGGGTTAGGGTTTGGGTTAGGGTTAGGGTTAGGTTCACGGTTTGAGTTTGGGTTAGGGTGAGTGTTAGGTTTAGGGCTAGGGTTAGTGTCAGGATTAGGGTTTGGGTTTGGGTTAGGGGTACTGTTAGGTTTAGGGTTAGGGTTTAGGTTAGGGTTAGGGTTAGGGTTTCGGTTTGGGGTTGGTTTAGGGTTAGAGTTGGGGTTAGGTTTAGAATTTGGGTTAGGCTTAGGTTTAGGATTAGGGTTTGCGATAGGGTTAGGGTTTGGGTTAGGCTTAGGTTTAGGATTACGGTTAGTGTTAGGGTTAGGGTTAGCGTTTGGGTTATGGTTAAGTTTAGTTTAAGGTTAGGGTTAGGGTTTGGTTTAGGGTTAGGGTTAGGGTTAGGGTTAGGGTGTGCGTTTGGGTGAGGGTTAGGTTTAGGGTTAGGGTTATGTTTAGGGATAGAGTTATCGTTTGGGTTCTGGTTATGGTTAGGGTTTGGGTTAGGGTTAGCTTTAGGGTTTGGATTTGGATTAGGGTTAGGGTTAGGGTTAGGGTTAGTGTTAGGGTTTGGTTTGGGGTAGTGTTAGGGTTAGGGTCAGGGTTTGGTTTGGGTTAGGGTTAGGGTTACAGTTTGGGTTTGGGTTAGGGTTAGGGTTAGGGTTTGGGTTGGGGTTTGTTTTAGGTTTAGGGTTAGGGTTAGGGTTGTGTTAGGGTTAGGGTTTGGGTTAGGGTTAGGGTTAGGATTTGTGTTTGCGTTAGGGTTAGTGTTAGGGTTAGGATTTGGGTTAGGGTTAGGTTTAGGATTTGGGTTATGATTTGGGTTTGGGTTAGGGTAAGGGTTAGGTTTTTGGGTTAGGTTTAGGGTTAGTGTTAGTGTTTGTGTTAGGGTTAGGTTTAGGGTTAGGGTTTGGGTTTGCGTTAAGGTTAGGGTCAGGGTTAGGGTTTGGGTTAGGGTTAGGGTTAGTGTTAGGGTTTGTGTTAGGTTTAGGGTTAGGGTTAGGGTTTGTGTTAGGGTTAGGGTTAGGGTTAGGGTTAGGGTTTGGGTTAGGGTTATTGTTAGGATTAGGGTTATGGTTTGGGTTAGGGTTACGGTTAGGGTTTGGGTTTGGGTTAGGGTTAGGGTTAGGGTTAAGGTTAGTGTTTAGGTTATTGTTAGGGTTAGGGTTAGGTTGGGGTTTGGGTTAGGGTTATGGTTAGGGTTAGGGTTTGGGTTAGGGTTAGGGTTTGGTTTGGGGTAGTGTTAGGGTTAGGGTCAGGGTTTGGTTTGGGTTAGGGTTAGGGTTCCAGATTGGGTTTGGGTTAGGGTTAGGGTTAGGGTTAGGGTTTGGGTTGGGGTTTGTTTTAGGTTTAGGGTTAGGTTTAGGGTTTGTGTTAGGGTTAGGGTTTGGGTTAGGGTTAGGGTTAGGATTTGTGTTTGCGTTAGGGTTAGTGTTAGGGTTAGGATTTGGGTTAGGGTTAGGGTTAGGATTTGGGTTATGATTTGGGTTTGGGTTAGGGTAAGGGTTAGGGTTTGGGTTAGGTTTAGGGTTAGTGTTAGCGTTTGTGTTAGGGTTAGGGTTAGGGTTAGGGTTTGGGTTTGCGTTAAGGTTAGGGTCAGGGTTAGGGTTTGGTTTAGGGTTAGGGTTAGTGTTAGGGTTTGTGTTAGGTTTAGGGTTAGGGTTAGGGTTTGTGTTAGGGTTAGGGTTAGGGTTTGGGTTAGGGTTATTGTTAGGATTAGGGTTATGGTTTGGGTTAGGGTTACGGTTAGGGTTTGGGTTTGGGTTAGGGTTAGGGTTAGGGTTAAGGTTAGTGTTTAGGTTATTGTTAGGGTTAGGGTTAGGTTAGGGTTTGGGTTAGGGTTAGGGTTAGGGTTAGGGTTTGGTTTCGGGTAGTGTTAGGGTTAGGGTCAGGGTTTGGTTTGGGTTAGGGTTAGGGTTACAGTTTGGGTTTGGGTTAGGGTAAGGGTTAGGGTTAGGGTTTGGGTTGGGGTTTGTGTTAGGTTTAGGGTTAGGGTTTGTGTTAAGTTTAGGGTTTGGGTTAGGGATAGGGTTAGGGTTAGGGTTTGGTTTGGGTTAGGGTTAGGTTTAGGTTTAGGGCTTGTGTTAGGGTTAGGTTTAGTGTTAGGGTTTGGGTTAGGGTTAGGTTTAGGTTTAATGTTTGGGTTAGGGTTATGTTTAGGGTTAGGGTTAGGGTTTGGGTTAGGGTTAGGTATGGGTTTGGGTTTGCGTTAGGGTTAGGGTTAGGGTTTGGGTTTGCGTTATTGTTGGGGTTAGTGTTTATGTTAGGGTTGGGGTTAGGGTTATTGTTACGATTACGGTTTAGGTTATGGTTTGGGTTAGGGTTAGGGTTAGGATTAGGGTTAGGGTTAGGGTTTGGGTTAGAGTTAGGGTTAGGGTTAGGGTTTGGGTTAGGTTTAGGGTTAGGGTTAGGGTTAGGGTGTGCGTTTGGGTGAGGGTTAGGGTTAGGGTTATGTTTAGGGATAGAGTTATGGTTTGGGTTCTGGTTATGGTTAGGTTTTGTGTTAGGGTTAGCTTTAGGGTTTGGATTTGGATTAGGGTTAGGATTAGGGTTAGGTTTAGGGTTAGTGTTAGGGTTTGGTTTGGGGTAGTGTTAGGGTTAGGGTCAGGGTTTGGTGTGGGTTAGGGTTAGGGTTACAGTTTGGGTTTGGGTTAGGGTTAGGGTTAGGGTTAGGGTTTGGGTTGGGGTTTGTTTTAGGTTTAGTGTTAGGGTTAGGGTTTGTGTTAGGGTTAGGGTTTGGGTTAGGGTTAGGGTTAGGATTTGTGTTTGCGTTAGGGTTAGTGTTAGGGTTAGGATTTGGGTTAGGGTTAGGGTTAGGATTTGGGTTATGAATTGGGTTTGGGTTAGGGTAAGGGTTAGGGTTTGGGTTAGGTTTAGGGTTAGTGTTAGCGTTTGTGTTAGGGTTAGGGTTAGGGTTAGGGTTTGGGTTTGCGTTAAGGTTAGGGTCAGGGTTAGGGTTTGGTTTAGGGTTAGGGTTAGTGTTAGGGTTTGTGTTAGGTTTAGGGTTAGGGTTAGGGTTTGTGTTAGGGTTAGGGTTAGGGTTAGGGTTAGGGTCAGTTTTGGGTTTGGGTTATTGTTAGGATTAGGGTTATGGTTTGGGTTAGGGTTACGGTTAGAGTTTGGGTTTTGGTTAGGGTTAGGGTTAGGGTTAAGGTTAGTGTTTAGGTTATTGTTAGGGTTAGGGTTATGTTAGGGTTTGGGTTTGGGTTAAGGTTAGGGTTAGTGTTAAGTTTAGTGTTAGGGTTTGGCTTTGGTTTAGGGTTAGGGTTAGGGTTAGGGTTTGGGTTAGGGTTGGGGTTAGGGTTTGGGTTTGTTTTAGGGTTAGGTTTATGGTTAGGGTTAGGTTTAGGGTGTGGGTTGGGGTTAGGGTTAAGGTTAGGATTAGGGTTATGGTTTGGATTAGGGTTAGGGTTAGCATTTGGGTTAGGGTTAAGTTTAGGTTAAGGGTAGAGTTAGGGTTTGGGTTAGGGTTAGGGTTAGATTTAGGGTTAGAGTGTGCGTTTGGGTTAGGGTTAGGTTTAGGGTTAGGGTTAGGTTTAGGGATAGAGTTATGGTTTGGATTCTGGTTATGGTTAGGGTTTGGGTTAGAGTTAGGTTTAGGATTAGGGTTTGAGTTTCGGTTAGGGTTAGGTTTAGTGTTAGGTTTAGGGTTAGGGTTAGGGTTAGGGTTACGATTAGAGTTTGGGTTAGGGTTAGGGATAGGGTTAGGGTTGGGGTTTGGTTTGGGTTAGGGTTAGGGTTAGGGTTAGGGCTTGTGTTAGGGTTAGGTTTAGGGTTAGCGTTTGGGTTAGGGTTAGGTTTAGGGTTAATGTTTGGGTTAGGGTTATGTTTAGGGTTAGGCTTAGGGTTTTGGGTTAGGGTTAGGGTTTGGGTTTGCGTTAGGGTTAGGGTTAGGGTTTGGGTTTACGTTATTGTTAGGTTTAGTGTTTATGTTAGGGTTAGGGTTAGGGTTAGGGTTACGATTACGGTTTAGGTTATGGTTTGGGTTAGGGTTAGGGTTAGGATTAGGGTTAGGGTTAGGGTTTGGGTTAGAGTTAGGGTTAGGGTTAGGGTTTGGGTTAGGGTTAGGGTTAGGTTCAGGGTTTGAGTTTGGGTTAGGGTGAGTGTTAGGTTTAGGGCTAGGGTTAGTGTCAGGATTAGGGTTTGGGTTTGGGTTAGGTTTACTGTTAGGTTTAGGGTTAGGGTTTAGGTTAGGCTTAGGGTTAGGGTTTCGGTTTGGATTTGGTTTAGGGTTAGAGTTGGGGTTAGGTTTAGGATTTGGATTAGGCTTAGGTTTAGGGTTAGGGTTTGCGATAGGGTTAGGGTTTGGGTTAGGGTTAGGTTTAGGATTACGGTTAGTGTTAGGGTTAGGGTTAGCGTTTGGGTTATGGTTAAGTTTAGTTTAAGGTTAGGGTTAGGGTTTGGGTTAGGGTTAGGGTTAGGGTTAGGGTTAGGGTTAGGGTTAGGGTGTGCGTTTGGGTGAGTGTTAGGTTTAGGGTTAGGGTTATGTTTAGGGATAGAGTTATCGTTTGGGTTCTGGTTATGGCTAGGGTTTGGGTTAGGGTTAGCTTTAGGGTTTGGATTTGGATTAGGGTTAGGGTTAGGGTTAGGGTTAGGGTTTGGTTTGGGGTAGTGTTAGGGTTATGGTCAGGGTTTTGTTTGGGTTAGGGTTAGGGTTACAGTTTGGCTTTGGGTTAGGGTAACGGTTAGGGTTAGGGTTTGGGATGGGGTTTGTGTTAGGTTTAGGGTTAGGGTTAGGGTTTGTGTTAAGTTTAGAGTTTGGGTTAGGGATAGGGTTAGGGTTAGGGTTTGGTTTGGATTAGGGTTAGGTTTAGGTTTAGGGCTTGTGTTAGGGTTAGGTTTAGGGTTAGGGTTTGGGTTAGGGTTAGGTTTAGGTTTAATGTTTGGGTTAGGGTTATGTTTAGGGTTAGGGTTAGGATTTGGGTTAGGCTTAGGTTTAGCGTTAGGGTTTGCGATAGGGTTAGGGTTTGGGTTAGGGTTAGGTTTAGGATTACGGTTAGTGTTATGGTTAGGGTTAGCGTTTGCGTTATGGTTAAGTTTAGTTTAAGGTTAGGGTTATGGTTTGGGTTATGGTTAGGGTTAGGGTTAGGGTTAGGGTGTGCGTTTGGGTGAGGGTTAGGGTTAGGGTTAGGGTTATGTTTAGGGATAGAGTTATGGTTTGGGTTCTGGTTATGGTTAGGGTTTGGGTTAGGGTTAGCTTTAGGGTTTGGATTTGGATTAGGGTTAGGGTTAGGGTTAGGGTTAGGGTTAGTGTTAGGGTTTGGTTTGGGGTAGTGTTAGGGTTAGGGTCAGGGTTTGGTTTGGTTTAGGGTTAGGGTTACAGTTTGGGTTTGGGTTAGGGTTAGGGTTAGGGTTAGGGTTGGGGTTTGTTTTAGGTTTAGGGTTAGGGTTAGGGTTTGTGTTAGGGTTAGGGTTTGGGTTAGGGTTAGGGTTAGGATTTGTGTTTGCGTTAGGGTTAGAGTTAGGGTTAGGATTTGGGTTAGGGTTAGGGTTAGGATTTGGGTTATGATTTGGGTTTGGGTTAGGGTAAGGGTTAGGTTTTGGGTTAGGTTTAGGGTTAGTGTTAGCGTTTGTGTTAGGGTTAGGGTTAGGGTTAGGGTTAGGGTTTGGGTTTGCGTTAAGGTTAGGGTCAGGGTTAGGGTTTGGGTTAGGGTTAGGGTTAGTGTTAGGGTTTGTGTTAGGTTTAGGGTTAGGGTTAGGGTTTGTGTTAGGGTTAGGGTTAGGGTTTGGGTTAGGGTTATTGTTAGGATTAGGGTTATGGTTTGGGTTAGGGTTACGGTTAGGGTTTGGGTTTGGGTTAGGGTTAGGTTTAGGGTTAGGGTTAGTGTTTAGGTTATTGTTAGGGTCAGGGTTAGGTTAGGGTTTGGGTTAAGGTTAGGGTTAGTGTTAAGTTTAGTGTTAGGGTTTGGCTTTGGTTTAGGGTTAGGGTTAGGGTTAGGGTTAGGGTTTGGGTTAGGGTTGGGGTTAGGGTTTGGGTTTGTGTTAGGGTTAGGTTTATGGTTAGGGTTAGGTTTAGGGTGTGGGTTGGGGTTAGGGTTAAGGTTAGGATTAGGGTTATGGTTTGGATTAGGGTTAGGGTTAGCGTTTGGGTTAGGGTTAGGTTTAGGGTTTGGGTTAGGTTTAGGGATAGAGTTATGGTTTGGATTCTGGTTATGGTTAGGGTTTGGGTTAGAGTTAGGTTTAGGATTAGGGTTAGAGTGTGCGTTTGGGTTAGGGTTAGGTTTAGTGTTAGGTTTAGGGTTAGGGTTTGGGTTAGGGTTACGATTAGAGTTTGGGTTAGGGTTAGGGATAGGGTTAGGGTTGGGGTTTGGTTTGGGTTAGGGTTAGGGTTAGGGTTAGGGCTTGTGTTAGGGTTAGGTTTAGGATTAGCGTTTGGGTTAGGGTTAGGTTTAGGGTTAATGTTTGGGTTAGGGTTATGTTTAGGGTTAGGCTTAGTGTTTTGGGTTAGGGTTAGGGTTTGGGTTTGCGTTAGGGTTAGGGTTAGTGTTTGTGTTTACGTTATTGTTAGGGTTAGTGTTTATGTTAGGGTTAGGGTTAGGGTTAGGGTTACGATTACGGTTTAGATTATGGTTTGGGTTAGGGTTAGGGTTAGGATTAGGGTTAGGGTTAGGGTTTGGGTTGGAGTTAAGGTTAGGGTTAGGGTTTGGGTTAGGGTTAGGTTTAGGTTCACGGTTTGAGTTTGGGTTAGGGTGAGTGTTAGGTTTAGGTCTAGGGTTAGTGTCAGGATTAGGGTTTGGGTTTGGGTTAGGGTTACTGTTAGGTTTAGGGTTAGGGTTCAGGTTAGGGTTAGGGTTAGGATTTCGGTTTGGATTTGGTTTAGGGTTAGAGTTGGGGTTAGGTTTAGGATTTGGGTTAGGCTTAGGTTTAGTGTTAGGGTTTGCGATAGGGTTAGGGTTTGGGTTAGGGTTAGGTTTAGGATTACGGTTAGTGTTAGGGTTAGGGTTAGCGTTTGGGTTATGGTTAAGTATAGTTTAAGGTTAGGGTTAGGGTTTGGGTTAGGGTTAGGGTTAGGGTTAGGGTTACGGTGTGCGTTTGGGTGAGGGTTAGGTTTAGGTTTCGGGTTATGTTGAAGGATAGAGTTATCGTTTGGGTTCTGGTTATGGTTAGGGTTTGGGTTAGGGTTAGCTTTAGGGTTTGGATTTGGAGTAGGGTTAGGGTTAGGGTTAGGGTTAGGGTTAGGGTTAGGGTTTGGTTTGGGGTAGTGTTAGGGTTAGGGTCAGGGTTTGGTTTGGGTTAAGGTTAGGGTTACAGTTAGGGTTTGGGTTAGGGTAAGGGTTAGGGTTAGGGTTTGGGTTATGGTTTGTGTTAGGTTTAGGGTTAGGGTTAGGGTTTGTGTTAAGTTTAGAGTTTGGGTTAGGGATAGGGTTAGGGTTAGGGTTTGGTTTGTGTTAGGGTTAGGGTTAGGTTTAGGGCTTGTGTTAGGTTTAGGATTAGGGGTATGGTTTGGGTTAGGGTGAGGTTTAGGTTTAATGTTTGGGTTAGGGTTATGTTTAGGGTTAGGGTTAGGTTTTGGGTTAGGATTAGGGTTAGGGTTTGGGTTTGCGTTAGGATTAGGGTTAGGGTTTGGGTTTGCATTATTGTTAGGGTTAGTGTTTATGTTAGGGTTAGGTTTAGGGTTAGGGTTACGATTACGGTTTAGGTTATGGTTTGGGTTAGGGTTAGGGTTAGGATTAGGGTTAGGGTTAGGGTTTGGGTTAGAGTTAGGGTTAGGGTTAGGGTTTGGGTTAGGGTTAGGGTTAGGTTCAGGGTTTGAGTTTGGGTTAGGGTGAGTGTTAGGTTTAGGGCTAGGGTTAGTGTCAGATTTAGGGTTTGGGTTTGGGTTAGGGTTACTGTTAGGTTTAGGGTTAGGGTTCAGGTTAGGGTTAGGGTTAGGGTTTGGGTTATGGTTAAGTTTAGTTTAAGGTTAGGGTTAGGGTTTGGGTTAGGGTTAGGGTTATGCTTAAGTTTAGTTTAAGGTTAGGGTAAGGGTTTGGATTAGGGTTAGGGTTAGGGTTAGTGTTAGGGTTTGTGTTATGGTTAGGGTTTGGGTTAGGGTTAGGGTTAGGATTTGTGTTTGCGTTAGGGTTAGAGTTAGGGTTAGGATTTGGGTTAGGGTTAGGGTTAGGATTTGGCTTATGATTTGGGTTTGGGTTAGGGTAAGGGTTAGGGTTTGGGTTAGGTTTAGGTTTAGTGTTAGCGTTTGTGTTAGGGTTAGGTTTAGGGTTAGGGTTTGGGTTTGCGTTAAGGTTAGGGTCAGGGTTAGGGTTTGGGTTAGGGTTGGGGTTAGTGTTAGGGTTTGTGTTAGGTTTAGGGTTAGGGTTAGGGTTTGTGTTGGGGTTAGGGTTAGGGTTAGGGTTAGGGTTTGGGTTAGGGTTATTGTTAGGATTAGGGTTATGGTTTGGGTTAGGGTTACGGTTAGGGTTTGGGTTTGGGTTAGGGTTAGGGTTAGGGTTAGGGTTAGTGTTTAGGTTATTGTTAGGGTTAGGGTTAGGTTAGGGTTTGGGTTTGGGTTAAGGTTAGGGTTAGTGTTAAGTTTAGTGTTAGGGTTTGGCTTTGGTTTAGGGTTAGGGTTAGGGTTAGGGTTTGGGTTAGGGTTGGGGTTAGGGTTTGGGTTTGTGTTAGGGTTAGGTTTATGGTTAGGGTTAGGTTTAGGGTGTGGGTTGGGGTTAGGGTTAAGGTTAGGATTAGGGTTTTGGTTTGGATTAGGGTTAGGGTTAGCGTTTGGGTTAGGGTTAAGTTTAGGTTAAGGGTAGAGTTAGGGTTTGGGTTAGGGTTAGGGTTAGATTTAGGGTTAGAGTGTGCATTTGGGTTAGGGTTAGGTTTAGGGTTAGGGTTAGGTTTAGGGATAGAGTTATGGTTTGGATTCTGGTTATGGTTAGGGTTTGGGTTAGAGTTAGGTTTAGGATTAGGGTTTGAGTTTGGGTTAGGGTTAGGTTTAGTGTTAGGTTTAGGGTTAGGGTTAGGGTTAGGGTTACGATTAGAGTTTGGGTTAGGGTTAGGGATAGGGTTAGGGTTGGGGTTTGGTTTGGATTAGGGTTAGGGTTAGGGTTAGGGCTTGTGTTAGGGTTAGGTTTAGGGTTAGCGTTTGGGTTAGGGTTAGGTTTAGGGTTAATGTTTGGGTTAGGGTTAGGGTTAGGGTTTGTGTTAGGTTTAGGGTTAGGGTTAGGGTTTGTGTTGGGGTGGGGGTTGGGGTAAAGGTTAGGGATTGGGAGAGGGTTAGTGTTAGGAATAGGGTTATGGTATGGGTAAGGGTTAGGGTTAGGGTTCGGGTTTGGGTTAGGGTTAGGGTTAGGGTTAGGGTTAGTGTTTAGGTTATTGTTAGGGTTAGGGTTAGGTTAGGGTTTGGGTTTGGGTTAAGGTTAGGGTTAGTGTTAAGTTAGTGTTAGGGTTTGGCTTTGGTTTAGGGTTAGGGTTAGGGTTAGGGTTTGGGTTAGGGTTGGGGTTAGGGTTTGGGTTTGTGTTAGGGTTAGGTTTATGGTTAGGGTTAGGTTTAGGGTGTGGGTTGGGGTTAGGGTTAAGGTTAGGATTAGGGTTATGGTTTGGATTAGGGTTAGGGTTAGCGTTTGGGTTAGGGTTAAGTTTAGGTTAAGGGTAGAGTTAGGGTTTGGGTTAGGGTTAGGGTTAGATTTAGGGTTAGAGTGTGCATTTGGGTTAGGGTTAGGTTTAGGGTTAGGGTTAGGTTTAGGGATAGAGTTATGGTTTGGATTCTGGTTATGGTTAGGGTTTGGGTTAGAGTTAGGTTTAGGATTAGGGTTTGAGTTTGGGTTAGGGTTAGGTTTAGTGTTAGTTTTAGGGTTAGGGTTAGGGTTAGGGTTACGATTAGAGTTTGGGTTAGGGTTAGGGATAGGGTTAGGGTTGGGGTTTGGTTTGGATTAGGGTTAGGGTTAGGGTTAGGGCTTGTGTTAGGGTTAGGTTTAGGGTTAGCGTTTGGGTTAGGGTTAGGTTTAGGGTTAATGTTTGGGTTAGGGTTATGTTTAGGGTTAGGCTTAGGGTTTTGGGTTAGGGTTAGGGTTTGGGTTTGCGTTAGGGTTAGGGTTAGGGTTTGGGTTTACGTTATTGTTAGGGTTAGTGTTTATGTTAGGGTTAGGGTTAGGGTTAGGGTTACGATTACGGTTTAGGTTATGGTTTGGTTTAGGGTTAGGGTTAGGATTAGGGTTAGGGTTAGGGTTTGTGTTAGAGTTAGGGTTAGGGTTAGGGTTTGGGTTAGGGTTAGGGTTAGGTTCAGGGTTTGAGTTTGGGTTAGGGTGAGTGTTAGGTTTAGGGCTAGGGTTAGTGTCAGATTTAGGGTTTGGGTTTGGGTTAGGGTTACTGTTAGGTTTAGGGTTAGGGTTCAGGTTAGGGTTAGGGTTAGGATTTCGGTTTGGATTTGGTTTAAGGTTAGAGTTGGGGTTAGGTTTAGGATTTGGGTTAGGCTTAGGTTTAGGGTTAGGGTTTGCGATAGGGTTAGGGTTTGGGTTAGGGTTAGGTTTAGGATTACGGTTATTGTTAGGGTTAGGGTTAGCATTTGGGTTATGGTTAAGTTTAGTTTAAGGTTAGGGTTAGGGTTTGGGTTAGGGTTAGGGTTAGGGTTATGGTTAGGGTTAGGGTGTGCGTTTGGGTGAGGGTTAGGTTTAGGGTTAGGGTTATGTTTAGGGATAGAGTTATCGTTTGGGTTCTGGTTATGGTTAGGGTTTGGGTTAGGTTTAGCTTTAGGGTTTGGATTTGGATTAGGGTTAGGGTTAGGGTTAGGGTTAGGGTTAGGGTTAGGGTTAGGGTTAGGGTTTGGTTTGGGGTAGTGTTAGGGTTAGGGTCAGGGTTTGGTTTGGGTTAGGGTTAGGGTTACAGTTTGGGTTTGGGTTAGGGTAAGGGTTAGGGTTAGGGTTTGTGTTAAGTTTAGAGTTTGGGTTAGGGATAGGGTTAGGGTTAGGGTTTGGTTTGTGTTAGGGTTAGGTTTAGGTTTAGGGCTTGTGTTACGTTTAGGTTTAGGGTTAGGGTTTGGGTTAGGGTTAGGTTTAGGTTTAATGTTTGGGTTAGGGTTATGTTTAGGGTTAGGGTTAGGTTTTGGGTTAGGGTTAGGGTTAGGGTTTGGGTTTGCGTTAGGATTAGGGTTAGGGTTTGGGTTTGCATTATTGTTAGGGTTAGTGTTTATGTTAGGGTTAGGGTTAGGGTTAGGGTTACGATTACGGTTTAGGTTATGGTTTGGGTTAGGGTTAGGGTTAGGATTAGGGTTAGGGTTAGGGTTTGGGTTAGAGTTAGGGTTAGGGTTAGGGTTTGGGTTAGGGTTAGGGTTAGGTTCAGGGTTTGAGTTTGGGTTAGGTGAGTGTTAGGTTTAGGGCTAGGGTTAGTGTCAGATTTAGGGTTTGGGTTTGGGTTACGGTTACTGTTAGGTTTAGGGTTAGGGTTCAGGTTAGGGTTAGGGTTAGGGTTTCGGTTTGGATTTGGTTTAGGGTTAGAGTTGGGGTTAGGTTTAGGATTTGGGTTAGGCTTAGGTTTAGGGTTAGGGTTTGCGATATGGTTAGGGTTTGGGTTAGGGTTAGGTTTAGGATTACGATTAGTGTTAGGGTTAGGGTTAGGGTTTGGGTTATGGTTAAGTTTAGTTTAAGGTTAGGGTTAGGGTTTGGGTTAGGGTTAGGGCTAGGGTTAGGGTTAGGGTTAGGGTGTGCGATTGGGTGAGGGTTAGGGTTAGGGTTAGGGTTATGTTTAGGGATAGAGTTATGGTTTGGGTTCTGGTTATGGTTAGGGTTTGGGTTAGGGTTAGCTTTAGGGTTTGGATTTGGATTAGGGTTAGGATTAGGGTTAGGGTTAGGGTTAGGGTTAGTGTTAGGGTTTGGTTTGGGGTAGTGTTAGGGTTAGGGTCAGGGTTTGGTTTGGGTTAGGGTTAGGGTTACAGTTTGGGTTTGGGTTAGGGTTAGGGTTAGGGTTTGGGTTGGGGTTTGTTTTAGGTTTAGGGTTAGGGTTAGGGTTTGTGTTAGGGTTGGGGTTTGGGTTAGGGTTAGGGTTAGGATTTGTGTTTGCGTTAGGGTTAGAGTTAGGGTTAGGATTTGGGTTAGGGTTAGGGTTAGGATTTGGGTTATACTTTGGGTTTGGGTTAGGGTAAGGTTTAGGGTTTGGGTTAGGTTTAGGGTTAGTGTTAGCGTTTGTGTTAGGGTTAGGGTTAGGGTTAGGGTTTGGTTTTGCGTTAAGGTTAGGGTCAGGGTTAGGGTTTGGGTTAGGGTTAGGGTTAGTGTTAGGGTTTGTGTTAGGTTTAGGGTTAGGGTTAGGGTTTGTGTTAGGGTTAGGGTTAGGGTTAGGGTTAGGGTTTGGGTTAGGGTTATTGTTAGGATTAGGGTTATGGTTTGGGTTAGTGTTACGTTTAGGGTTTGGGTTTGGGTTAGGGTTAGGGTTAGGGTTAAGGTTAGTGTTTAGGTTATTGTTAGGGTTAGGGTTAGGTTAGGGTTTGGGTTTGGGTTAAGGTTAGGGTTAGTGTTAAGTTTAGTGTTAGGGTTTGGCTTTGGTTTAGGGTTAGGGTTAGGGTTAGGGTTTGGGTTAGGGTTGGGGTTAGGGTTTGGGTTTGTGTTAGGGTTAGGTTTATGGTTAGGGTTAGGTTTAGGGTGTGGGTTGGGGTTAGGGTTAAGGTTAGGATTAGGGTTAGGGTTTGGATTAGGGTTAGGGTTAGCGTTTGGGTTAGGGTTAAGTTTAGGTTAAGGGTAGAGTTAGGGTTTGGGTTAGGGTTAGGGTTAGATTTAGGGTTAGAGTGTGCATTTGGGTTAGGGTTAGGTTTAGGGTTAGGGTTAGGTTTAGGGATAGAGTTATGGTTTGGATTCTGGTTATGGTTAGGGTTTGGGTTAGAGTTAGGTTTAGGATTAGGGTTTGAGTTTGGGTTAGGGTTAGGTTTAGTGTTAGGTTTAGGGTTAGGGTTAGGGTTAGGGTTACGATTAGAGTTTGGGTTAGGGTTAGGGATAGGGTTAGGGTTGGGGTTTGGTTTGGATTAGGGTTAGGGTTAGGGTTAGGGCTTGTGTTAGGGTTAGGTTTAGGGTTAGCGTTTGGGTTAGGGTTAGGTTTAGGGTTAATGTTTGGGTTAGCGTTATGTTTAGGGTTAGGCTTAGGGTTTTGGGTTAGGGTTAGGGTTTGGGTTTGCGTTAGGGTTAGGGTTAGGGTTTGGGTTTACGTTATTGTTAGGGTTAGTGTTTATGTTAGGGTTAGGGTTAGGGTTAGGGTTACGATTACGGTTTAGGTTATGGTTTGGGTTAGGGTTAGGGTTAGGATTAGGGTTAGGGTTAGGGTTTGGGTTAGAGTTAGGGTTAGGGTTAGGGTTTGGGTTAGGGTTAGGGTTAGGATTAGGTTTTGGGTTTGGGTTAGGGTTAGTGTTAGTGTTAGGGTTAGGGTTTAGGTTAGGTTTAGGGTGAGTGTTTGCGATAAGTTTAGGATTTGGGTTAGGGTTAGGTTTAGGGTTAATGTTTGGGTTAGGGTTATGTTTAGGGTTAGGGTTAGGGTTTTGGGTTAGGGTTAGGGTTTGGGTTTGCGTTAGGGTTAGGGATAGGGTTTGGGTTTACGTTATTGTTAGGGTTAGTGTTTATGTTAGGGTTAGGGTTAGGGTTAGGGTTACGATTACGGTTTAGGTTATAGTTTGGGTTAGGGTTAGGGTTAGGATTAGGGTTAGGGTTAGGGTTTGGGTTAGAGTTAGGGTTAGGGTTAGGGTTTGGGTTAGGGTTAGGGTTAGGTTCAGGGTTTGAGTTTGGGTTAGGGTGAGTGTTAGGTTTAGGGCTAGGGTTAGTGTCAGGATTAGGGTTCGGGTTTGGGTTAGGGTTACTGTTAGGTTTAGGGTTAGGGTTTAGGTTAGGGTTAGGGTTAGGGTTTGGGTTTGGGTTTGGTTTAGGGTTAGAGTTGGGGTTAGGTTTAGGATTTGGGTTAGGCTTAGGTTTAGGGTTAGGGTTTGCGATAGGGTTAGGGTTTGGGTTAGGGTTAGGTTTAGGATTACGGTTAGTGTTAGGGTTAGGGTTAGCGTTTGGGTTATGGTTAAGTTTAGTTTAAGGTTAGGGTTAGGGTTTGGGTTAGGGTTAGGGATAGGGTTAGGGTTAGGGTTAGGGTGTGCGTTTGGGTGAGGGTTAGGTTTAGGGTTAGGGTTATGTTTAGGGATAGAGTTATCGTTTGGGTTCTGGTTATGGTTAGGGTTTGGGTTAGGGTTAGCTTTAGGGTTTGGATTTGGATTAGGGTTAGGGTTAGGGTTAGGGTTAGGGTTAGGGTTAGGGTTAGGGTTTGGTTTGGGGTAGTGTTAGGGTTAGGGTCAGGGTTTGGTTTGGGTTAGGGTTAGGGTTACAGTTTGGGTTTGGGTTAGGGTAAGGGTTAGGGTTAGGGTTTGGGTTGGGGTTTGTGTTAGGTTTAGGGTTAGGGTTAGGGTTTGTGTTAAGTTTAGAGTTTGGGTTAGGGATAGGGTTAGGGTTAGGGTTTGGTTTGTGTTAGGGTTAGGTTTAGGTTTAGGGCTTGTGTTAGGTTTAGGTTTAGGGTTAGGGTTTGGGTTAGGGTTAGGTTTAGGTTTAATGTTTGGGTTAGGGTTATGTTTAGGGTTAGGGTTAGGTTTTGGGTTAGGGTTAGGGTTAGGGTTTGGGTTTGCGTTAGGATTAGGGTTAGGGTTTGGGTTTGCATTATTGTTAGGGTTAGTGTTTATGTTAGGGTTAGGGTTAGGGTTAGGGTTACGATTACGGTTTAGGTTATGGTTTGGGTTAGGGTTAGGGTTAGGATTAGGGTTAGGGTTAGGGTTTGGTTTAGAGTTAGGGTTAGGGTTAGGGTTTGGGTTAGGGTTAGGGTTAGGTTCAGGGTTTGAGTTTGGGTTAGGGTGAGTGTTAGGTTTAGGGCTAGGGTTAGTGTCAGATTTAGGGTTTGGGTTTGGGTTAGGGTTACTGTTAGGTTTAGGGTTAGGGTTCAGGTTAGGGTTAGGGTTAGGGTTTCGGTTTGGATTTGGTTTAGGGTTAGAGTTGGGGTTAGGTTTAGGATTTGGGTTAGGCTTAGGTTTAGGGTTAGGGTTTGCGATAGGGTTAGGGTTTGGGTTAGGGTTAGGTTTAGGATTACGGTTAGTGTTAGGGTTAGGGTTAGCGTTTGGGTAATGGTTAAGTTTAGTTTAAGGTTAGGGTTAGGGTTTGGGTTAGGGTTAGGGTTAGGGTTAGGGTTAGGGTTAGGGTGTGCGTTTGGGTGAGGGTTAGGGTTAGGGTTAGGGTTATGTTTAGGGATAGAGTTATGGTTTGGGTTCTGGTTATGGTTAGGGTTTGGGTTAGGGTTAGCTTTAGGGTTTGGATTTGGATTAGGGTTAGGGTTAGGGTTAGGGTTAGGGTTAGGGTTAGGGTTAGGGTTAGTGTTAGGGTTTGGTTTGGGGTAGTGTTAGGGTTAGGGTCAGGGTTTGGTTTGGGGTAGGGTTAGGGTTACAGTTTGGGTTTGGGTTAGGGTTAGGGTTAGGGTTTGGGTTGGGGTTTGTTTTAGGTTTAGGGTTAGGGTTAGGGTTTGTGTTAGGGTTAGGGTTAGGGTTTGGGTTAGGGTTAGGGTTAGGATTTGTGTTTGCGTTAGGGTTAGAGTTAGGGTTAGGATTTGGGTTAGGGTTAGGGTTAGGATTTGGGTTATGATTTGGGTTTGGGTTAGGGTAAGGGTTAGGGTTTGGGTTAGGTTTAGGGTTAGTGTTAGCGTTTGTGTTAGGGTTAGGGTTAGGGTTAGGGTTTGGGTTTGCGTTAAGGTTAGGGTCAGGGTTAGGGTTTGGGTTAGGGTTAGGGTTAGTGTTAGGGTTTGTGTTAGGTTTAGGGTTAGGGTTAGGGTTTGTGTTAGGGTTAGGGTTAGGGTTAGGGTTAGGGTTTGGGTTAGGGTTATTGTTAGGATTAGGGTTATGGTTTGGGTTAGGGTTACGTTTAGGGTTTGGGTTTGGGTTAGGGTTAGGGTTAGGGTTAGGGTTAGTGTTTAGGTTATTGTTAGGGTTAGGGTTAGGTTAGGGTTTGGGTTTGGGTTAAGGTTAGGGTTAGTGTTAAGTTTAGTGTTAGGGTTTGGCCTTGGTTAAGGGTTAGGGTTAGGGTTAGGGTTTGGGTTAGGGTTGGGGTTAGGGTTTGGGTTTGTGTTAGGGTTAGGTTTATGGTTAGGGTTAGGTTTAGGGTGTGGGTTGGGGTTAGGGTTAAGGTTAGGATTAGGGTTATGGTTTGGATTAGGGTTAGGGTTAGCGTTTGGGTTAGGGTTAAGTTTAGGTTAAGGGTAGAGTTAGGGTTTGGGTTAGGGTTAGGGTTAGATTTAGGGTTAGAGTGTGCATTTGGGTTAGGGTTAGGTTTAGGGTTATTGTTAGGTTTAGGGATAGAGTTATGGTTTGGATTCTGGTTATGGTTAGGGTTTGGGTTAGAGTTAGGTTTAGGATTAGGGTTTGAGTTTGGGTTAGTGTTAGGTTTAGTGTTAGGTTTAGGGTTAGGGTTAGGGTTAGGGTTACGATTAGAGTTTGGATTAGGGTTAGGGTTAGGGTTAGGGCTTGTGTTAGGGTTAGGTTTAGGGTTAGCGTTTGGTTTAGGGTTAGGTTTAGGGTTAATGTTTGGGTTAGGGTTATGTTTAGGGTTAGGCTTAGGGTTTTGGGTTAGGGTTAGGGTTTGGGTTTGCGTTAGGGTTAGGGTTAGGGTTTGGGTTTACGTTATTGTTAGGGTTAGTGTTTATGTTAGGGTTAGGGTTAGGTTTAGGGTTACGATTACGGTTTAGGTTATGGTTTGGGTTAGGGTTAGGGTTAGGATTAGGGTTAGGGTTAGGGTTTGGGTTAGAGTTAGGGTTAGGGTTAGGGTTTGGGTTAGGGTTAGGGTTAGGTTCAGGGTTTGAGTTTGGGTTAGGGTGAGTGTTAGGTTTAGGGCTAGGGTTAGTGTCAGGATTAGGGTTTGGGTTTGGGTTAGGGTTACTGTTAGGTTTAGGGTTAGGGTTCAGGTTAGGGTTAGGGTTAGGATTTCGGTTTGGATTTGGTTTAGGGTTAGAGTTGGGGTTAGGTTTAGGATTTGGGTTAGGCTTAGGTTTAGGGTTAGGGTTTGCGATAGGGTTAGGGTTTGGGTTAGGGTTAGGTTTAGGATTACGGTTAGTGTTAGGGTTAGGGTTAGGGTTTGGGTTATGGTTAAGTTTAGTTTAAGGTTAGGGTTAGGGATTGGGTTAGGGTTAGGGTTAGGGTTAGGGTTAGGGTCAGGGTGTGCGTTTGGGTGAGGGTTAGGTTTAGGGTTAGGGTTATGTTTAGGGATAGAGTTATCGTTTGGGTTCTGGTTATGGTTAGGGTTTGGGTTAGGGTTAGCTTTAGGGTTTGGATTTGGATTAGGGTTAGGGTTAGGGTTAGGGTTAGGGTTAGGGTTAGGGTTAGGGTTTGGTTTGGGGTAGTGTTAGGGTTAGGGTCAGGGTTTGGTTTGGGTTAGGGTTAGGGTTACAGTTTGAGTTTGGGTTAGGGTAAGGGTTAGGGTTAGGGTTTGGGTTGGGGTTTGTGTTAGGTTTAGGGTTAGGGTTAGGGTTTGTGTTAAGTTTAGAGTTTGGGTTAGGGATAGGGTTAGTGTTAGGGTTTGGTTTGTGTTAGGGTTAGGTTTAGGTTTAGGGCTTGTGTTAGGTTTAGGTTTAGGGTTAGGGTTTGGGTTAGGGTTAGGTTTAGGTTTAATGTTTGGGTTAGGGTAATGTTTAGGGTTAGGGTTAGGTTTTGGGTTAGGGTTAGGGTTAGGGTTTGGGTTTGCGTTAGGATTAGGGTTAGGGTTTGGGTTTGCATTATTGTTAGGGTTAGTGTTTATGTTAGGGTTAGTGTTAGGGTTAGGGTTACGATTACGGTTTAGGTTATTGTTTGGGTTAGGGTTAGGGTTAGGATTAGGGTTAGGGTTAGGGTTTGGGTTAGAGTTAGGGTTAGGGTTAGGGTTAGGGTTAGGGTTTGGGTTAGGTTTATTGTTAGGATTAGGGTTATGGTTTGGGTTAGGGTTACGTTTAGAGTTTGGGTTTGGGTTAGGTTTAGGGTTAGGGTTAGGGTTAGTGTTTAGGTTATTGTTAGGGTTAGGGTTAGGTTAGGGTTTGGGTTTGGGTTAAGGTTAGGGTTAGTGTTAAGTTTAGTGTTAGGGTTTGGCTTTGGTTTAGGGTTAGGGTTAGTGTTAGGGTTTGGGTTAGGGTTGGGGTTAGGGTTTGGGTTTGTGTTAGGGTTAGGTTTATGGTTAGGGTTAAGTTTAGGATTAGGGTAATGGTTTGGATTAGGGTTAGGGTTAGCGTTTGGGTTAGGGTTAAGTTTAGGTTAAGGGTAGAGTTAGGGTTTGGGTTAGGGTTAGGGTTAGATTTAGGGTTAGAGTGTGCATTTGGGTTAGGGTTAGGTTTAGGGTTAGGGTTAGGTTTAGGGATAGAGTTATGGTTTGGATTCTGGTTATGGTTAGGGTTTGGGTTAGAGTTAGGTTTAGGATTAGGGTTTGAGTTTTGGTTAGGGTTAGGTTTAGTGTTAGGTTTAGGGTTAGGGTTAGGGTATAGTTACGATTAGAGTTTGGGTTAGGGTTAGGGATAGGGTTAGGGTTGGGGTTTGGTTTGGGTTAGGGTTAGGGTTAGGGTTAGGGCTTGTGTTAGGGTTAGGTTTAGGGTTAGCGTTTGGGTTAGGGTTAGGTTTAGGGTTAATGTTTGGGTTAGGGTTTTGTTTAGGGTTAGGCTTAGGGTTTTGGGTTAGAGTTAGGGTTTGGGTTTGCGTTAGGGTTAGGGTTAGGGTTTGGGTTTACGTTATTGTTAGGGTTAGTGTTTATGTTAGGGTTAGGGTTAGGGTTAGGATTACGATTATGGTTTAGGTTATGGTTTGGGTTAGGGTTAGGGTTAGGATTAGGGTTAGGGTTAGGGTTTGGGTTAGAGTTAGGGTTAGGGTTAGGGTTTGGGTTAGGGTTAGCGTTAGGTTCAGGGTTTGAGTTTGGGTTAGGGTGAGTGTTAGGTTTAGGGCTAGGGTTAGTGTCAGGATTAGGGTTTGGGTTTGGGTTAGGGTTACTGTTAGGTTTAGGGTTAGGGTTCAGGTTAGGGTTAGGGTTAGGATTTCGGTTTGGATTTGGTTTAGGGTTAGAGTTGGGGTTAGGTTTAGGATTTGGGTTAGGCTTAGGTTTAGGGTTAGGGTTTGCGATAGGGTTAGGGTTTGGGTTAGGGTTAGGTTTAGGATTACGGTTAGTGTTAGGGTTAGGGTTAGCGTTTGGGTTATGGTTAAGTTTAGTTTAAGGTTAGGGTTAGGGTTTGGGTTAGGGTTACGGATAGGGTTAGGGTTAGGCTTAGGGTGTGCGTTTGGGTGAGGGTTAGGTTTAGGGTTAGGGTTATGTTTAGGGATAGAGTTATCGTTTGGGTTCTGGTTATGGTTAGGGTTTGGGTTAGGGTTAGCTTTAGGGTTTGGATTTGGATTAGGGTTAGGGTTAGGGTTAGGGTTAGGGTTAGGGTTAGGGTTAGGGTTAGGGTTAGGGTTTGGTTTGGGGTAGTGTTAGGGTTAGGGTCAGGGTTTGGTTTGGGTTAGGGTTAGGGTTACAGTTTGGGTTTGGGTTAGGGTAAGGGTTAGGATTAGGGTTTGGGTTGGGGTTTGTGTTAGGTTTAGGGTTAGGGTTAGGGTTTGTGTTAAGTTTAGAGTTTGGGTTAGGGATAGGGTTAGGGTTAGGGTTTGGTTTGTGTTAGGGTTAGGTTTAGGTTTAGGGCTTGTGTTAGGTTTAGGTTTAGGGTTAGGGTTTGGGTTAGGGTTAGGTTTAGGTTTAACGTTTGGGTTAGGGTTATGTTTAGGGTTAGGGTTAGGTTTTGGGTTAGGGTTAGGGTTAGGGTTTGGGTTTGCGTTAGGATTAGGGTTAGGGTTTGGGTTTGCATTATTGTTAGGGTTAGTGTTTATGTTAGGGTTAGGGTTAGGGTTAGGGTTAGGATTACGGTTTAGGTTATGGTTTGGGTTAGGGTTAGGGTTAGGATTAGGGTTAGGGTTAGGATTTGGTTTAGAGTTAGGGTTAGGGTTAGGGTTTGGGTTAGGGTTAGGGTTAGGTTCAGGTTTGAGTTTGGGTTAGGGTGAGTGTTAGGTTTAGGGCTAGGGTTAGTGTCAGATTTAGGGTTTGGGTTTGGGTTAGGGTTACTGTTAGGTTTAGGGTTAGGGTTCAGGTTAGGGTTAGGGTTAGGGTTTCGGTTTGGATTTGGTTTAGGGTTAGAGTTGGGGTTAGGTTTAGGATTTGGGTTAGGCTTAGGTTTAGGGTTAGGGTTTGCGATAGGTTTAGGTTTTGGGTTAGGGTTAGGTTTAGGATTACGGTTAGTGTTAGGGTTAGGGTTAGCGTTTGGGTTATGGTTAAGTTTAGTTTAAGGTTAGGGTTAGGGTTTGGGTTAGGGTTAGGGTTAGGGTTAGGGTTAGGGTTAGGGTGTGCGTTTGGGTGAGGGTTAGGGTTGGGGTTAGGGTTATGTTTAGGGATAGAGTTATGGTTTGGGTTCTGGTTATGGTTAGGGTTTGGGTTAGGGTTAACTTTAGGGTTTGGATTTGGATTAGGGTTAGGTTTAGGGTTAGGGTTAGGGTTTGTGTTAAGTTTAGAGTTTGGGTTAGGGATAGGGTTAGGGTTAGGGTTTGGTTTGTGTTAGGGTTAGGTTTAGGTTTAGGGCTTGTGTTAGGTTTAGGTTTAGGGTTAGGGTTTGGGTTAGGGTTAGGTTTAGGTTTAATGTTTGGGTTAGGGTTATGTTTAGGGTTAGGGTTAGGTTTGGGGTTAGGGTTAGGGTTAGGGTTTGGGTTTGCGTTAGGATTAGGGTTAGGGTTTGGGTTTGCATTATTGTTAGGGTTAGTGTTTATGTTAGGGTTAGGGTTAGGGTTAGGGTTACGATTACGGTTTAGGTTATGGTTTGGGTTAGGGTTAGGGTTAGGATTAGGGTTAGGGTTAGGGTTTGGTTTAGAGTTAGGGTTAGGGTTAGGGTTTGGGTTAGGGTTAGGGTTAGGTTCAGGGTTTGAGTTTGGGTTAGGGTGAGTGTTAGGTTTAGGGCTAGGGTTAGTGTCAGATTTAGGGTTTGGGTTTGGGTTAGGGTTACTGTTAGGTTTAGGGTTAGGGTTCAGGTTAGGGTTAGGGTTAGGGTTTCGGTTTGGATTTGGTTTAGGGTTAGAGTTGGGGTTACGTTTAGGATTTGGGTTAGGCTTAGGTTTAGGGTTAGGGTTTGCGATAGGGTTAGGGTTTGGGTTAGGGTTAGGTTTAGGATTACTGTTAGTGTTAGGGTTAGGGTTAGCGTTTGGGTTATGGTTAAGTTTAGTTTAAGGTTAGGGTTAGGGTTTGGGTTAGGGTTAGGGTTAGGGTTAGGGTTAGGGTTAGGGTGTGCGTTTGGGTGAGGTTTAGGGTTAGGGTTAGGGTTATGTTTAGGGATAGAGTTATGGTTTGGGTTCTGGTTATGGTTAGGGTTTGGGTTAGGGTTAGCTTTAGGGTTTGGATTTGGATGAGGGTTAGGGTTAGGGTTAGGGTTAGGGTTAGGGTTAGGGTTAGTGTTAGGGTTTGGTTTGGGGTAGTGTTAGGGTTAGGGTCAGGGTTTGGTTTGGGGTAGGGTTAGGGTTACAGTTTGGGTTTGAGTTAGGGTTAGGGTTAGGGTTTGAGTTGGGGTTTGTTTTAGGTTTAGGGTTAGGGTTAGGGTTTGTGTTAGGGTTAGGGTTAGGGTTTGGGTTAGGGTTAGGGTTAGGATTTGTGTTTGCATTAGGGTTAGAGTTAGGGTTAGGATTTGGGTTAGGGTTAGGGTTAGGATTTGGGTTATGATTTGGGTTTGGGTTAGGGTAGGGGTTAGGGTTTGGGTTAGGTTTAGGGTTAGTGTTAGCGTTTGTGTTAGGGTTAGGGTTAGGGTTAGGGTTTGGGTTTGCGTTAAGGTTAGGGTCAGGGTTAGGGTTTGGGTTAGGGTTAGGGTTAGTGTTAGGGTTTGTGTTAGGTTTAGGGTTAGGGTTAGGGTTTGTGTTAGGGTTAGGGTTAGGGTTAGGGTTAGCGTTTGGGTTAGGGTTATTGTTAGGATTAGGATTAAGGTTTGGGTTAGGGTTACGTTTAGGGTTTGGGTTTGGGTTAGGGTTAGGGTTAGGCTTAGGGTTAGTGTTTAGGTTATTGTTAGGGTTAGGGTTAGGTTAGGGTTTGGGTTTGGGTTAAGGTTAGGTTTAGTGTTAAGTTTAGTGTTAGGGTTTGGCCTTGGTTTAGGGTTAGGGTTAGGGTTAGGGTTTGGGTTAGGGTTGGGGTTAGGGTTTGGGTTTGTGTTAGGGTTAGGTTTATGGTTAGGGTTAGGTTTAGGGTTTGGGTTGGGGTTAGGGTTAAGGTTAGGATTAGGGTTATGGTTTGGATTAGGGTTAGGGTGAGCGTTTGGGTTAGGGTTAAGTTTAGGTTAGGGGTAGAGTTAGGGTTTGGGTTAGGGTTAGGGTTAGATTTAGGGTTAGAGTGTGCATTTGGGTTAGGGTTAGGTTTAGGGTTAGGGTTAGGTTTAGGGATAGAGTTATGGTTTGGATTCTGGTTATGGTTAGGGTTTGGGTTAGAGTTAGGTTTAGGATTAGGGTTTGAGTTTGGGTTAGGGTTAGGTTTAGTGTTAGGTTTAGGGTTAGGGTTAGGGTTAGGGTTACAATTAGAGTTTGGGTTAGGGTTAGGGATAGGGTTAGGGTTGGGGTTTGGTTTGGATTAGGGTTAGGGTTAGGGTTAGGGCTTGTGTTAGGGTTAGGTTTAGGGTTAGCGTTTGGGTTAGGGTTAGGTTTAGAGTTAATGTTTGGGTTAGGGTTATGTTTAGGGTTAGGCTTAGGGTTTTGGGTTAGGGTTAGGGTTTGGGTTTGCGTTAGGGTTAGGGTTAGGGTTTGGGTTTACGTTATTGTTAGGGTTAGTGTTTATGTTAGGGTTAGGGTTAGGGTTAGGGTTACGATTACGTTTTAGGTTATGGTTTGGGTTAGGGTTAGGGTTAGGATAAGGATTAGGGTTAGGGTTTGGGTTAGAGTTAGGGTTAGGGTTAGGGTTTGGGTTAGGGTTAGGGTTAGGTTCAGGGTTTGAGTTTGGGTTAGGGTAAGTGTTAGGTTTAGGGCTAGGGTTAGTGTCAGGATTAGGGTTTGGGTTTGGGTTAGGGTTACTGTTAGGTTTAGGGTTAGGGTTCAGGTTAGGGTTAGGGTTAGGATTTCGGTTTGGATTTGGTTTAGGGTTAGAGTTGGGGTTAGGTTTAGGATTTGGGTTAGGCTTAGGTTTAGGGTTAGGGTTTGCGATAGGGTTAGGGTTTGGGTGAGGGTTAGGTTTAGGATTACGGTTAGTGTTAGGGTTAGGCTTAGCGTTTTGGTTATGGTTAAGTTTAGTTTAAGGTTAGGGTTAGGGTTTGGGCTAGGGTTAGGGTTAGGGTTAGGGTTAGGGTTAGGGTGTGCGTTTGGGTGAGGGTTAGGTTTAGGGTTAGGGCTATGTTTAGGGATAGAGATATCGTTTGGGTTCTGGTTATGGTTAGGGTTTGGGTTAGGGTTAGCTTTAGGGTTTGGATTTGGATTAGGGTTAGGGTTAGGGTTAGGGTTAGGGTTTGGTTTGGGGTAGTGTTAGGGTTAGGGTCAGGGTTTGGTTTGGGTTAGGGTTAGGGTTACAGTTTGGGTTTGGGTTAGGGTAAGGGTTAGGGTTAGGGTTTGGGTTGGGGTTTGTGTTAGGATTAGGGTTATGGTTAGGGTTTGTGTTAAGTTTAGAGTTTGGGTTAGGGATAGGGTTAGGGTTAGGGTTTGGTTTGTGTTAGGGTTAGGTTTAGGTTTAGGGCTTGTGTTAGGTTTAGGTTTAGGGTTAGGGTTTGGGATAGGGTTAGGTTTAGGTTTAATGTTTGGGTTAGGGTTAGGGTTAGGTTTTGGGTTAGGGTTAGGGTTAGGGTTTAGGTTTGCGTTAGGATTAGGGTTAGGGTTTGGGTTGGCATTATTGTTAGGGTTAGTGTTTATGTCAGGGTTAGGGTTAGGGTTAGGGTTACGATTACGGTTTAGGTTATGGTTTGGGTTAGGGTTAGGGTTAGGATTAGGGTTAGGGTTAGGGTTTGGGTTAGAGTTAGGGTTAGGGTTAGGGTTAGGGTTTGGGTTAGGGTTATTGTTAGGATTAGGGTTATGGTTTGGGTTTGGGTTACGTTTAGGGTTTGGGTTTGGGTTAGGGTTAGGGTTAGGGTTAGGGTTAGTGTTTAGGTTATTGTTAGGGTTAGGGTTAGGTTAGGGTTTGGGTTTGGGTTAAGGTTAGGGTTAGTGTTAAGTTTAGTGTTAGGGTTTGGCTTTGGTTTAGGGTTAGGGTTAGGGTTAGGGTTTGGGTTAGGGTTGGGGTTAGGGTTTGGGTTTGTGTTAGGGTTAGGTTTATGGTTAGGGTTAGCGTTTGGGTTAGGGTTAAGTTTAGGTTAAGGGTAGAGTTAGGGTTTGGCTTAGGGTTAGGGTTAGATTTAGGGTTAGAGTGTGCATTTGGGTTAGGGTTAGGTTTAGGGTTAGGGTTAGGTTTAGGGATAGAGTTATGGTTTGGATTCTGGTTATGGTTAGGGTTTGGGTTAGAGTTAGGTTTAGGATTAGGGTTTGAGTTTTGGTTAGGGTTAGGTTTAGTGTTAGGTTTAGGGTTAGGGTTAGGGTATAGTTACGATTAGAGTTTGGGTTAGGGTTAGGGATAGGGTTAGGGTTGGGGTTTGGTTTGGGTTAGGGTTAGGGTTAGGGTTAGGGCTTGTGTTAGGGTTAGGTTTAGGGTTAGCGTTTGGGTTAGGGTTAGGTTTAGGGTTAATGTTTGGGTTAGGGTTATGTTTAGGGTTAGGCTTAGGGTTTTGGGTTAGAGTTAGGGTTTGGGTTTGCGTTAGGATTAGGGTTAGGGTTTGGGTTTGCATTATTGTTAGGGTTAGTGTTTATGTTAGGGTTAGGGTTAGGGTTAGGGTTACGATTACGGTTTAGGTTATGGTTTGGGTTCGGGTTAGGGTTAGGATTAGGGTTAGGGTTAGGGTTTGGTTTAGAGTTAGGGTTAGGGTTAGGGTTTGGGTTAGGGTTAGGGTTAGGTTCAGGTTTGAGTTTGGGTTAGGGTGAGTGTTAGGTTTAGGGCTAGGGTTAGTGTCAGATTTAGGGTTTGGGTTTGGGTTAGGGTTACTGTTAGGTTTAGGGTTAGGGTTCAGGTTAGGGTTAGGGTTAGGGTTTCGGTTTGGATTTGGTTTAGGGTTAGAGTTGGGGTTAGGTTTAGGATTTGGGTTAGGCTTAGGTTTAGGGTTAGGGTTTGCGATAGGTTTAGGTTTTGGGTTAGGGTTAGGTTTAGGATTACGGTTAGTGTTAGGGTTAGGGTTAGCGTTTGGGTTATGGTTAAGTTTAGTTTAAGGTTAGGGTTAGGGTTTGGGTTAGGGTTAGGGTTAGGGTTAGGGTTAGGGTTAGGGTGGGGGTTTGGGTGAGGGGTAGGGTGAGGGTTAGGGTTATGTTTAGGGATAGAGGTATGGTTTGGGGTCTGGTTAGGGTGAGGGTTTGGGTTAGGGTTAACTTTAGGGTGTGGATTTGGATTAGGGTTAGGTTTAGGGTTAGGGTTAGGGTTTGTGTTAAGTTTAGAGTTTGGGTTAGGGATAGGGTTAGGGTTAGGGTTTGGTTTGTGTTAGGGTTAGGTTTAGGTTTAGGGCTTGTGTTAGGTTTAGGTTTAGGGTTAGGGTTTGGGTTAGGGTTAGGTTTAGGTTTAATGTTTGGGTTAGGGTTATGTTTAGGGTTAGGGTTAGGTTTTGGGTTAGGGTTAGGGTTAGGGTTTGGGTTTGCGTTAGGATTAGGGTTAGGGTTTGGGTTTGCATTATTGTTAGGCTTAGTGTTTATGTTAGGGTTAGGGTTAGGGTTAGGGTTACGATTACGGTTTAGGTTATGGTTTGGGTTAGGGTTAGGGTTAGGATTAGGGTTAGGGTTAGGGTTAGGGTTTGGTTTAGAGTTAGGGTTAGGGTTAGGGTTTGGGTTAGGGTTAGGGTTAGGTTCAGGGTTTGAGTTTGGGTTAGGGTGAGTGTTAGGTTTAGGGCTAGGGTTAGTGTCAGATTTAGGGTTTGGGTTTGGGTTAGGGTTACTGTTAGGTTTAGGGTTAGGGTTCAGGTTAGGGTTAGGGTTAGGGTTTCGGTTTGGATTTGGTTTAGGGTTAGAGTTGGGGTTACGTTTAGGATTTGGGTTAGGCTTAGGTTTAGGGTTAGGGTTTGCGATAGGGTTAGGGTTTGGGTTAGGGTTAGGTTTAGGATTACTGTTAGTGTTAGGGTTAGGGTTAGCGTTTGGGTTATGGTTAAGTTTAGTTTAAGGTTAGGGTTAGGGTTTGGGTTAGGGTTAGGGTTAGGGTTAGGGTTAGGGTTAGGGTGTGCGTTTGGGTGAGGTTTAGGGTTAGGGTTAGGGTTATGTTTAGGGATAGAGTTATGGTTTGGGTTCTGGTTATGGTTAGGGTTTGGGTTAGGGTTAGCTTTAGGGTTTGGATTTGGATGAGGGTTAGGGTTAGGGTTAGGGTTAGGGTTAGGGTTAGGGTTAGTGTTAGGGTTTGGTTTGGGGTAGTGTTAGGGTTAGGGTCAGGGTTTGGTTTGGGGTAGGGTTAGGGTTACAGTTTGGGTTTGAGTTAGGGTTAGGGTTAGGGTTTGAGTTGGGGTTTGTTTTAGGTTTAGGGTTAGGGTTAGGGTTTGTGTTAGGGTTAGGGTTAGGGTTTGGGTTAGGGTTAGGGTAAGGATTTGTGTTTGCATTAGGGTTAGAGTTAGGGTTAGGATTTGGGTTAGGGTTAGGGTTAGGATTTGGGTTATGATTTGGGTTTGGGTTAGGGTAGGGGTTAGGGTTTGGGTTAGGTTTAGGGTTAGTGTTAGCGTTTGTGTTAGGGTTAGGGTTAGGGTTAGGGTTTGGGTTTGCGTTAAGGTTAGGGTCAGGGTTAGGGTTTGGGTTAGGGTTAGGGTTAGTGTTAGGGTTTGTGTTAGGTTTAGGGTTAGGGTTAGGGTTTGTGTTAGGGTTAGGGTTAGGGTTAGGGTTAGGGTTTGGGTTAGGGTTATTGTTAGGATTAGGGTTAAGGTTTGGGTTAGGGTTACGTTTAGGGTTTGGGTTTGGGTTAGGGTTAGGGTTAGGGTTAGGGTTAGGGTTAGTGTTTAGGTTATTGTTAGGGTTAGGGTTAGGTTAGGGTTTGGGTTTGGGTTAAGGTTAGGTTTAGTGTTAAGTTTAGTGTTAGGGTTTGGCCTTGGTTTAGGGTTAGGGTTAGGGTTAGGGTTTGGGTTAGGGTTGGGGTTAGGGTTTGGGTTTGTGTTAGGGTTAGGTTTATGGTTAGGGTTAGGTTTAGGGTGTGGGTTGGGGTTAGGGTTAAGGTTAGGATTAGGGTTATGGTTTGGATTAGGGTTAGGGTTAGCGTTTGGGTTAGGGTTAAGTTTAGGTTAAGGGTAGAGTTAGGGTTTGGGTTAGGGTTAGGGTTAGATTTAGGGTTAGAGTGTGCATTTGGGTTAGGGTTAGGTTTAGGGTTAGGGTTAGGTTTAGGGATAGAGTTATGGTTTGGATTCTGGTTATGGTTAGGGTTTGGGTTAGAGTTAGGTTTAGGATTAGGGTTTGAGTTTGGGTTAGGGTTAGGTTTAGTGTTAGGTTTAGGGTTAGGGTTAGGGTTAGGGTTACAATTAGAGTTTGGGTTAGGGTTAGGGATAGGGTTAGGGTTGGGGTTTGGTTTGGATTAGGGTTAGGGTTAGGGTTAGGGCTTGTGTTAGGGTTAGGTTTAGGGTTAGCGTTTGGGTTAGGGTTAGGTTTAGAGTTAATGTTTGGGTTAGGGTTATGTTTAGGGTTAGGCTTAGGGTTTTGGGTTAGGGTTAGGGTTTGGGTTTGCGTTAGGGTTAGGGTTAGGGTTTGGGTTTACGTTATTGTTAGGGTTAGTGTTTATGTTAGGGTTAGGGTTAGGGTTAGGGTTACGATTACGTTTTAGGTTATGGTTTGGGTTAGGGTTAGGGTTAGGATAAGGATTAGGGTTAGGGTTTGGGTTAGAGTTAGGGTTAGGGTTAGGGTTTGGGTTAGGGTTAGGGTTAGGTTCAGGGTTTGAGTTTGGGTTAGGGTAAGTGTTAGGTTTAGGGCTAGGGTTAGTGTCAGGATTAGGGTTTGGGTTTGGGTTAGGGTTACTGTTAGGTTTAGGGTTAGGGTTCAGGTTAGGGTTAGGGTTAGGATTTCGGTTTGGATTTGGTTTAGGGTTAGAGTTGGGGTTAGGTTTAGGATTTGGGTTAGGCTTAGGTTTAGGGTTAGGGTTTGCGATAGGGTTAGGGTTTGGGTGAGGGTTAGGTTTAGGATTACGGTTAGTGTTAGGGTTAGGGTTAGCGTTTGGGTTATGGTTAAGTTTAGTTTAAGGTTAGGGTTAGGGTTTCGGTTAGGGTTAGGGTTAGGGTTAGGGTTAGGGTTAGGGTGTGCGTTTGGGTGAGGGTTAGGTTTAGGGTTAGGGTTATGTTTAGGGATAGAGATATCGTTTGGGTTCTGGTTATGGTTAGGGTTTGGGTTAGGGTTAGCTTTAGGGTTTGGATTTGGATTAGGGTTAGGGTTAGGGTTAGGGTTAGGGTTTGGTTTGGGGTAGTGTTAGGGTTAGGGTCAGGGTTTGGTTTGGGTTAGGGTTAGGGTTACAGTTTGGGTTTGGGTTAGGGTAAGGGTTAGGGTTAGGGTTTGGGTTGGGGTTTGTGTTAGGATTAGGGTTAGGGTTAGGGTTTGTGTTAAGTTTAGAGTTTGGGTTAGGGATAGGGTTAGGGTTAGGGTTTGGTTTGTGTTAGGGTTAGGTTTAGGTTTAGGGCTTGTGTTAGGTTTAGGTTTAGGGTTAGGGTTTGGGATAGGGTTAGGTTTAGGTTTAATGTTTGGGTTAGGGTTATGTTTAGGGTTAGGGTTAGGTTTTGGGTTAGGGTTAGGGTTAGGGTTTAGGTTTGCGTTAGGATTAGGGTTAGGGTTTGGGTTGGCATTATTGTTAGGGTTAGTGTTTATGTCAGTGTTAGGGTTAGGGTTAGGGTTACGATTACGGTTTAGGTTATGGTTTGGGTTAGGGTTAGGGTTAGGATTAGGGTTAGGGTTAGGGTTTGGGTTAGAGTTAGGGTTAGGGTTAGGGTTAGGGTTTGGGTTAGGGTTATTGTTAGGATTAGGGTTATGGTTTGGGTTTGGGTTACGTTTAGGGTTTGGGTTTGGGTTAGGGTTAGGGTTAGGGTTAGGGTTAGTGTTTAGGTTATTGTTAGGGTTAGGGTTAGGTTAGGGTTTGGGTTTGGGTTAAGGTTAGGGTTAGTGTTAAGTTTAGTGTTAGGGTTTGGCTTTGGTTTAGGGTTAGGGTTAGGGTTAGGGTTTGGGTTAGGGTTGGGGTTAGGGTTTGGGTTTGTGTTAGGGTTAGGTTTATGGTTAGGGTTAGCGTTTGGGTTAGGGTTAAGTTTAGGTTAAGGGTAGAGTTAGGGTTTGGCTTAGGGTTAGGGTTAGATTTAGGGTTAGAGTGTGCATTTGGGTTAGGGTTAGGTTTAGGGTTAGGGTTAGGTTTAGGGATAGAGTTATGGTTTGGATTCTGGTTATAGTTAGGGTTTGGGTTAGAGTTAGGTTTAGGATTAGGGTTTGAGTTTGGGTTAGGGTTAGGTTTAGTGTTAGGTTTAGGGTTAGGGTTAGGGTTAGGGTTACGATTAGAGTTTGGGTTAGGGTTAGCGATAGGGTTAGGGTTGGGTTTTGGCTTGAGCTAGGGTTATGGTTCGGGTTAGGGCTTGTGTTAGGGTTAGGATTAGAGTAAGGATTTGGGTTAGGGTTAGGTTTAGGGTTAATGTTTGGGTTAGGGTTATGTTTAGGGTTAGGCTTAGGGTTTTGGGTTAGGGTTAGGGTTTGGGTTTGCGTTAGGGTTAGGGTTAGGGTTTGGGTTTACGTTATTGTTAGGGTTAGTGTTTATGTTAGGGTTAGGGTTAGTGTTAGGGTTATGATTACGGTTTAGGTTATGGTTTGGGTTAGGGTTAGAGTTAGGATTAGGGTTAGGGTTAGGGTTTGGGTTAGAGTTAGGGTTAGGGTTAGGGTTTGGGTTAGGGTTAGCGTTAGGTTCAGGGTTTGAGTTTGGGTTAGGGTGAGTGTTAGGTTTAGGGCTAGGGTTAGTGTCAGGATTAGTGTTTGGGTTTGGGTTAGGGTTACTGTTAGGTTTAGGGTTAGGGTGCAGGTTAGGGTTAGGGTTAGGATTTCGGTTTGGATTTGGTTTAGGGTTAGAGTTGGGGTTAGGTTTAGGATTTGGGTTAGGCTTAGGTTTAGGGTTAGGGTTTGCGATAGGGTTAGGGTTTGGGTTAGGGTTAGGTTTAGGATTACGGTTAGTGTTAGGGTTAGGGTTAGCGTTTGGGTTATGGTTAAGTTTAGTTTAAGGTTAGGGTTAGGGTTTGGTTTAGGGTTAGGGTTAGGGTTAGGGTTAAGTTTAGTGTTAGGGTTTGGCTTTGGTTTAGTGTTAGGGTTAGGGTTAGGGTTTGGGTTAGGGTTGGGGTTAGGGTTTGGGTTTGTGTTAGGGTTAGGTTTATGGTTAGGGTTAGGTTTAGGGTGTGGGTTGGGGTTAGGGTTAAGGTTAGGATTAGGGTTATGGTTTGGATTAGGGTTAGGGTTAGCGTTTGGGTTAGGGTTAAGTTTAGGTTAAGGGTAGAGTTAGGGTTTGGGTTAGGGTTAGGTTTAGATTTAGGGTTAGAGTGTGCGTTTGGGTTAGGGTTAGGGTTAGGGTTAGGGTTAGGTTTAGGGATAGAGTTATGGTTTGGGTTCTGGTTATGGTTAGGGTTTGGGTTAGAATTAGGTTTAGGATTAGGGTTTGAGTTTGGGTTAGGGTTAGGTTTAGTGTTAGGTTTAGGGTTAGGGTTAGGGTTAGGGTTACGATTAGAGTTTTGGTTAGGGTTAGGGATAGGGTTAGGGTTGGGGTTTGGTTTGGATTAGGGTTAGGATTAGGGTTAGGGCTTGTGTTAGGGTTAGGTTTAGGGTTAGCGTTTGGGTTAGGGTTAGGTTTAGGGTTAATGTTTGGGTTAGGGTTATGTTTAGGGTTAGGCTTAGGGTTTTGGGTTAGGGTTAGGGTTTGGGGTTGCGTTAGGGTTAGGGTTAGGATTTGGGTTTACGTTATTGTTAGGGTTAGTGTTTATGTTAGGGTTAGTGTTAGGGTTAGGGTTACGATTACGGTTTAGGTTATGGTTTGGGTTAGGGTTAGGGTTAGGATTAGGGTTAGGGTTAGGGTTTGGGTTAGGGTTAGGGTTAGGGTTAGGGTTTGGGTTAGGGTTAGGGTTAGGTTCAGGGTTTGAGTTAGGGTTAGGGTTAGGGTTTGAGTTGGGGTTTGTTTTAGGTTTAGGGTTAGGGTTAGGGTTTGTGTTAGGGTTAGGGTTAGGGTTTGGGTTAGGGTTAGGGTTAGGATTTGTGTTTGCATTAGGGTTAGAGTTAGGGTTAGGATTTGGGTTAGGGTTAGGGTTAGGATTTGGGTTATGATTTGGGTTTGGGTTAGGGTAGGGGTTAGGGTTTGGGTTAGGTTTAGGGTTAGTGTTAGCGTTTGTGTTAGGGTTAGGGTTAGGGTTAGGGTTTGGGTTTGCGTTAAGGTTAGGGTCAGGGTTAGGGTTTGGGTTAGGGTTAGGGTTAGTGTTAGGGTTTGTGTTAGGTTTAGGGTTAGGGTTAGGGTTTGTGTTAGGGTTAGGGTTAGGGTTAGGGTTAGGGTTTGGGTTAGGGTTATTGTTAGGATTAGGGTTAAGGTTTGGGTTAGGGTTACGTTTAGGGTTTGGGTTTGGGTTAGGGTTAGGGTTAGGGTTAGGGTTAGTGTTTAGGTTATTGTTAGGGTTAGGGTTAGGTTAGGGTTTGGGTTTGGGTTAAGGTTAGGTTTAGTGTTAAGTTTAGTGTTAGGGTTTGGCCTTGGTTTAGGGTTAGGGTTAGGGTTAGGGTTTGGGTTAGGGTTGGGGATAGGGTTTGGGTTTGTGTTAGGGTTAGGTTTATGGTTAGGGTTAGGTTTAGGGTGTGGGTTGGGGTTAGGGTTAAGGTTAGGATTAGGGTTATGGTTTGGATTAGGGTTAGGGTTAGCGTTTGGGTTAGGGTTAAGTTTAGGTTAAGGGTAGAGTTAGGGTTTGGGTTAGGGTTAGGGTTAGATTTAGGGTTAGAGTGTGCATTTGGGTTAGGGTTAGGTTTAGGGTTAGGGTTAGGTTTAGGGATAGAGTTATGGTTTGGATTCTGGTTATGGTTAGGGTTTGGGTTAGAGTTAGGTTTAGGATTAGGGTTTGAGTTTGGGTTAGGGTTAGGTTTAGTGTTAGGTTTAGGGTTAGGGTTAGGGTTAGGGTTACAATTAGAGTTTGGGTTAGGGTTAGGGATAGGGTTAGGGTTGGGGTTTGGTTTGGATTAGGGTTAGGGTTAGGGTTAGGGCTTGTGTTAGGGTTAGGTTTAGGGTTAGCGTTTGGGTTAGGGTTAGGTTTAGAGTTAATGTTTGGGTTAGGGTTATGTTTAGGGTTAGGCTTAGGGTTTTGGGTTAGGGTTAGGGTTTGGGTTTGCGTTAGGGTTAGGGTTAGGGTTTGGGTTTACGTTATTGTTAGGGTTAGTGTTTATGTTAGGGTTAGGGTTAGGGTTAGGGTTACGATTACGTTTTAGGTTATGGTTTGGGTTACGGTTAGGGTTAGGATAAGGATTAGGGTTAGGGTTTGGGTTAGAGTTAGGGTTAGGGTTAGGGTTTGGGTTAGGGTTAGGGTTAGGTTCAGGGTTTGAGTTTGGGTTAGGGTAAGTGTTAGGTTTAGGGCTAGGGTTAGTGTCAGGATTAGGGTTTGGGTTTGGGTTAGGGTTACTGTTAGGTTTAGGGTTAGGGTTCAGGTTAGGGTTAGGGTTAGGATTTCGGTTTGGATTTGGTTTAGGGTTAGAGTTGGGGTTAGGTTTAGGATTTGGGTTAGGCTTAGGTTTAGGGTTAGGGTTTGCGATAGGGTTAGGGTTTGGGTGAGGGTTAGGTTTAGGATTACGGTTAGTGTTAGGGTTAGGGTTAGCGTTTGGGTTATGGTTAAGTTTAGTTTAAGGTTAGGGTTAGGGTTTGGGTTAGGGTTAGGGTTAGGGTTAGGGTTAGGGTGTGCGTTTGGGTGAGGGTTAGGTTTAGGGTTAGGGTTATGTTTAGGGATAGAGATATCGTTTGGGTTCTGGTTATGGTTAGGGTTTGGGTTAGGGTTAGCTTTAGGGTTTGGATTTGGATTAGGGTTAGGGTTAGGGTTAGGGTTAGGGTTTGGTTTGGGGTAGTGTTAGGGTTAGGGTCAGGGTTTGGTTTGGGTTAGGGTTAGGGTTACAGTTTGGGTTTGGGTTAGGGTAAGGGTTAGGGTTAGGGTTTGGGTTGGGGTTTGTGTTAGGATTAGGGTTAGGGTTAGGGTTTGTGTTAAGTTTAGAGTTTGGGTTAGGGATAGGGTTAGGGTTAGGGTTTGGTTTGTGTTAGGGTTAGGTTTAGGTTTAGGGCTTGTGTTAGGTTTAGGTTTAGGGTTAGGGTTTGGGATAGGGTTAGGTTTAGGTTTAATGTTTGGGTTAGGGTTATGTTTAGGGTTAGGGTTAGGTTTTGGGTTAGGGTTAGGGTTAGGGTTTAGGTTTGCGTTAGGATTAGGGTTAGGGTTTGGGTTGGCATTATTGTTAGGGTTAGTGTTTATGTCAGGGTTAGGGTTAGGGTTAGGGTTACGATTACGGTTTAGGTTATGGTTTGGGTTAGGGTTAGGGTTAGGAATAGGGTTAGGGTTAGGGTTTGGGTTAGAGTTAGGGTTAGGGTTAGGGTTAGGGTTTGGGTTAGGGTTATTGTTAGGATTAGGGTTATGGTTTGGGTTTGGGTTACGTTTAGGGTTTGGGTTTGGGTTAGGGTTAGGGTTAGGGTTAGGGTTAGTGTTTAGGTTATTGTTAGGGTTAGGGTTAAGTTAGGGTTTGGGTTTGGGTTAAGGTTAGGGTTAGTGTTAAGTTTAGTGTTAGGGTTTGGCTTTGGTTTAGGGTTAGGGTTAGGGTTAGGGTTTGGGTTAGGGTTGGGGTTAGGGTTTGGGTTTGTGTTAGGGTTAGGTTTATGGTTAGGGTTAGCGTTTGGGTTAGGGTTAAGTTTAGGTTAAGGGTAGAGTTAGGGTTTGGCTTAGGGTTAGGGTTAGATTTAGGGTTAGAGTGTGCATTTGGGTTAGGGTTAGGTTTAGGGTTAGGGTTAGGTTTAGGGATAGAGTTATGGTTTGGATTCTGGTTATAGTTAGGGTTTGGGTTAGAGTTAGGTTTAGGATTAGGGTTTGAGTTTGGGTTAGGGTTAGGTTTAGTGTTAGGTTTAGGGTTAGGGTTAGGGTTAGGGTTACGATTAGAGTTTGGGTTAGGGTTAGGGATAGGGTTAGGGTTGGGGTTTGGTTTGGATTAGGGTTAGGGTTAGGGTTAGGGCTTGTGTTAGGGTTAGGTTTAGGGTTAGGGTTTGGCTTAGGGTCAGGTTTAGGGTTAATGTTTGGGTTAGGGTTATGTTTAGGGTTAGGCTTAGGGTTTTGGGTTAGGGTTAGGGTTTGGGTTTGCGTTAGGGTTAGGGTTAGGGTTTGGGTTTACGTTATTGTTAGGGTTAGTGTTTATGTTAGGGTTAGGGTTAGTGTTAGGGTTATGATTACGGTTTAGGTTATGGTTTGGGTTAGGGTTAGAGTTAGGATTAGGGTTAGGGTTAGGGTTTGGGTTAGAGTTAGGGTTAGGGTTAGGGTTTGGGTTAGGGTTAGCGTTAGGTTCAGGGTTTGAGTTTGGGTTAGGGTGAGTGTTAGGTTTAGGGCTAGGGTTAGTGTCAGGATTAGGGTTTGGGTTTGGGTTAGGGTTACTGTTAGGTTTAGGGTTAGGGTGCAGGTTAGGGTTAGGGTTAGGATTTCGGTTTGGATTTGGTTTAGGGTTAGAGTTGGGGTTAGGTTTAGGATTTGGGTTAGGCTTAGGTTTAGGGTTAGGGTTTGCGATAGGGTTAGGGTTTGGGTTAGGGTTAGGTTTAGGATTACGGTTAGTGTTAGGGTTAGGGTTAGCGTTTGGGTTATGGTTAAGTTTAGTTTAAGGTTAGGGTTAGGGTTTGGGTTAGGGTTAGGGTTAGGGTTAGGGTTAGGGTTAGGGTTAGGGTTAGGGTTAAGTTTAGTGTTAGGGTTTGGCTTTGGTTTAGTGTTAGGGTTAGGGTTAGGGTTTGGGTTAGGGTTGGGGTTAGGGTTTGGGTTTGTGTTAGGGTTAGGTTTATGGTTAGGGTTAGGTTTAGGGTGTGGGTTGGGGTTAGGGTTAAGGTTAGGATTAGGGTTATGGTTTGGATTAGGGTTAGGGTTAGCGTTTGGGTTAGGGTTAAGTTTAGGTTAAGGGTAGAGTTAGGGTTTGGGTTAGGGTTAGGTTTAGATTTAGGGTTAGAGTGTGCGTTTGGGTTAGGGTTAGGGTTAGGGTTAGGGTTAGGTTTAGGGATAGAGTTATGGTTTGGGTTCTGGTTATGGTTAGGGTTTGGGTTAGATTTAGGTTTAGGATTAGGGTTTGAGTTTGGGTTAGGGTTAGGTTTAGTGTTAGGTTTAGGGTTAGGGTTAGGGTTAGGGTTACGATTAGAGTTTGGGTTAGGGTTAGGGATAGGGTTAGGGTTGGGGTTTGGTTTGGATTAGGGTTAGGGTTAGGGTTAGGGCTTGTGTTAGGGTTAGGTTTAGGGTTAGCGTTTGGGTTAGGGTTAGGTTTAGGGTTAATGTTTGGGTTAGGGTTATGTTTAGGGTTAGGCTTAGGGTTTTGGGTTAGGGTTAGGGTTTGGGGTTGCGTTAGGGTTAGGGTTAGGATTTGGGTTTACGTTATTGTTAGGGTTAGTGTTTATGTTAGGGTTAGTGTTAGGGTTAGGGTTACGATTACGGTTTAGGTTATGGTTTGGGTTAGGGTTAGGGTTAGGATTAGGGTTAGGGTTAGGGTTTGGGTTAGGGTTAGGGTTAGGGTTAGGGTTTGGGTTAGGGTTAGGGTTAGGTTCAGGGTTTGAGTTTGGGTTAGGGTGAGTGTTAAGTTTAGGGCTAGGGTTAGTGTCAGGATTAGGGTTTGGGTTTGGGTTAGGGTTACTGTTAGGTTTAGGGTTAGGGTTTAGGTTAGGGTTAGGCTTAGGGTTTCGGTTTCGGTTTGGTTTAGCGTTAGAGTTGGGGTTAGGTTTAGGATTTGGGTTAGGCTTAGGTTTAGGGTTAGGGTTTGCGATAGGGTTAGGGTTTGGGTTAGGGTTAGGTTTAGGATTACGGTTAGTGTTAGGGTTAGGGTTAGCGTTTGGGTTATGGTTAAGTTTTGTTTAAGGTTAGGGTTAGGGTTTGGGTTAGGGTTAGGGTTAGGGTTAGGGTTAGGGTGTGCGTTTGGGTGAGGGTTAGGGTTAGGGTTAGGGTTATGTTTAGGGATAGAGTTATCGTTTGGGTTCTGGTTATGGTTAGGTTTTGGGTTAGGGTTAGCTTTAGGGTTCGGATTTGGATTAGGGTTAGGGTTAGGGTTAGGGTTAGGGTTAGGATTAGGGTTAGGGTTAGGGTTTGGTTTAGAGTTAGGGTTAGGGTTAGGGTTTGGGTTAGGGTTAGGGTTAGGTTCAGGGTTTGAGTTTGGGTTAGGGTGAGTGTTAGGTTTAGGGCTAGTGTTAGTGTCAGGATTAGGGTTTGGGTTTTGGTTAGGGTTACTGTTAGGTTTAGGGTTAGGGTTTAGGTTAGGGTTAGGGTTAGGGTTTCGGTTTGGGTTTGGTTTAGGGTTAGAGTTGGGGTTAGGTTTAGGATTTCGGTTAGGCTTAGGGTTTGGGTTTGGGTTTGCGATAGGGTTAGGGTTTGGGTTAGGGTTAGGTTTAGGATTACGGTTAGTGTTAGGGTTAGGGTTAGCGTTTGGGTTTACGTTATTGTTAGGGTTAGTGTTTATGTTAGGGTTAGTGTTAGGGTTAGGGTTACGATTACGGTTTAGGTTATGGTTTGGGTTAGGGTTAGGGTTAGGATTAGGGTTAGGGTTAGGGTTTGGGTTAGGGTTAGGGTTAGGGTTAGGGTTTGGGTTAGGGTTAGGGTTAGGTTCAGGGTTTGAGTTAGGGTTAGGGTTTGAGTTGGGGTTTGTTTTAGGTTTAGGGTTAGGGTTAGGGTTTGTGTTAGGGTTAGGGTTAGGGTTTGGGTTAGGGTTAGGGTTAGGATTAGTGTTTCAGTTAGGGTTTGGGTTAGGGTTAGGGTTTGGGTTCGGGTTAGGGTTAGGATTTGGGTTATGATTTGGGTTTGGGTTAGGGTAGGGGTTAGGGTTTGGGTTAGGTTTAGGGTTAGTGTTAGCGTTTGTGTTAGGGTTAGGGTTAGGGTTAGGGTTTGGGTTTGCGTTAAGGTTAGGGTCAGGGTTAGGGTTTGGGTTAGGGTTAGGGTTAGTGTTAGGGTTTGTGTTAGGTTTAGGGTTAGGGTTAGGGTTTGTGTTAGGGTTAGGGTTAGGGTTAGGGTTAGGGTTTGGGTTAGGGTTATTGTTAGGATTAGGGTTAAGGTTTGGGTTAGGGTTACGTTTAGGGTTTGGGTTTGGGTTAGGGTTAGGGTTAGGGTTAGGGTTAGTGTTTAGGTTATTGTTAGGGTTAGGGTTAGGTTAGGGTTTGGGTTTGGGTTAAGGTTAGGTTTAGTGTTAAGTTTAGTGTTAGGGTTTGGCCTTGGTTTAGGGTTAGGGTTAGGGTTAGGGTTTGGGTTAGGGTTGGGGTTAGGGTTTGGGTTTGTGTTAGGGTTAGGTTTATGGTTAGGGTTAGGTTTAGGGTGTGGGTTGGGGTTAGGGTTAAGGTTAGGATTAGGGTTATGGTTTGGATTAGGGTTAGGGTTAGCGTTTGGGTTAGGGTTAAGTTTAGGTTAAGGGTAGAGTTAGGGTTTGGGTTAGGGTTAGGGTTAGATTTAGGGTTAGAGTGTGCATTTGGGTTAGGGTTAGGTTTAGGGTTAGGGTTAGGTTTAGGGATAGAGTTATGGTTTGGATTCTGGTTATGGTTAGGGTTTGGGTTAGAGTTAGGTTTAGGATTAGGGTTTGAGTTTGGGTTAGGGTTAGGTTTAGTGTTAGGTTTAGGGTTAGGGTTAGGGTTAGGGTTACAATTAGAGTTTGGGTTAGGGTTAGGGATAGGGTTAGGGTTGGGGTTTGGTTTGGATTAGGGTTAGGGTTAGGGTTAGGGCTTGTGTTAGGGTTAGGTTTAGGGTTAGCGTTTGGGTTAGGGTTAGGTTTAGAGTTAATGTTTGGGTTAGGGTTATGTTTAGGGTTAGGCTTAGGGTTTTGGGTTAGGGTTAGGGTTTGGGTTTGCGTTAGGGTTAGGGTTAGGGTTTGGGTTTACGTTATTGTTAGGGTTAGTGTTTATGTTAGGGTTAGGGTTAGGGTTAGGGTTACGATTACGTTTTAGGTTATGGTTTGGGTTACGGTTAGGGTTAGGATAAGGATTAGGGTTAGGGTTTGGGTTAGAGTTAGGGTTAGGGTTAGGGTTTGGGTTAGGGTTAGGGTTAGGTTCAGGGTTTGAGTTTGGGTTAGGGTAAGTGTTAGGTTTAGGGCTAGGGTTAGTGTCAGGATTAGGGTTTGGGTTTGGGTTAGGGTTACTGTTAGGTTTAGGGTTAGGGTTCAGGTTAGGGTTAGGGTTAGGATTTCGGTTTGGATTTGGTTTAGGGTTAGAGTTGGGGTTAGGTTTAGGATTTGGGTTAGGCTTAGGTTTAGGGTTAGGGTTTGCGATAGGGTTAGGGTTTGGGTGAGGGTTAGGTTTAGGATTACGGTTAGTGTTAGGGTTAGGGTTAGCGTTTGGGTTATGGTTAAGTTTAGTTTAAGGTTAGGGTTAGGGTTTGGGTTAGGGTTAGGGTTAGGGTTAGGGTTAGGGTGTGCGTTTGGGTGAGGGTTAGGTTTAGGGTTAGGGTTATGTTTAGGGATAGAGATATCGTTTGGGTTCTGGTTATGGTTAGGGTTTGGGTTAGGGTTAGCTTTAGGGTTTGGATTTGGATTAGGGTTAGGGTTAGGGTTAGGGTTAGGGTTTGGTTTGGGGTAGTGTTAGGGTTAGGGTCAGGGTTTGGTTTGGGTTAGGGTTAGGGTTACAGTTTGGGTTTGGGTTAGGGTAAGGGTTAGGGTTAGGGTTTGGGTTGGGGTTTGTGTTAGGATTAGGGTTAGGGTTAGGGTTTGTGTTAAGTTTAGAGTTTGGGTTAGGGATAGGGTTAGGGTTAGGGTTTGGTTTGTGTTAGGGTTAGGTTTAGGTTTAGGGCTTGTGTTAGGTTTAGGTTTAGGGTTAGGGTTTGGGATAGGGTTAGGTTTAGGTTTAATGTTTGGGTTAGGGTTATGTTTAGGGTTAGGGTTAGGTTTTGGGTTAGGGTTAGGGTTAGGGTTTAGGTTTGCGTTAGGATTAGGGTTAGGGTTTGGGTTGGCATTATTGTTAGGGTTAGTGTTTATGTCAGGGTTAGGGTTAGGGTTAGGGTTACGATTACGGTTTAGGTTATGGTTTGGGTTAGGGTTAGGGTTAGGATTAGGGTTAGGGTTAGGGTTTGGGTTAGAGTTAGGGTTAGGGTTAGGGTTAGGGTTTTGGTTAGGGTTATTGTTAGGATTAGGGTTATGGTTTGGGTTTGGGTTACGTTTAGGGTTTGGGTTTGGGTTAGAGTTAGGGTTAGGGTTAGGGTTAGTGTTTAGGTTATTGTTAGGGTTAGGGTTAGGTTAGGGTTTGGGTTTGGGTTAAGGTTAGGGTTAGTGTTAAGTTTAGTGTTAGGGTTTGGCTTTGGTTTAGGGTTAGGGTTAGGGTTAGGGTTTGGGTTAGGGTTGGGGTTAGGGTTTGGGTTTGTGTTAGGGTTAGGTTTATGGTTAGGGTTAGCGTTTGGGTTAGGGTTAAGTTTAGGTTAAGGGTAGAGTTAGGGTTTGGCTTAGGGTTAGGGTTAGATTTAGGGTTAGAGTGTGCATTTGGGTTAGGGTTAGGTTTAGGGTTAGGGTTAGGTTTAGGGATAGAGTTATGGTTTGGATTCTGGTTATAGTTAGGGTTTGGGTTAGAGTTAGGTTTAGGATTAGGGTTTGAGTTTGGGTTAGGGTTAGGTTTAGTGTTAGGTTTAGGGTTAGGGTTAGGGTTAGGGTTACGATTAGAGTTTGGGTTAGGGTTAGGGATAGGGTTAGGGTTGGGGTTTGGTTTGGATTAGGGTTAGGGTTAGGGTTAGGGCTTGTGTTAGGGTTAGGTTTAGGGTTAGCGTTTGGGTTAGGGTTAGGTTTAGGGTTAATGTTTGGGTTAGGGTTATGTTTAGGGTTAGGCTTAGGGTTTTGGGTTAGGGTTAGGGTTTGGGTTTGCGTTAGGGTTAGGGTTAGGGTTTGGGTTTACGTTATTGTTAGGGTTAGTGTTTATGTTAGGGTTAGGGTTAGTGTTAGGGTTATGATTACGGTTTAGGTTATGGTTTGGGTTAGGGTTAGAGTTAGGATTAGGGTTAGGGTTAGGGTTTGGGTTAGAGTTAGGGTTAGGGTTAGGGTTTGGGTTAGGGTTAGCGTTAGGTTCAGGGTTTGAGTTTGGGTTAGGGTGAGTGTTAGGTTTAGGGCTAGGGTTAGTGTCAGGATTAGGGTTTGGGTTTGGGTTAGGGTTACTGTTAGGTTTAGGGTTAGGGTGCAGGTTAGGGTTAGGGTTAGGATTTCGGTTTGGATTTGGTTTAGGGTTAGAGTTGGGGTTAGGTTTAGGATTTGGGTTAGGCTTAGGTTTAGGGTTAGGGTTTGCGATAGGGTTAGGGTTTGGGTTAGGGTTAGGTTTAGGATTACGGTTAGTGTTAGGGTTAGGGTTAGCGTTTGGGTTATGGTTAAGTTTAGTTTAAGGTTAGGGTTAGGGTTTGGGTTAGGGTTAGGGTTAGGGTTAGGGTTAGGGTTAGGGTTAGGGTTAGGGTTAAGTTTAGTGTTAGGGTTTGGCTTTGGTTTAGTGTTAGGGTTAGGGTTAGGGTTTGGGTTAGGGTTGGGGTTAGGGTTTGGGTTTGTGTTAGGGTTAGGTTTATGGTTAGGGTTAGGTTTAGGGTGTGGGTTGGGGTTAGGGTTAAGGTTAGGATTAGGGTTATGGTTTGGATTAGGGTTAGGGTTAGCGTTTGGGTTAGGGTTAAGTTTAGGTTAAGGGTAGAGTTAGGGTTTGGGTTAGGGTTAGGTTTAGATTTAGGGTTAGAGTGTGCGTTTGGGTTAGGGTTAGGGTTAGGGTTAGGGTTAGGTTTAGGGATAGAGTTATGGTTTGGGTTCTGGTTATGGTTAGGGTTTGGGTTAGATTTAGGTTTAGGATTAGGGTTTGAGTTTGGGTTAGGGTTAGGTTTAGTGTTAGGTTTAGGGTTAGGGTTAGGGTTAGGGTTACGATTAGAGTTTGGGCTAGGGTTAGGGATAGGGTTAGGGTTGGGGTTTGGTTTGGATTAGGGTTAGGGTTAGGGTTAGGGGTTGTGTTAGGGTTGGGTTTGGGGTTAGCGTTTGGGTTAGGGTTAGGTTTAGGGTTAATGTTTGGGTTAGGGTTATGTTTAGGGTTAGGCTTAGGGTTTTGGGTTAGGGTTAGGGTTTGGGTTTGCGTTAGGGTTAGGGTTAGGATTTGGGTTTACGTTATTGTTAGGGTTAGTGTTTATGTTAGGGTTAGTGTTAGGGTTAGGGTTACGATTACGGTTTAGGTTATGGTTTGGGTTAGGGTTAGGGTTAGGATTAGGGTTAGGGTTAGGGTTTGGGTTAGGGTTAGGGTTAGGGTTAGGGTTTGGGTTAGGGTTAGGGTTAGGTTCAGGGTTTGAGTTTGGGTTAGGGTGAGTGTTAAGTTTAGGGCTAGGGTTAGTGTCAGGATTAGGGTTTGGGTTTGGGTTAGGGTTACTGTTAGGTTTAGGGTTAGGGTTTAGGTTAGGGTTAGGCTTAGGGTTTCGGTTTCGGTTTGGTTTAGCGTTAGAGTTGGGGTTAGGTTTAGGATTTGGGTTAGGCTTAGGTTTAGGGTTAGGGTTTGCGATAGGGTTAGGGTTTGGGTTAGGGTTAGGTTTAGGATTACGGTTAGTGTTAGGGTTAGGGTTAGCGTTTGGGTTATGGTTAAGTTTAGTTTAAGGTTAGGGTTAGGGTTTGGGTTAGGGTTAGGGTTAGGGTTAGGGTTAGGGTGTGCGTTTGGGTGAGGGTTAGGGTTAGGGTTAGGGTTATGTTTAGGGATAGAGTTATCGTTTGGGTTCTGGTTATGGTTAGGGTTTGGGTTAGGGTTAGCTTTAGGGTTCGGATTTGGATTAGGGTTAGGGTTAGGGTTAGGGTTAGGGTTAGGATTAGGGTTAGGGTTAGGGTTTGGTTTAGAGTTAGGGTTAGGGTTAGGGTTTGGGTTAGGGTTAGGGTTAGGTTCAGGGTTTGAGTTTGGGTTAGGGTGAGTGTTAGGTTTAGGGCTAGTGTTAGTGTCAGGATTAGGGTTTGGGTTTTGGTTAGGGTTACTGTTAGGTTTAGGGTTAGGGTTTAGGTTAGGGTTAGGGTTAGGGTTTCGGTTTGGGTTTGGTTTAGGGTTAGAGTTGGGGTTAGGTTTAGGATTTGGGTTAGGCTTAGGTTTAGGGTTTGGGTTTGCGATAGGGTTAGGGTCTGGGTTAGGGTTAGGTTTAGGATTACGGTTAGTGTTAGGGTTAGGGTTAGCGTTTGGGTTATGGTTAAGTTTAGTTTAAGGTTAGGGTTAGGGTTTAGGTTAGGGTTAGGGTTAGGGTTAGGGTTAGGGTTAGGCTGTGCGTTTGGGTGAGGGTTAGGTTTAGGGTTAGGGTTATGTTTAGGGATAGAGTTATCGTTTGGGTTCTGGTTATGGTTAGGGTTTGGGTTAGGGTTAGCTTTAGGTTTTGGATTAGGGTTAGGGTTAGGGTTAGGGTTAGGGTTAGGGTTAGGGTTTGGGTTGCGGTAGTGTTAGGGTTAGGGTCAGGGTTTGGTTTGGGTTAGGGTTAGGGTTACAGTTTGGGTTTGGGTTAGGGTAAGGATTAGGGTTAGGGTTTGGGTTGGGGTTTGTGTTAGGTTTAGGGTTAGGGTTAGGGTTTGTGTTAAGTTTAGGGTTTGGTTTAGGGACAGGGTTAGGTTTAGGGTTTGGTTTGGGTTAGGGTTAGGTTTAGGTTTAGGGCTTCTGTTAGGGTTAGGTTTAGGGTTAGGGTTTGTGTTAGGGTTAGGTTTAGGTTTAATGTTTGGGTTAGGGTTATGATTAGGGTTAGGGTTAGGGTTTGGGTTAGGTTTAGGGTTAGGGTTTGGGTTTGCGTTAGGGTTAGGGTTAGGGTTTGGGTTTGCATTATTGTTAGGGTTAGTGTTTATGTTAGGGTTAGGGTTAGGGTTACGATTACGGTTTAGGTTATGGTTTGGGTTAGGGTTAGGGTTAGGATTAGGGTTAGGGTTAGGGTTTGGGTTTGAGTTAGGGTTAGGGTTAGGGTTTGGGTTAGGGTTAGGGTTAGGTTTAGGGTTTGCGTTTGGTTTAGGGTGAGTGTTAGATTTAGGGCTAGGGTTAGTGTCAGGATTAGGGTTTGGGTTTGGGTTAGGGTTACTGTTAGGTTTAGGGTTAGGGTTTAGGTTAGGGTTAGGGTTCGGGTTTCGGTTTGGGTTTGGTTTAGGGTTAGAGTTGGGGTTAGGGTAAGGATTTGGGTTAGGCTTAGGTTTAGGGTTAGGGTTTGCGATAGGGTTAGGGTTTGGGTTAGGGTTAGGTTTAGGATTACGGTTAGTGTTAGGGTTAGGGTTAGCGTTTGGGTTATGGTTAACTTTAGTTTAAGGTTAGGGTTAGGGTTTGGGTTAGGGTTAGGGTTAGGGTTAGGGTTAGGGTGTGCGTTTGGGTGAGGGTTAGGGTTAGGGTTAGGGTTATGTTTAGGGACAGAGTTATGGTTTGGGTTCTGATTATGGTTAGGGTTTGGGTTAGGGTTAGCTTTAGGGTTTGGATTTGGATTAGGGTTAGGGTTAGTGTTAGGGTTAGGGTTAGTGTTAGTGTTTGGTTTGGGGTAGTGTTAGGGTTAGGGTCAGGGTTTGGTTTGGGTCAGGGTTAGGGTTACAGTTTGGGTTTGGGTTAGGGTTAGGGTTAGGGTTAGGGTTTGGGTTGGGATTTGTTTTAGGTTTAAGGTTAGGGTTAGGGTTTGTGTTAGGGTTAGGGTTTGGGTTAGGGTTAGGGTTAGGATTTGTGTTTGCGTTAGGGTTAGTGTTAGGTTTAGGATTTGGGTTAGGGTTAGGGTTAGGATTTGGGTTAGGATTTGGGTTTGGGTTAGGGTAAGGGTTAGGGTTTGGGTTAGGTTTAGGGTTCGTGTTAGCGTTTGTGTTAGGGTTAGGGTTAGGGTTAGGGTTTGGGTTTGCGTTAAGGTTAGGGTCAGGGTTAGGGTTTGGGTTAGGGTTAGGGTTAGTGTTAGGGTTTGTGTTAGGTTTAGGGTTAGGGTTAGGGTTTGTGTTAGGGTTAGGGTTAGGGTTAGGGTTAGGGTTTGGGTTAGGCTTAGGTTTAGGATTACGGTTAGTGTTAGGGTTAGGGTTAGCGTTTGGGTTATGGTTAAGTTTAGTTTAAGGTTAGGGTTAGGGTTTAGGTTAGGGTTAGGGTTAGGGTTAGGGTTAGGGTTAGGGTTAGGGTGTGCGTTTGGGTGAGGGTTAGGTTTAGGGTTAGGGTTATGTTTAGGGATAGAGTTATCGTTTGGGTTCTGGTTATGGTTAGGGTATGGGTTAGGGTTAGCTTTAGGTTTTGGATTTGGATTAGGGTTAGGGTTAGGGTTAGGGTTAGGGTTAGGGTTAGGGTTAGGGTTTGCGTTGGGGTAGTGTTAGGGTTAGGGTCAGGGTTTGGTTTGGGTTAGGGTTAGGGTTACAGTTTGGGTTTGGGTTAGGGTAAGGATTAGGGTTAGGGTTTGGGTTGGGGTTTGTGTTAGGTTTAGGGTTAGGGTTAGGGTTTGTGTTAAGTTTAGGGTTTGGTTTAGGGATAGGGTTAGGGTTAGGGTTTGGTTTGGGTTAGGGTTAGGTTTAGGTTTAGGGCTTGTGTTAGGGTTAGGTTTAGGGTTAGGGTTTGGGTTAGGGTTAGGTTTAGGTTTAATGTTTGGGTTAGGGTTATGTTTAGGGTTAGGGTTAGGGTTTGGGTTAGGGTTAGGGTTAGGGTTTGGGTTTGCGTTAGGGTTAGGGTTAGGGTTTGGGTTTGCATTATTGTTAGGGTTAGTGTTTATGTTAGGGTTAATGTTAGGGTTAGGATTACGGTTTAGGTTATGGTTTGGGTTAGGGTTAGGGTTAGGATTAGGGTTAGGGTTAGGGTTTGGGTTAGGGTTAGGGTTAGGTTTAGAAGTTGCGTTTGGTTTAGAGTGAGTGTTAGATTTAGGGCTAGGGTTAGTGTCAGGATTAGGGTTGCGTTTGTGTTAGGGTTACTGTTACGTTCAGGGTTAGGGTTTAGGTTAGGATTAGGGTTAGGGATTCGGTTTGGTTTGGTTTAGGGTTAGAGTTGGGGTTAGGGTTAGGATTTGGGTTAGGCTTAGCTTTAGGGTTAGCGTTTGCGATAGGGTTAGGGTTTGGGTTAGGGTTAGGTTTAGGATTACGGTTAGTGTTAGGGTTAGGGTTAGCGTTTGGGTTATGGTTAACTTTAGTTTAAGGTTAGGGTTAGGGTTTGGGTTAGGGTTAGGGTTAGGGTTAGGGTTAGGGTGTGCGTTTGGGTGAGGGTTAGGGTTAGGGTTAGGGTTATGTTTAGGGACAGAGTTATGGTTTGGGTTCTGATTATGGTTAGGGTTTGGGTTAGGGTTAGCTTTAGGGTTTGGATTTGGATTAGGGTTAGGGTTAGTGTTAGGGTTAGGGTTAGTGTTAGGGTTTGGTTTGGGGTAGTGTTAGGGTTAGGGTCAGGGTTTGGTTTGGGTCAGGGTTAGGGTTACAGTTTGGGTTTGGGTTAGGGTTAGGGTTAGGGTTAGGGTTTGGGTTGGGATTTGTTTTAGGTTTAGGGTTAGGGTTAGGGTTTGTGTTAGGGTTAGGGTTTGGGTTAGGGTTAGGGTTAGGATTTGTGTTTGCGTTAGGGTTAGTGTTAGGTTTAGGATTTGGGTTAGGGTTAGGGTTAGGATTTGGGTTAGGATTTGGGTTTGGGTTAGGGTAAGGGTTAGGGTTTGGGTTAGGTTTAGGGTTCGTGTTAGCGTTTGTGTTAGGGTTAGGGTTAGGGTTAGGGTTTGGGTTTGCGTTAAGGTTAGGGTCAGGGTTAGGGTTTGGGTTAGGGTTAGGGTTAGTGTTAGGGTTTGTGTTAGGTTTAGGGTTAGGGTTAGGGTTTGTGTTAGGGTTAGGGTTAGGGTTAGGGTTAGGGTTTGGGTTAGGCTTAGGTTTAGGATTACGGTTAGTGTTAGGGTTAGGGTTAGCGTTTGGGTTATGGTTAAGTTTAGTTTAAGGTTAGGGTTAGGGTTTAGGTTAGGGTTAGGGTTAGGGTTAGGGTTAGGGTTAGGGTGTGCGTTTGGGTGAGGGTTAGGTTTAGGGTTAGGGTTATGTTTAGGGATAGAGTTATCGTTTGGGTTCTGGTTATGGTTAGGGTTTGGGTTAGGGTTAGCTTTAGGTTTTGGATTTGGATTAGGGTTAGGGTTAGGGTTAGGGTTAGGGTTAGGGTTAGGGTTAGGGTTTGCGTTGGGGTAGTGTTAGGGTTAGGGTCAGGGTTTGGTTTGGGTTAGGGTTAGGGTTACAGTTTGGGTTTGGGTTAGGGTAAGGATTAGGGTAAGGGTTGGGGTAGGGGTTTGTGTTAGGTTTAGGGTTAGGGTTAGGGTTTGTGTTAAGTTTAGGGTTTGGTTAAGGGAAAGGGTTAGGGTAAGGGTTTGGTTTGGGTTAGGGCTAGGTCTAGGTTTAGGGCTTGTGTTAGGGTTAGGTTTAGGGTTAGGGTTTGGGTTAGGGTTAGGTTTAGGTTTAATGTTTGGGTTAGGGTTATGTTTAGGGTTAGGGTTAGGGTTTGGGTTAGGGTTAGGGTTAGGGTTTGGGTTTGCGTTAGGGTTAGGGTTAGGGTTTGGGTTTGGATTATTGTTAGGGTTAGTGTTTATGTTAGGGTTAGGGTTAGGGTTAGGATTACGGTTTAGGTTATGGTTTGGGTTAGGGTTAGGGTTAGGATTAGGGTTAGGGTTAGGGTTTGGGTTAGAGTTAGGGTTAGGGTTAGGGTTTGGGGTAGGGAGAGGGGTAGGTTTGGGGGTTGCGTTTGGTTTAGGGTGAGTGTTAGATTTAGGGCTAGGGTTAGTGTCAGGATTAGGGTTTGGGTTTGGGTTAGGGTTACTGTTAGGTTTAGGGTTAGGGTTTAGGTTAGGGTTAGGGTTAGGGTTTCGGTTTGGTTTGGTTTAGGGTTAGAGTTGGTGTTAGGGTTAGGATTTGGGTTAGGCTTAGCTTTAGGGTTAGCGTTTGCGATAGGGTTAGGGTTTGGGTTAGGGTTAGGTTTAGGATTACGGTTAGTGTTAGGGTTAGGGTTAGCGTTTGGGTTATGGTTAAGTTTAGTTTAAGGTTAGGGTTAGGGTTTGGGTTAGGGTTAGGGTTAGGGTTAGGGTTAGGGTGTGCGTTTGGGTGAGGGTTAGGGTTAGGGTTAGGGTTATGTTTAGGGACAGAGTTATGGTTTGGGTTCTGATTATGGTTAGGGTTTGGGTTAGGGTTAGCTTTAGGGTTTGGATTTGGATTAGGGTTAGGGTTAGTGTTAGGGTTAAGGCTACTGTTAGGGTTTGGTTTGGGGTACGGTTAGGGTTAGGGTCAGGGTTTGGTTTGGGTCAGGGTTAGGGTTACAGTTTGGGTTTGGGTTAGGGTTAGGGTTAGGGTTAGGGTTTGGGTTGGGGTTTGTTTTAGGTTTAGGGTTAGGGTTAGGGTTTGTGTTAGGGTTAGGGTTTGGGTTAGGGTTAGGGTTAGGATTTGTGTTTGCGTTAGGGTTAGTGTTAGGTTTAGGATTTGGGTTAGGGTTAGGGTTAGGATTTGGGTTATGATTTGGGTTTGGGTTAGGGTAAGGGTTAGGGTTTGGGTTAGGTTTAGGGTTAGTGTTAGCGTCTGTGTTAGGGTTAGGGTTAGGGTTAGGGTTTGGGTTTGCGTTAAGGTTAGGGTCAGGGTTAGGGTTTGGGTTAGGGTTAGGGTTAGTGTTAGGGTTTGTGTTAGGTTTAGGGTTAGGGTTAGGGTTTGTGTTAGGGTTAGGGTTAGGGTTAGGGTTAGGGTTTGGGTTAGGGTTATTGTTAGGATTAGGGTTATGGTTTGGGTTAGGGTTACGGTTAGGGTTTGGGTTTGGGTTAGGGTTAGGGTTAGGGTTAAGGTTAGTGTTTAGGTTATTGTTAGGGTTAGGGTTAGGTTAGGGTTTGGGTTTGGGTTAAGGTTAGGGTTAGTGTTAAGTTTAGTGTTAGGGTTTGGCTTTGGTTTAGGGTTAGTGTTAGGGTTAGGGTTTGGGTTAGGGTTGGGGTTAGGGTTTGGGTTTGTGTTAGGGTTAGGTTTATGGTTAGGGTTAGGTTTAGGGTGTGGGTTGGGGTTAGGGTTAAGGTTAGGATTAGGGTTATGGTTTGGATTAGGGTTAGGGTAGCGTTTGGGTTAGGGTTAAGTTTAGGTTAAGGGTAGAGTTAGGGTTTGGGTTAGGGTTAGGGTTAGATTTAGGGTTAGAGTGTGCGTTTGGGTTAGGGTCAGGATTAGGGGTAGGGTTAGGTTTAGGGTTAGACTTAGGGATTTGGGTTAGGGTTAGGGTTAGGGTTAGGGTTTGGGTTTACGTTATTGTTAGGGTTATTGTTTATGTTAGGGTTAGGGTTAGGGTTACGATTACGGTTTAGGTTATGGGTTGGGTTAGGGTTAGGGTTAGGATTAGGGTTAGGGTTAGGGTTTGGGTTAGAGTTAGGGTTAGGATTAGGGTTAGGGTTAGGGTTTGGGTTAGAGTTAGGGTTAGGGTTAGGGTTTGGGTTAGGGTTAGGGTTAGGTTTAGGGGTTGCGTTTGGTTTAGGGTGAGTGTTAGATTTAGGGCTAGGGTTAGTGTCAGGATTAGGGTTTGGGTTTGGGTTAGGGTTACTGTTAGGTTTAGGGTTAGGGTTTAGGTTAGGGTTAGGGTTAGAGTTTCGGTTTGGTTTGGTTTAGGGTTAGAGTTGGGGTTAGGGTTAGGATTTGGGTTAGGCTTAGCTTTAGGGTTAGCGTTTGCGATAGGGTTAGGGTTTGGGTTAGGGTTAGGTTTAGGATTACGGTTAGTGTTAGGGTTAGGGTTAGCGTTTGGGTTATGGTTAAGTTTAGTTTAAGGTTAGGGTTAGGGTTTGGGTTAGGGTTAGGGTTAGGGTTAGGGTTAGGGTGTGCGTTTGGGTGAGGGTTAGGGTTAGGGTTAGGGTTATGTTTAGGGACAGAGTTATGGTTTGGGTTCTGATTATGGTTAGGGTTTGGGTTAGGGTTAGCTTTAGGGTTTGGATTTGGATTAGGGTTAGGGTTAGTGTTAGGGTTAGGGTTAGTGTTAGGGTTTGGTTTGGGGTAGTGTTAGGGTTAGGGTCAGGGTTTGGTTTGGGTCAGGGTTAGGGTTACAGTTTGGGTTTGGGTTAGGGTTAGGGTTAGGGTTAGGGTTTGGGTTGGGGTTTGTTTTAGGTTTAGGGTTAGGGTTAGGGTTTGTGTTAGGGTTAGGGTTTGGGTTAGGGTTAGGGTTAGGATTTGTGTTTGCGTTAGGGTTAGTGTTAGGTTTAGGATTTGGGTTAGGGTTAGGGTTAGGATTTGGGTTAGGATTTGGGTTTGGGTTAGGGTAAGGGTTAGGGTTTGGGTTAGGTTTAGGGTTCGTGTTAGCGTTTGTGTTAGGGTTAGGGTTAGGGTTAGGGTTTGGGTTTGCGTTAAGGTTAGGGTCAGGGTTAGGGTTTGGGTTAGGGTTAGGGTTAGTGTTAGGGTTTGTGTTAGGTTTAGGGTTAGGGTTAGGGTTTGTGTTAGGGTTAGGGTTAGGGTTAGGGTTAGGGTTTGGGTTAGGGTTAGGTTTAGGATTACAGTTAGTGTTAGGGTTAGGGTTAGCGTTTGGGTTATGGTTAAGTTTAGTTTAAGGTTAGGGTTAGGGTTTAGGTTAGGGTTAGGGTTAGGGTTAGGGTTAGGGTGTGCGTTTGGGTGAGGGTTAGGTTTAGGGTTAGGGTTATGTTTAGGGATAGAGTTATCGTTTGGGTTCTGGTTATGGTTAGGGTTTGGGTTAGGGTTAGCTTTAGGTTTTGGATTTGGATTAGGGTTAGGGTTAGGGTTAGGGTTAGGGTTAGGGTTAGGGTTAGGGTTTGGGTTGGGGTAGTGTTAGGGTTAGGGTCAGGGTTTGGTTTGGGTTAGGGTTAGGGTTACAGTTTGGGTTTGGTTTAGGGTAAGGATTAGGGTTAGGGTTTGGGTTGGGGTTTGTGTTAGGTTTAGGGTTAGGGTTAGGGTTTGTGTTAAGTTTAGGGTTTGGTTTAGGGATAGGGTTAGGGTTAGGGTTTGGTTTGGGTTAGGGTTAGGTTTAGGTTTAGGGCTTGTGTTAGGGTTAGGTTTAGGGTTAGGGTTTGGGTTAGGGTTAGGTTTAGGTTTAATGTTTGGGTTAGGGTTATGTTTAGGGTTAGGGTTAGGGTTTGGGTTAGGGTTAGGGTTAGGGTTTAGGTTTGCGTTAGGGTTAGGGTTAGGGTTTGGGTTTGCATTATTGTTAGGGTTAGTGTTTATGTTAGGGTTAGGGTTAGGGTTAGGATTACGGTTTAGGTTATGGTTTGGGTTAGGGTTAGGGTTAGGATTAGGGTTAGGGTTAGGGTTTGGGTTAGAGTTAGGGTTAGGGTTAGGGTTTGGGTTAGGGTTAGGGTTAGGTTTAGGGGTTGCGTTTGGTTTAGGGTGAGTGTTAGATTTAGGGCTAGGGTTAGTGTCAGGATTAGGGTTTGGGTTTGGGTTAGGTTTCCTGTTAGGTTTAGGGTTAGGGTTTAGGTTAGGGTTAGGGTTAGGGTTTCGGTTTGGTTTGGTTTAGGGTTAGAGTTGGGGTTAGGGTTAGGATTTGGGTTAGGCTTAGCTTTAGGGTTAGCGTTTGCGATAGGGTTAGGGTTTGGGTTAGGGTTAGGTTTAGGATTACGGTTAGTGTTAGGGTTAGGGTTAGCGTTTGGGTTATGGTTAAGTTTAGTTTAAGGTTAGGGTTAGGGTTTGGGTTAGGGTTAGGGTTAGGGTTAGGGTTAGGGTGTGCGTTTGGGTGAGGGTTAGGGTTAGGGTTAGGGTTATGTTTAGGGACAGAGTTATGGTTTGGGTTCTGATTATGGTTAGGTTTGGGTTAGGGTTAGCTTTAGGGTTTGGATTTGGATTAGGGTTAGGGTTAGTGTTAGGGTTAGGGTTAGTGTTAGGGTTTGGTTTGGGGTAGTGTTAGGGTTAGGGTCAGGGTTTGGTTTGGGTCAGGGTTAGGGTTACAGTTTGGGTTTGGGTTAGGGTTAGGGTTAGGGTTAGGGTTTGGGTTGGGGTTTGTTTTAGGTTTAGGGTTAGGATTAGGGTTTGTGTTAGGGTTAGGGTTTGGGTTAGGGTTAGGGTTAGGATTTGTGTTTGCGTTAGGGTTAGTGTTAGGTTTAGGATTTGGGTTAGGGTTAGGGTTAGGATTTGGGTTATGATTTGGGTTTGGGTTAGGGTAAGGGTTAGGGTTTGGGTTAGGTTTAGGGTTAGTGTTAGCGTCTGTGTTAGGGTTAGGGTTAGGGTTAGGGTTTGGGTTTGCGTTAAGGTTAGGGTCAGGGTTAGGGTTTGGGTTAGGGTTAGGGTTAGTGTTAGGGTTTGTGTTAGGTTTAGGGTTAGGTTTAGGGTTTGTGTTAGGGTTAGGGTTAGGGTTAGGGTTAGGGTTTGGGTTAGGGTTATTGTTAGGATTAGGGTTATGGTTTGGGTTAGGGTTACGGTTAGGGTTTGGGTTGGGGTTAGGGTTAGGGTTAGGGTTAAGGTTAGTGTTTAGGTTATTGTTAGGGTTAGGGTTAGGTTAGGGTTTGGGTTTGGGTTAAGGTTAGGGTTAGTGTTAAGTTTAGTGTTAGGGTTTGGCTTTGGTTTAGGGTTAGGGTTAGGGTTAGGGTTTGGGTTAGGGTTGGGGTTAGGGTTTGGGTTTGTGTTAGGGTTAGGTTTATGGTTAGGGTTAGGTTTAGGGTGTGGGTTGGGGTTAGGGTTAAGGTTAGGATTAGGGTTATGGTTTGGATTAGGGTTAGGGTTAGCGTTTGGGTTAGGGTTAAGTTTAGGTTAAGGGTAGAGTTAGGGTTTGGGTTAGGGTTAGGGTTAGATTTAGGGTTAGAGTGTGCGTTTGGGTTAGGGTTAGGTTTAGGGTTAGGGTTAGGTTTAGGGTTAGGCTTAGGGTTTTGGGTTAGGGTTAGGGTTAGGGTTAGGGTTTGGGTTTACGTTATTGTTAGGGTTAGTGTTTATGTTAGGGTTAGGGTTAGGGTTACGATTACGGTTTAGGTTATGGGTTGGGTTAGGGTTAGGGTTAGGATTAGGGTTAGGGTTAGGGTTTGAGTTAGAGTTAGGGTTAGGGTTAGGGTTTGGGTTAGGGTTAGGGTTAGGTTCAGGATTTGAGTTTGGGTTAGGGTGAGTGTTAGGTTTAGGGCTAGGGTTAGTGTCAGGATTAGGGTTTGGGTTTGGGTTAGGGTTACTGTTAGGTTTAGGGTTAGGGTTTAGGTTAGGGTTAGGGTTAGGGTTTCGGTTTGGGTTTGGTTTAGGGTTAGAGTTGGGGTTAGGTTTAGGATTTGGGTTAGGCTTAGGTTTAGGGTTAGGGTTTGCGATAGGGTTAGGGTTTGGGTTAGGGTTAGGTTTAGGATTACGGTTAGTGTTAGGGTTAGGGTTAGCGTTTGGGTTATGGTTAAGTTTAGTTTAAGGTTAGGGTTAGGGTTTGGGTTAGGGTTAGGGTTAGGGTTAGGGTTAGGGTGTGCGTTTGGGTGAGGGTTAGGTTTAGGGTTAGGGTTATGTTTAGGGATAGAGTTATCGTTTGGGTTCTGGTTATGGTTAGGGTTTGGGTTAGGGTTAGCTTTAGGGTTTGGATTTGGATTAGGGTTAGGGTTAGGGTTAGGGTTAGGTTTTTGGGTTAGGGTTAGGGTTAGGGTCAGGGTTTGGTTTGGGTTAGGGTTAGGGTTACAGTTTGGGTTTGGGTTATGGTAAGGGTTAGGGTTAGGGTTTGGGTTGGGGTTTGTGTTAGGTTTAGGGTTAGGGTTAGGGTTTGTGTGAGGGTTAGGGTTTGGGTTAGGGTTTGGGTTAGGGTTAGGGTTAGGATTTGTGTTTGCCTTAGGGTTAGTGTTAGGGTTAGGATTTGTTTTAGGATTAGGGTTAGGATTAGGGTTATGGTTTGGGTTAGGTTTAGGGTTAGTGTTAGGGTTTGGGTTAGGGTTTGTGTTAGGTTTAGGGTTAGCGTTAGCGTTTGTGTTAGGGTTAGGGTTAGGGTTAGGGTTTGGGTTTCCGTTAAGGTTAGGGTCAGGGTTAGGGTTTGGGTTAGGGTTAGGGTTATTGTTAGGGTTTGTGTTAGGTTTAGGTTTAGGGTTAGGGTTTGTGTTAGGGTTAGTATTAGGGTTAGGGTTAGGGTTTGGGTTAGGGTTAGGGTTAGGGTTAGAATTAGGGTTATGGTTTGGGTTAGGGTTAGGGTTAGGGTTTGGGTTTGGGTTAGGGTTAGGGTTAGGGTTAGGGTTTGGGTTATTGTTAGTTTTAGGGTTAGGGTTTGGGTTAGGGTTGGGTTTACGGTTAGCGTTTGGGTTAGGGTTAGGTTTAGGGTTAATGTTTGGTTTAGGGTTAGGGTTAGGTATAGGGTTAAGGTTTGTGTTAGTGTTAGGTTTAGGTTTAGGGTTAGGTTTAGGATTAGGGTTAGGGTTAGGGTTAGGGTTAGGTTAGAATTTGGGTTAGGGTTACGGTTAGGGTTAGGGTTTGGGTTAGAGTTAGGGTTAGGTTTAGGGTTTGGGTTAGGGTTAGGGTTAGGTTTAGGTTGTGCGTTTCGGTTAGGGTGAGGGTTAGGTTTAGGGCTAGGGTTAGTGTTAGCATTAGGGTTTGCGTTTGGGTTAGGGTTAGTCTTAGGTTTAGGGTTAGGGTATAGGTTAGGGTTAGGGTTAGGGTTCCGGTTTGGGTTTGGTTTAGCGTTCGAGTTGGGGTTAGGGTTAGGATTTGGGTTAGGCTTAGGTTTAGGGTTAGGGTTTGCGATAGGGTTAGGGTTTGGGTTAGGGTTAGCGTTTGGGTTATGGTTAAGTTTAGTTTAAGGTTAGGGTTAGGGTTTGGGTTAGGGTTAGGGTTAGGGTTATGGTTTGGGTTTGCGTTATTGTTAGGGTTATTGTTTATGTTAGGGTTAGTGTTAGGGTTAGGGTTACGATTACGGTTTAGGTTATGGTTTGGGTTAGGGTTAGGGTTAGGATTAGGGTTAGGGTTAGGGTTTGGGCTAGAGTTAGGGTTAGGGTTAGGGTATGGGTTAGGGTTAGGATTAGGTTCAGGGTTTGAGTTTGGGTTAGGGTGAGTGTTAGGTTTAGGGCTAGGGTTAGTGTCAGGATTAGGGTTTGGGTTTGGGTTAGGGTTACTGTTAGGTTTAGGGTTAGGGTTATGGTTTCGGTTTGGGTTTGGTTTAGGGTTAGAGTTGGGGTTAGGGTTAGGATTTGGCTTAGGCTTAGGTTTAGGGTTAGGGTTTGCGATAGGGTTAGGGTTTGGGTTAGGGTTAGGTTTAGGATTACTGTTAGTGTTAGTTTTAGGGTTAGCGTTTGGGTTATGGTTAAGTTTAGTTTAAGGTTAGGGTTAGGGTTTGGGTTAGGGTTAGGGTTAGGGTTAGGGTGTGCGTTTGGGTGAGGGTTATGTTTAGGGTTAGGGTTATGTTTAGGGATAGAGTTATGGTTTGGGTTCTGATTATGGTTAGTGTTTGGGTTAGGGTTAGCTTTAGGGTTTGGATTTGGATTAGGGTTAGGGTTAGGGTTAGCGTTAGGGTTAGGGTTAGGGTTAGTGTTTGGTTTGGGTTAGGGTTAGGGTTACAGTTTGGGTTTGGGTTAGGGTAAGGGTTAGGGTTAGGGTTTGGTTTGGGGTTTCCGTTAGGTTTAGGGTTAGGGTTAGGGTTTGTGTTAGGGTTAGGGTTTGGATTAGGGTTTGGGTTAGGGTTAGGGTTAGGATTTGTGTTTGAGTTAGGGTTAGTGTTAGGATTAGGATTTGGGTTAGGTTTATGGTTAGGATTAGGGTTATGGTTTGGATTAGGGTTAGGGTTATGGTTAGGGTTTGGGTTAGGGTTTGTGTTAGGTTTAGGGTTAGTGTTAGCGTTTGTGTTAGGGTTAGGGTTAGGGTTAGGGTTTGGGTTTGCGTTAGGGTTAGGGTCAGGGTTAGGTTTTATGTTAGGGTTAGGGTTAGTGTTAGGGTTTGTGTTAGGTTTAGGGTTAGGGTTAGGGTTTGTGTTAGGGTTAGGGTTAGGGTTAGGATTCGGGTTAGGGTTAGGGTTAGTGTTAGGGTTTGTGTTAGGTTTAGGGTCAGGGTTAGGGTTTGTGTTAGGGTTAGGTTTAGGGTTAGGGTTAGGGTTAGAATTAGGATTATGGTTTGGGTTAGGGTTAGGGTTAGGGTTTGGGTTAGGGTTAGGATTAGGATTATGGTTTGGGTTAGTGTTAGGGTTACGGTTTGGGTTTGGGTTAGGGTTAGGGTTAGGGTTAGGGTTAGGTTTAGGGTTAAGGTTAGGGTTAGTGTTAAGTTTAGTGTTAGGGTTTGGTTTTGGTTTAGGGTTAGGGTTAGGGTTAGTGTTTGGGTTAGGGTTAGGGTTAGGGTTTGGGTTTGTGTTAAGGTTAGGTTTAGGGTTAGGTTTAGGGTTAGGGTTAGGGTTAGGGTTAGGGTTTGGTTGAGGGTTAGGGTGTGCGTTTGGGTTAGGGTTAGGTTTAGGGTTAGGTTTAGGGTTAGGGTTAGGGTTACGATTAGAGTTTTGGTTAGGGTTAGGAATAGGGTTAGGGTTAAGTTTTGGTTTGGGTTAGGGTTAGGGTTAGGGTTAGTGCTTGTGTTAGGGTTAGGTTTAGGGTTAGGGTTTGGGTTAGGGTTAGGTTTAGGGTTAATATTTGGGTTAGCGTTATGTTTAGGGTTAGCGTTAGGTTTTGGGTTAGGGTTAGGTTTAGGGTTAGGGTTTGGGTTAGGGTTAGGTTTACTGTTAGAGTTTGGGTTAGGGTTAGGTTTAGGGTTAATGTTTGGGTTAGGGTTAGGGTTAGGTGTAGGGTTAAGGTTTGTGTTAGTGTTAGGTTTAGCGTTAGGTTTAGGGTTAGGTGTAGGGTTAGGTTAGAATGTGGGTTAGGGTTAGGGTTAGGTGAAGGGTTTGGGTTTGGTTTAGGGTTAGGGTTAGGGTTAGGGTTAGAGTTTGTGTTAGGGTTAGGTTTAGGGTTAGTGTTTGGGCTAGGGTTAGGTTTAGGGTTAGGATTTGGATTAGGGTTAGGGTTTGGGTTTGTGTTAGGGTTAGGTTTAGGGTTAGGATTTGGTTTTGGGTTAGGGTTAGGGTTAGGGTTAGGGTTTGGGTTAGGGTGAGGGTTAGGGTTTGGGTTATTGTTAGGGTTAGGGTTAGGGTTAGAGTTTGGGTTTGGTTTAGGATTAGGGTTAGTGTTAAGTTTAGGGTTAGGTTTTGGGTTTGGTTTAGGGTTAGGGTTAGGGTTAGGGTTAGGGTGTGGGTTTGGATTAGGGTTAGGGTTAGCGTTAGTGTTAGGGTTAGCGTTTGAGTTAGGTTTAAGTTCAGGTTTAGTCTTAGGATTTAATTTTAGGGTTAGGGTTAAGTTTACGGTTAGGGTTAGTGTTAGGGGTAGGGTTAAGGTTTGGGTTAGGGTTGTGTTTAGGCATAGTGTTAGTTTTATGAGTTGGGTTAGGATTAGGGTTAGGGTTAGGGTTAGGATTAGGATTAATGTTTGGGTTAGGGTTAGGGTTAGGGTTAGGGTGTGGGTTAGGGTTAGGTTTACGGTTAGGGTTAGTGTTAGGGTTAAGTTTAATGTTTGGGTTAGGGTTGTGTTTAGGGATAGGGTTAGGTTAATGGGTTGGGTTAGGATTACCGTTAGGGTTAAGGTTAGGATTAGGGTTAGGGTTAGGGTTAGGGTTAGGGTTAGGGTTAGGGTTAGGGTTTGGGTTTGGGTTAGGGTTACTGTTAGGGTTAAGTTTAGGGTGTAGGTTACGGTTAGGGTTAGGGTTTCGGTTTGGGTTTGGTTTAGGGTTAGGGTTGGTGTTAGTGTTAGGATTTGGGTTAGGTTTAAGGTTAGTGTTAGGGTTTGGGTTAGGGTTAGGGTTAGGGTTAGTGTTAAGTTCAGTGTTAGGGTTTGGGTTTGGTTTAGAGGTAGGTATAGGGTTAGGGTGTGGGTTTGGATTAGAGTTAGGGTTAGGGTTAGGTTTTGGGTTATTGTTAGGGTTAGGGTTAGGGTTAGGTTAGGGTTTGGGTTTGGGTTAGGGTTAGGGTTAGGGTTTAGGTTAGGGTTGGGGTTAGTGTAAGGGTTTGGGTTTGGGTTAGGGTTAGGGTTAGTTTTAGGGTTTGCGTTTGGGTTAGGGTTAGGTTTAGGGTTAGGGATAGGTTTAGGGATAGTGTTATGGTTTGGATTCTGGTTATGGTTAGGGTTTGGGTTAGGGTTATGGTTAGGGTTAAGGTTTGGGTTTTGGTTAGGATTAGGGTTAGGGTTAGGGTTTGTGTTTGGGTTAGGTTTAGGGTTAGAGTTAGGGTTAGGGTTTGTTTTAGGGTTAGTGTTAGGGTTTGGGTTATTGTTAAGGATAGGGTTAGGGTTAGTATTTTGGTTTGCGTTAGGGTTAGGGTTAGTGTTAAGTTCAGTGTTAGGGTTTGGGTTTGGTTTAGGGTTAGGTATAGGGTTAGTGTTTGGGTTTGGATTAGAGTTAGGGTTAGGGTTAGTGGTAGGGTTAGGTTTATGTTCAGGTTTAGTGTTCGGTTTTAGGGTTAGCGTTAGGGTAAGGTTTAGGCTTAAGGTTTGGGTTAGGGTTGGGTTTAGGGATAGGGTTATGTTTATGGGTTCCGTTAGGGTTAGGGTTAGGTTTAGGGTTAGGATTTGGCTTAGGGTTAGTGTTTGGGTTTGGGATAGGGTTAGGGTTTGGGTTAGGGTTAGGTTTAGGTTTAGGGTTAGGGTTTGGGTTTGGGTTAGGGTTAGGGTTTGTGTTAGGGTTAGTTTTAGGGTTAGGGTTTGGGCTAGGGTTAGGTTTAGGGTTAGGGTTTGGGTTAGGGTCAGATTTAGGGTTAATGTTTGGGTTAGATTTAGGGTTAGGGTTTGGGTTAGGGTTAGGGTTATGGTTATGGTTAGGGTTTGGTTTAGGGTTAGGTTTAGGGTTAGGGTTTGGGTTAGGGTTAGGTTTAGGGTTAATGTTTGGGTTAGGGTTAGGGTTAGGTTTAGGGTTTGGGTTTTGGTTAGGGTTAGGGTTAGGGTTTGTGTTAGTGTTAGGTTTAGGGTTAGGGTTAGTGTTAAGTTCAGTGTTAGGTTTTGGGTTTGGTTTAGGGTTAGGTATAGGGTTAGTGTTTGGGTTTGGGTTAGGGTTAGGTTTAGGGTTAATGTTTTGGTTAGCTTTAGGGTTAGGGTTTGGGTTAGGGTTAGGGTTAGGGTTAGGGTTTGGGTTTGGGTTAGGGTTAGGGTTAGGGTTAGGGTTTGGGTTAGGGTTTGGGCTAGGTTTAGGGTTAGGGTTAGGGTTAGGGTTAGGGTTTGGGGAAGGGTTAGGGTTAGGTTTAGGGTTAATGTTTGGGTTATGGTTAGGTTTAGGCTTAGGGTTAGGGTTAGGGTTAGGTTTAGGTTTAATGTTTGGGTTAGGGTTAGGGTTAAGTATAGGGTTAGTGTTAGGTTAGGTTTAGGATTAGGGTTAGGGTTAGGGTTAGGTTTAGCGTTAGGGTTAGTAGAGGTAGTCGTTTTAGTAGAGGTCCTGTATGTGGAGGTCCTGGGCATGGACAGCAGGCAACACCACCTTCTCCCTTCCTCCCTCCATCTTCTCCTGGCTGCTTCTTTTTGTCAAACACTAGATCTTTGACCTAAAGTCAACTAAATCTCTCCAAACTGGTCACCCAAACACTAGAGCCTACCACCAAGAAACCTCTGTGTTTCAACAACTCATCTGAGAGGGCTTTGTCACCTAGCAACACCCTAAACAATGTTTGCCTGGTCACTGCCTCTTGGAGTTCTAGAATCTTAGTCCAAGATTCTGTGACCTCAGCACTCCTGCCCACATCAAACAACAATGACAGGAGACTGAACAATATCACTCAGCACTCACTTGCAAAGCTCTGCCTGTCTATCATAGCTTCAGAGCAGGTGCTCCTCCCCTGGTCAAGTCATGCCAAGGTTGCTTCCCAGTCCTGCAGCTCTTGCCAGGATTGCACGTGGTTACCTAAATAACCAACCTCATTCTTTCTAGAAATTACCATATTATTGATATTGGATTGTTCAGTACTATAAGTTACATTTGAATCAGAAAACTACTTTGGGCATCCTTCTCTATGAGGGAAAATATTTTCCTTTTTCATTGTTGCTGAATCCAATCTTTGCTCTTAAAAAAGTACAACTCAAGTCTTGGAGGTGAGGCAGGAGGATTAACCGTTCAAGGCTACCCTGGGATTAGGGTATGGTTTATGGTTAGGGTTAGGGTTAGAATTAGGGTTAGGGTTAGATTTAGGGTTAGGGTTAAGGTTAGTGTTTGGGTTAGGGTTCGGGTTAGGGTTAGGGTTACGATTAGGGTTAGTGTTATAGTTTGGGTTAGCATGAGGGTTAGGATTAGGGTTAGGGTTAGGGTTTGGGTTATAGTTAGGGTTAGGATTAGGGTTTGGGTTAGGATTAGGGTTAGGGTTAGTGTTAGGATTAGGGTTTGTGTTTGGGTTAGGGTTACTTTTAGGGTTAGGTTTAGGGTTTAGGTTACGGTTAGGGTTAGGGTTTCGGTTTGGGTTTGGTTTAGCGTTAGGGTTGGTGTTAGTGTTAGGATTTGGGTTAGGCTTAGGTTTAGGGTTAGGGTTTGCGATAGCGTTAGGGTTTGGGTTTCTGTTAGGGTTATGGTTAGGGTTAGGTTTAGGTTTTGTGTTAGGGTTAGGTTTAGGGTTAGGGTTTGGGATAGGGTTAGGTTTAGGGTTAGGGTTTGGGTTAGGGTTAGGTTTAGGGTTAGGGTTCGGGTTTGGGTTAGGGTTAGGTTTAGGGTTAGTGTTTGGGTTTGGGTTAGGTTTAGGGTTAGGGTTAGGGTTTGGGTTAGGGTTAGGGTTAGGGTTAGTGTTAAGTTCAGTGTTAGGGTTTGGGTTTGGTTTAGAGTTAGGTATAGGGTTAGGGTGTGGGTTTGGATTAGAGTTAGGGTTAGGGTTAGTGTTAGGGTTAGGGTTTGGTTTAGGTTCATGTTCAGGTTTAGTGTTCGGGTTTTGGGTTAGGTTTAGGTTTAGGGTTAGGGTTAGTGTTATGGTCAGGTTTGCGTTAGGGTTCTGTTTAGGGATAGGGTTAGGGTTATGGGTTTGGTTAGAGTTGAGGTTTGGGTTAGGATCAGGCTAACGGTTAGTGTTTGGGTTTGGGATAGGTTTAGGGTTTGGGTTAGGGTTTGGTTTAGTATTAGGGTTTGGGTTAGGGTTAGGTTTAAGGTTAATCTTTGGGTTAGGGTTAGGGTTACGTTTAGGGTTAGTGTTTTTGTTAGGGTTAGGGTTAGGGTTAGGGTTAGGGTTACGGTTAGGGTATGGGTTAGGGTTAGGGTTAGGGTTAGGATTTGGGTTTGGGTTAGGGTTAGGGTTAGGGTTAGCGTTAGGTTTTGTGTTAGTGTTAGTTTTAGGGTTAGGGTTTGGGTTAGGGTTAGGTTTAGGGTTAGGGTTTCGGTTACGGTTAGGTTTAGGGTTAGGATTTGGGTTATTGTTAGGTTTAGGTTCAGGGTTAGGTTTAGGGTTAGGGTTAGGGTTTGGGTTAGTGTTAGTTTTAGGGTTAGGGTTAGGGTTAGGGTTAGGGTTACGGTTAGAGTTTGGGTTAGGGTTAGGGTTAGGGTTAAGGTTTGTGTTTGGTTAGGGTTAGGGTTTGGGCTAGGGTTAGGTTTAGTGTTACGGTTTGTGTTAGGGTTAGGTTTAGGGTTAGGGTTTGTGTTTGGGGTTAGGGTTAGGGTTAGGGTTAAGGTTTGGGTTATGGTTAGGTTTAGGCTTAGGGTTAGGGTTAGGCTTAGGTTTAGGTTTAATGTTTGGGTTAGTGTTAGGGTTAGGTAAAGGGTTAGTGTTTGGTTAGGGTTAGGGTTAGGGTTAGGGTTAGGGTTAGGGTTAGGGTTAGGGTTAGGGTTAGGGTTAGTAGAGGTAGGCTTTGTAGTAGATGTCCTGTATGTGGAGGGCCTGGGCAGGGCCAGCAGGCCACACCACCTTCTCCCCTCCTTCTCCCATCTTCTCCTGGCTGCTTCTGTTTGTCAAACACTAGAACTTTGACCTAACGTCAACTAAATCTCTCCAAACTGGTCACCCAAACACTAGAGCCTACCACCAAGAAACCTCTGTGTTTCAGCAACTCATCTGAGAGGGCTTTGTCACCTAGCAACACCCTAAACAATGTTTGCCTGGTCACTGCCTCTTGGAGTTCCGGAATCTTAGTCCAAGATTCTGTGACCTCAGCACTCCTGCCCACATCAGACACCAATGACAGGACACTGACCAATAGCACTCAGCACTCACTTGCAGAGCTCTGCCTGTCTATCATAGCTTCAGAGCTGGTGCTCCTCCTCTGATCAAGTCATGCCAAGTTTGCTTCCCAGTCCTGCAGCTCTTGCCAGGATTGCACGTGGTTACATAAATAACCAACCTCATTCTTTCTAGAAATTACCATATTATTGATATTGGATTCTTAAGTACTATAAGATACATTTGAATCAGAAAACTACTTTGGACATCGTTTTCTATGAGGGAAAATATTTTCCTTTTTCATTGTTGCTGAATCCAATCTTTGCTCTTAAAAAAGTACAACTCAACTCTTGGGGGTGAGGCAAGAGTATTATCAGTTCAAGGCTACCCTGGGATTAGGGTATGTGTTATGGTTATGGTTAGGTTTAGGGTTAGGGTGAGAATTAGGATTATGGTTAGGTTTTGATTTAGGGTTAGGGTTAGTGTTTGGGTTAGGATTAGGTTTAGGGTTAGGGTTACGATTACGATTAGTGTTATGGTTTGGGTTAGGGTTAGGGTTAGGTTTAGGATTAGGGTTAGGGTTTGAGTTCGGGTTAGGGTTAGGTTTAGGGTTTCCGTTTGGGTTAGGGTGAGTATTAGGGTTAGGATTAGGGTTAGTATTAGGATTAGGGTTTGGGTTTGGGTTAGGATTAGGGTTAGGGTTAGGGTTAGGATTAGGTTTAGGGTTGGGGTTAGGGTTAGCGTTTGGGTTAGGGTTAGGTTTAGGGTTAGGTACAGGGTTTGTGTTAGGGTTAGGGTTAGGGTTAGGGTGTGCGTTTGGGTTAGGGTTAGGTTTCGGGATAGAGTTAGGTTTAGGGTAGAGTTATGGTTTGGGTTCTAGTTATGGTTAGGGTTTGGGTTAGGGTTAGGGTTACGGGTTGGGTTTGGGTTTGGGTTAAGGTTAGATTTAGGGTTAGGGTTTGGGTTTGGGTTTGGGTTAGTGTTAGGTTTAGGGTTATTGTTTGGGTTTGGGTTAGAATTAGGGTTAGGGTTAGGGTTAGGGTTAGGGTTAGGGTTTGGGTTACGGTTAGGGTTAGGCTTAGGGTTTGGGTTTGGGTTAGGGTTAGGTTTAGGGTTAGGGTTTGGGTTAGGGTTAGGTTTAGGGTTAATGTTTGGATTAGCTTTAGGGTTAGGGTTTGGGTTAGGTTTAGGGTTATGGTTATGTTTGGGGTTTGGGTTGGGGTTAGGGTTAGGATTAGGGTTAGGGTTAGGGTTAGGGTTAGGGTTAGGGTTAGGGTGTGAGTTAGGTTTAGGGTTAGGGTTTCCGTTTGGGTTATGGTGAGTGTTAGGGTTAGGGTTAGGTTTAGGGTTAGTGTTAGGACTAGGGTTTGGGTTTGGGTTAGGGTTAGTGTTAGGGTTAGGGTTAGGGTTTAGAGTAGGTTTAGGGTCAGGGTTTGTGATAAGGTTAGGATTTGGGTTAAGGTTAGGGTTAGTATTAGGGTTAGGTTTAGGGTTAGGGTTAGGGTTAGGGTTTGGTTTTGGGTTAGGGTTAGGGTTAGGGTTTTGATTAGGGTTATGGTTAGGGTTAGGGTTTGGGTTTGGTTTAGGGTTAGGGTTAGAGTTAGGGTTTGTGTTAGGGTTAGGGTTAGTGTTAGGGTTTGTGTTAGGGTTAGGGTTAGTGTTAGGGTTTGGGTTAGGGTTAGGGTTAGGTTTAGGGTTAGGGTTAGTGTTAGGGTTTGGGTTAGGTGGGCCTTTGGGTTAGGGTTAGGTTTAGGGTTAGGGTTAGGTTTAGGTTTAGTGTTTGGGTTTGGGTTAGGATTAGGGTTAGGGTTAGTGTTTGGTTTTGTGTTAGGTTTAGGGTTAGGGTTAGGGTTTGTGTTAGGGTTAGGGTTAGGGTTAGTGTTACGTTCAGTGTTAGGGTTAGGGTTAGGGTTAGGGTTAGGGTTAGGGTTAGGGTCAGGTTTAGGCTTAAGGTTTGGGTTAGGGTTCTGTTTAGGGATAGGGTTAGGTTTATGGGTTCGGTTAGGGTTAGGATTAGGGTTAGGGTTAGGATTCGGCTTAGGGTTAGTGTTTGGGTTTGGGATAGGTTTAGGGTTTGGGTTAGGGTTAGGTTTAGTGTTAGGGTTTGGGTTAGGGTTAGGTTTAAGGTTAATATTTGGGTTAGGGTTAGGGTTAGGGTTAGTGTTTTTGTTAGGGTTAGGGTTAGGTTTAGGGTTACGGTTAGGGTATGGGTTAGCGTTAGGGTTAGGGTTAGGATTTGGGTTTGGGTTAGGGCTAGGGTTAGGGTTAGGGTTAGGCTTTGTGTTAGGTTTAGGGTTAGGGTTTGGGTTAGGGTTAGGGTTAGGTTTAGGGTTAGGTTTTCGGTTACGGTTAGGTTTAGGGTTAGGGTTTGGGTTATTGTTAGGCTTAGATTTAGGGTTAGGTTTATGGTTAGGGTTAGGGTTTGGGTTAGTGTTAGTTTTAGGGTTAGGGTTGGGTTAGGGTTAGGGTTACGGTTAGAGTTTGGGTTAGGGTTAGGGTTTGGGTTAGGGTTTGGGTTTGGTTAGGGTTAGGGTTTGTGTTAGGGTTAGGTTTAGGTTTAGGGTTTGGACTAGGGTTAGGTTAAGTGTTAGGGTTTGTGTTAGGGTTAGGTTTAGGGTTAGGGTTTGTGTTTGGGGTTAGGGTTAGGGTTAGGGTGAAGGTTTGGGTTATGGTTAGGTTTAGGCTTAGGGTTAGGGTTAGGGTTAGGTTTACGTTTAATATTTGGGTTAGTGTTAGGGTTAGGTATAGGGTTAGTGTTAGGTTAGGTTTAGGGTTAGGGTTAGTTTTAGGGTTAGGGTTAGTAGAGGTAGGCTTTGTAGTAGAGGTCCTGTATGTGGAGGGCCTGGGCAGGCCCTGCAGGCCACACCACCTTCTCCCCTCCTCCTCCCATCTTCTCATGGCTGCTTCTTTTTGTCAAACACTAGAACTTTGACCTAAAGTAAACTAAATCTCTCCAAACTGATCACCCAAACACTAAAGCCTACCACCAAGAAACCTCTGTGTTTCAGCAACTCATCTGAGAGGGCTTTGTCACCTAGCAACACCCTAAACAATGTTTGCCTGGTCACTGCCTCTTCCAGTTCCAGAATCTTAGTCCAAGATTCTGTGACCTCAGCACTCCTGCCCAAATCAGACACCAATGACAGGAGACTGACCAATAGCACTCAGCACTCACTTGCAGAGCTCTGCCTGTCTATCATAGCTTCAGAGCAGGTGCTCCTCCCCTGGTCAAGTCATGCCAAGGTTGCTTCCCAGTCCTGCAGCTCTTGCCAGGATTGCACGTGGTTACATAAATAACCAACCTCATTCTTTCTAGAAATTACCATATTATTGATATTGGATTCTTAAGTACTATAAGATACATTTGAATCAGAAAACTACTTTGGACATCGTTTTCTATGAGGGAAAATATTTTCCTTTTTCATTGTTGCTGAATCCAATCTTTGCTCTTAAAAAAGTACAACTCAACTCTTGGGGGTGAGGCAGGTGTATTATCAGTTCAAGGCTACCCTAGGATTAGGGTATGGGTTATGGTTATGGTTAGGTTTAGGGTTAGGGTTAGAATTAGGGTAGGGTTAGGTTTAGATTTAGGGTTAGGGTTAATGTTTGGGTTAGGGTTAGGTTTAGGATTAGGGTTACGATTACGATTAGGGTTATGGTTTGGGTTAGGGTTAGGGTTAGGTTTACGGTTGGGGGGAGGGTTTGGATTAGAGTTAGGTTTAGGGTTAGGGTTTGAGTTAGTGTTAGGGTTAGGTTTAGGGTTTCCGTTTGGGTTAGGGTGAGTATTAGGGTTAGGGTTAGGGTTAGTGTTAGGGTTAGGGTCAGGGTTTGGTTTGGGTTAGGGTTAGGGTTACAGTTTGGGTTTGGGTTAGGGTTAGGGTTAGGGTTAGGGTTTGGGTTGGGGTTTGTTTTAGGTTTAGGGTTAGGGTTAGGGTTTGTGTTAGGGTTACGGTTAGGGTTTGGGTTTGGGTTAGGGTTAGGGTTAGGGTTAAGGTTAGTGTTTAGGTTATTGTTAGGGTTAGGGTTAGGTTAGGGTTTGGGTTTGGGTTAAGGTTAGGGTTAGTGTTAAGTTTAGTGTTAGGGTTTGGCTTTGGTTTAGGGTTAGGGTTAGGGTTAGGGTTTGGGTTAGGGTTGGGGTTAGGGTTTGGGTTTGTGTTAGGGTTAGGTTTATGGTTAGGGTTAGGTTTAGGGTGTGGGTTGGGGTTAGGGTTAAGGTTAGGATTAGGGTTATGGTTTGGATTAGGGTTAGGGTTAGCGTTTGGGTTAAGGCTAAGTTTAGGTTAAGGGTAGAGTTAGGGTTTGGGTTAGGGTTAGGGTTAGATTTAGGGTTAGAGTGTGCGTTTGGGTTAGGGTTAGGTTTAGGGTTAGGGTTAGGTTTAGGGATAGAGTTATGGTTTGGGTTCTGGTTATGGTTAGGGTTTGGGTTAGAGTTAGGTTTAGGATTAGGGTTTGAGTTTGGGTTAGGGTTAGGTTTAGTGTTACGTTTTGGGTTAGGGTTAGGGTTAGGGTTAGGGTTAATATTAGAGTTTTGGTTAGGGTTAGGGATAGGGTTAGGGTTGGGGTTTGGTTTGGGTTAGGGTTAGGGTTAGGGTTAGGGCTTGTGTTAGGGTTCGGTTTAGGGTTAGCGTTTGGGTTAGGGTTAGGTTTAGGGTTAATGTTTGGGTTAGGGTTATGTTTAGGGTTAGGCTTAGAGTTTTGGGTTAGGGTTAGGGTTTGGGTTTGCGTTAGGGTTAGGGTTAGGGTTTGGGTTTACGTTATTGTTAGGGTTAGTGTTTATGTTAGGGTTAGGGTTAGGGTTACGATTACGGTTTAGGTTATGAGTTGGGTTAGGGTTAGGGTTAGGATTAGGGTTAGGGTTAGGGTTTGAGTTAGATTTAGGGTTAGGGTTAGGGTTTGGGTTAGGGTTAGGGTTAGGTTCAGGGTTTGAGTTTGGGTTAGGGTGAGTGTTAGGTTTAGGGCTAGGGTTAGTGTCAGGTTTAGGGTTTGGGTTTGGGTTAGGGTTACTGTTAGGTTTAGGGTTAGGGTTTAGGTTAGGGTTAGGTTTAGGGTTTCGGTTTGGGTTTGGTTTAGGGTTAGAGTTGGGGTTAGGTTTAGGATTTGGGTTAGGCTTAGGTTTAGGGTTAGGGTTTGCGATAGGGTTAGGGTTTGGGTTAGGGTTAGGTTTAGGATTACGGTTAGTGTTAGGGTTAGGGTTAGCGTTTGGGTTATGGTTAAGTTTAGTTTAAGGTTAGGGTTAGGGTTTGGGTTAGGGTTAGGGTTAGGGTTAGGGTTAGGGTGTGCGTTTGGGTGAGGGTTAGGTTTAGGGTTAGGGTTATGTTTAGGTATAGGGTTTTTTTTTGGGTGGTGGTTATGGTTAGGGTTTGGGTTAGGGTTAGCTTTGGGGTTTGGATTTGGATTAGGGTTAGGGTTAGGGTTAGGGTTAGGGTTTGGGTTAGGGTTAGGGTTAGGGTCAGGGTTTGGTTTGGGTTAGGGTTAGGGTTACAGTTTGGGTTTGTGTTAGGGTAAGGGTTAGGGTTAGGGTTTGGGTTGGGGTTTGTGTTAGGTTTAGGGTTAGGGTTAGGGTTTGTGTGAGGGTTAGGGTTTGGGTTAGGGTTTGGTTTAGGGTTAGGGTTAGGATTTGTGTTTGCCTTAGGGTTAGTGTTAGGGTTTGGTTTTGTTTTAGGATTAGGGTTAGGATTAGGGTTATGGTTTGGTTTAGGTTTAGGGTTAGTGTTAGGGTTTGGGTTAGGTTTTGTGTTAGGTTTAGGGTTAGTGTTAGCGTTTGTGTTAGGGTTAGGTTTAGGGTTAGGGTTTGGGTTTCCGTTAAGGTTAGGGTCAGGGTTAGGGTTTGGGTTAGGGTTAGGGTTAGTGTTAGGGTTTGTGTTAGGTTTAGTTTTAGGGTTAGGGTTTGTGTTAGGGTTAGTATTAGGGTTAGGGTTAGGGTTTGGGTTAGGGTTAGGGTTAGGGTTAGAATTAGGGTTATGGTTTGGGTTAGGGTTAGGGTTAGGTTTTGGGTTTGGGTTAGGGTTAGGGTTAGGGTTAGGGTTTGGGTTATTGTTAGGTTTAGGGTTAGGGTTTGGGTTAGGGTTAGGTTTACGGTTAGCGTTTGGGTTAGGGTTAGGTTTAGGGTTAATGTTTGGTTTAGGGTTAGGGTTAGGTATAGGGTTAAGGTTTATGTTAGTGTTAGGTTTAGGTTTAGGGTTAGGTTTAGGATTAGGGTTAGGGTTAGGGTTAGGGTTAGGTTAGAATTTGGGTTAGGGTTACGGTTAGGGTTAGGGTTTGGGTTAGAGTTAGGGTTAGGTTTAGGGTTTGGGTTAGGGTTAGGGTTAGGTTTAGGTTTTGCGTTTCGGTTAGGGTGAGGGTTAGGTTTAGGGCTAGGGTTAGTGTTAGCATTAGGGTTTGGGTTTGGGTTAGGGTTAGTCTTAGGTTTAGGGTTAGGGTATAGGTTAGGGTTAGGGTTAGGTTTCCGGTTTGGGTTTGGTTTAGCGTTCGAGTTGGGGTTATGGTTAGGGTTAGCTTTAGGGTTTGGGTTAGGGTTTGGGTTTGGGTTAGGGTTTGGGTTAGGGTTAGCGTTTGGGTTATGGTTAAGTTTAGTTTAAGGTTAGGGTTAGGGTTTGGGTTAGGGTTAGGGTTAGGGTTATGGTTTGGGTTTGCGTTATTGTTAGGGTTAGTGTTTATGTTAGGGTTAGTGTTAGGGTTAGGGTTACGATTACGGTTTAGGTTATGGTTTGGGTTAGGGTTAGGGTTAGGATTAGGGTTAGGGTTAGGGTTTGGGCTAGA
>CM069541.1:9605000-9612500 GCA_035773235.1 Eospalax fontanierii
GATTACGATTAGGGTTATGGTTTGGGTTAGGGTTAGGGTTAGGGTTAGGATTAGGGGTAGGGTTTGAGTTAGGGTTAGGGTTAGGTTTAGGGTTTCCGTTTGGGTTAGGGTGAGTATTAGGGTTAGGGTTAGGGTTAGTATTAGGATTAGGGTTTGGGTTTGGGTTAGGATTAGGGTTAGGGTTAGGGTTAGGATTAGGTTTAGGGTTGGGGTTAGGGTTAGCGTTTGGGTTAGGGTTAGGTTTAGGGTTAGGTACAGGGTTTGTGTTAGGGTTAGGGTTAGGGTGTGCGTTTGGGTTAGGGTTAGGTTTAGGGTTAGAGTTAGGTTTAGGGTAGAGTTATGGTTTGGGTTCTAGTTATGGTTAGGGTTTGGGTTAGGGTTAGGGTTACGGGTTGGGTTTGGGTTTGGGTTTGGGATAATGTTAGGTTTAGGGTTATTGTTTGGGTTTGGGTTAGAATTAGGGTTAGGGTTAGGGTTAGGGTTAGGGTTTGGGTTACGGTTAGGGTTAGGCTTAGGGTTTGGGTTTGGGTTAGGGTTAGGTTTAGGGTTAGGGTTTGGGTTAGGGTTAGGTTTAGGGTTAATGTTTGGATTAGCTTTAGGGTTAGGGTTTGGGTTAGGTTTAGGGTTATGGTTATGTTTAGGGTTTGGGTTATGGTTAGGGTTAGGATTAGGATTAGGGTTACGGTTAGGGTTAGGGTTAGGGTTAGGGTGTGAGTTAGGTTTAGGGTTAGGGTTTCCGTTTGGGTTATGGTGAGTGTTAGGGTTAGGGTTAGGTTTAGGGTTAGTGTTAGGACTAGGGTTTGGGTTTGGGTTAGGGTTAGTGTTAGGGTTAGGGTTAGGGTTTAGAGTAGGTTTAGGGTCAGGGTTTGTGATAAGGTTAGGATTTGGGTTAAGGTTAGGGTTAGTATTAGGGTTAGGTTTAGGGTTAGGGTTAGGGTTAGGGTTTGGTTTTGGGTTAGGGTTAGGGTTAGGGTTTTGATTAGGGTTATGGTTAGGGTTAGGGTTTGGGTTTGGTTTAGGGTTAGGGTTAGAGTTAGGGTTTGTGTTAGGGTTAGGGTTAGTGTTAGGGTTTGTGTTAGGGTTAGGGTTAGTGTTAGGGTTTGGGTTAGGGTTAGGGTTAGGTTTAGGGTTAGGGTTAGGGTTAGGGTTTGGGTTATGGGGGGCCTTTGGGTTAGGGGTAGGTTTAGGGTTAGGGTTAGGGTTAGGTTTAGTGTTTGGGTTTGGGTTAGGATTAGGGTTAGGGCTAGTGTTTGGTTTTGTGTTAGGTTTAGGGTTAGGGTTAGGGTTTGTGTTAGGGTTAGGGTTAGGGTTAGTGTTACGTTCAGTGTTAGGGTTAGGGTTAGGGTTAGGGTTAGGGTTAGGGTCAGGTTTAGGCTTAAGGTTTGGGTTAGGGTTCTGTTTAGGGATAGGGTTAGGTTTATGGGTTCGGTTAGGGTTAGGAGTAGGGTTAGGGTTAGGATTCGGCTTAGGGTTAGTGTTTGGGTTTGGGATAGGTTTAGGGTTTGGGTTAGGGTTAGGTTTAGTGTTAGGGTTTGGGTTAGGGTTAGGTTTAAGGTTAATATTTGGGTTAGGGTTAGGGTTAGGGTTAGTGTTTTTGTTAGGGTTAGGGTTAGGGTTAGGGTTAGGGTTACGGTTAGGGTATGGGTTAGCGTTAGGGTTAGGGTTAGGATTTGGGTTTGGGTTAGGGTTAGGGTTAGGGTTAGGGTTAGGTTTTGTGTTAGGTTTAGGGTTAGGGTTTGGGTTAGGGTTAGGTTTAGGGTTAGGTTTTCGGTTACGGTTAGGTTTAGGGTTAGGGTTTGGGTTATTGTTAGGCTTAGATTTAGGGTTAGCTTTATGGTTAGGGTTAGGGTTTGGGTTAGTGTTAGTTTTAGAGTTAGGGTTGGGTTAGGGTTAGGGTTACGGTTAGAGTTTGGGTTAGGGTTAGGTTTAGGGTTAGGGTTTGGGTTTGGTTAGGGTTAGGGTTTGTGTTAGGGTTAGGTTTAGGTTTAGGGTTTGGGCTAGGGTTAGGTTTAGTGTTAGGGTTTGTGTTAGGGTTAGGTTTAGGGTTACGGTTTGTGTTTGGGGTTAGGGTTAGGGTTAGGGTTAAGGTTTGGGTTATGGTTAGGTTTAGGCTTAGGGTTAGGTTTAGGCTTAGGTTTACGTTTAATGTTTGGGTTAGTGTTAGGGTTAGGTATAGGGTTAGTGTTAGGTTAGGTTTAGGGTTAGGGTTAGTTTTAGGGTTAGGGTTAGTAGAGGTAGGCTTTGTAGTAGAGGTCCTGTATGTGGAGGGCCTGGGCAGGTCCTGCAGGCCACACCACCTTCTCCCCTCCTCCTCCCATCTTCTCATGGCTGCTTCTTTTTGTCAAACACTAGAACTTTGACCTAAAGTAAACTAAATCTCTCCAAACTGATCACCCAAACACTAAAGCCTACCACCAAGAAACCTCTGTGTTTCAGCAACTCATCTGAGAGGGCTTTGTCACCTAGCAACACCCTAAACAATGTTTGCCTGGTCACTGCCTCTTCCAGTTCCAGAATCTTAGTCCAAGATTCTGTGACCTCAGCACTCCTGCCCAAATCAGACACCAATGACAGGAGACTGACCAATAGCACTCAGCACTCACGTGCAGAGCTCTGCCTGTCTATCATAGCTTCAGAGCAGGTGCTCCTCCCCTGGTCAAGTCATGCCAAGGTTGCTTCCCAGTCCTGCAGCTCTTGCCAGGATTGCACGTGGTTACATAAATAACCAACCTCATTCTTTCTAGAAATTACCATATTATTGATATTGGATTCTTAAGTACTATAAGATACATTTGAATCAGAAAACTACTTTGGACATCGTTTTCTATGAGGGAAAATATTTTCCTTTTTCATTGTTGCTGAATCCAATCTTTGCTCTTAAAAAAGTACAACTCAACTCTTGGGGGTGAGGCAGGTGTATTATCAGTTCAAGGCTACCCTGGGATTAGGGTATGGGTTATGGTTATGGTTAGGTTTAGGGTTAGGGTTAGAATTAGGGTAGGGTTAGGTTTAGATTTAGGGTTAGGGTTAATGTTTGGGTTAGGGTTAGGTTTAGGATTAGGGTTACGATTACGATTAGGGTTATGGTTTGGGTTAGGGTTAGGGTTAGGTTTACGGTTAGGGTGAGGGTTTGGATTAGAGTTAGGTTTAGGGTTAGGGTTTGAGTTAGTGTTAGGGTTAGGTTTAGGGTTTCCGTTTGGGTTCGGGTGAGTATTAGGGTTAGGGTTAGGGTTAGTGTTAGGATTAGGGTTTGGGTTTGGGTTAGGGTTAGTGTTAGGGTTAGAGTTAGGGTTTAGGTTAGATTTATGGTGAGGGTTTGCGATAAGGTTAGGGTTTGGGTTAGGGTTAGGGTTAGGTTTAGGGTTATGGTTAGGGTGAGGGTTAGCGTTTGGGTTAGGGTTAGGTTTAGGGTTAATGTTTGGGTTAGGGTTAGGGTTAGGTTTAGGGTTAGGGTTTGAGTTAGGGTTAGGGTTAGGGTTAGTGTTAGGTTTTGGTTTATGGTTAGGTTTAGGCTTAGGTTTTGGGTTAGGGTTAGGTTTAGGTTCAATGTTTGGGTTAGGGTTAGGTTAGGTATAGGGTTAGTGTTAGGTTAGGTTTAGGGTTAGGTTTAGCGTTAGGGTTAGGGTTAGGGTTAGGGTTAGGGTTAGGGTTAGGTTAGTAGAGGTAGGATTTGTAGTAGAGGTCCTTTATGTGGAGGGCCTGGGCAGGGCCAGCAGGCCACACCACCTTCTCCCCTCCTCCTCCCATCTTCTCCTGGCTGCTTCATTTTGTCAAACACTAGAACTTTGACCTAAAGTCAACTAAATCTCTCCAAACTGGTTACCCAAACACTAGAGCCTACCACCAAGAAACCTCTGTGTTTCAGCAACTCATCTGAGAGGGCTTTTTCACCTAGCAATATGCTAAACAATGCTTTGCCAGGTCACTGCCTCTTGGAGTTCCAGAATCTTAGTCCAAGATTCTGTGACCTCAGCACTCCTGCCCACATCAGACACCAATGAGAGGAGACTGACCAATAGCCCTCAGCACTCACTTGCAAAGCTCTGCCTGTCTATCATAGCTTCAGCGCAGGTGCTCCTCCCCTGGTCAAGTCATGCCAAGGTTGCTTCCCAGTCCTGCAGCTCTTGCCAGGATTGCACTTGGTTTCATAAATAACCAACCTCATTCTTTCTAGAAATTACCATATTATTGATATTGGATTTTTAAGTACTATAAGATACATTTGAATCAGAAAACTACTTTCGACATCATTTTCTATGAGGGAAAATATTTTCATTTTCATTGTTGCTGAATCCAATCTTTGCTCTTAAAAAAGTACAACTCAACTCTTGGGGGTGAGGCAGGAGGATTATAAGTTCAAGGCTACCCTCGGATTAGGGTATGGATTATGGTTATGGTTAGGGTTAGAATTAGGGTTAGAGTTAGGTTTAGGGTTAGGGTTAGGGTTAGTGTTTGGGTTAGGGTTAGGTTTAGGGTTAGGGATACGATTGGGATTAGGGTTATGGTTTGGGTTAGGGTTAGGGTTAGGATTAGGGTTAGGGTTAGGGTTAGGGTTAGGGTTAGGGTGTGAGTTAGGGTTAGGGTTAGGTTTACGGTTTCCGTTTGGATTAGGGTGAGTGTTAGGGTTAGGGTTAGTGTTAGGGTTAGTGTTAGGATTAGGGTTTGGGTTAAGTTTAGGGTTAGGATAAGGGTTAGGGTTAGGGTTAAGGGTAGGGTTAGCGTTTGGGTTAGGGTTAGGTTTAGGGATAGAGTTATGGTTTGTGTTCTGGTTATGGTTAGGGTTTGGGTTAGGGTTAGGTTTAGGGTTAGGGTTTGGGTTAGGGTTAGGTTTAGGGTTAGGGTTAGTGTTAGGGTTTGGTTTGGGTTAGGATTAGGGTTAGGGTTAGGGTTAGGGCTAGGGTTAGGGTTTGGTTTTGGGTTAGGGTTAGGGTTAGGGTTTCGGTTAGGGTTAGGGTTAGGGCTGGGTTTGGGTTAGGGTTAGGGTTAGAGTTAGGGTTTGGGTTAGGGTTAGGGTTAGTGTTAGGGTTTGGGTTAGGGTTAGGGTTAGGGTTAGGGTTAGGGTTACGGTTAGTATTAGGGTTAGGGTTAGTGTTTGGGTTAGGGTTAGGTTTAGGGATACGATTAATATTAGGGTTATGGTTTGGGTTAGGGTTAGGGTTAGGGTTAGGGTTAGGCTGTGAGTTAGGGTTAGGGTTAGGGTTAGGGTTTACGTTTGGGTTATGGTGAGTGTTAGGGTTAGGGTTAGGGTTAGTGTTAGGATTAGGGTTGGGTTTGGGTTAGGCTTAGGTTTAGGGTTAGGGTTAGTTTTAGGGTTTGGTTTGCGTTAGGATTAGGGTTAGGGTTAGGGTTAGGGTTAGGGTTTGGTTTTGGGTTAGGGTTAGGGTTAGGGTTAGGGTTAGGGTTAGGGTTAGGGTTTGGGTTTGGGTTAGGGTTAGTTTTAGAGTTAAGGTTTGGGTTAGGGTTAGGGTTATTGTTAGGGTTTGGGTTAGGGTTAGGGTTAGTATTAGGGTTAGGGTGTGCGTTTGGGTTAGGGATAGGTTTAGGGTTAGATTTAGGTTTAGTGATAGTGTTATAGTTTCGATTCTGGTTATGGTTAGGGTTTGGGTTAGGGTTAGGTTTAGGTTTAGTGTTTGGTTTGGGTTAGGATTAGGGTTAGGGTTAGTGTTTGGGTTTGGGTTAGTGTTAAGGTTAGGGTTAGGGTTAGGGTTTGGGTTAGAGTTAGGGTTAGGGTTTGGGTTATTGTTAGGCTTAGGTTTAGGGTTACGGTTTGGGTTTGTTTTAGGGTTAGGCTTAGTGTTAAGTTCTGTGTTAGGATTTGGGTTTGGTTTAGGGTTAGGTATAGGGTTAGGGTGTGGGTTTGGATTAGATTTAGGGTTAGGGTTAGTGTTAGGTTTAGGGTTAGGGTTAGGGATACATTTAGGGTTAGGTTTATGGTTTGGGTTAGGGTTAGGGTTTGGATTAGGGTTAGGGTTAGGGTTAGTGTTTGGATTAGCGTTTGTGTTTGGGTTAGGGTTAGGTTTTGGGTTTGCGTTTGGTTTAGGGTGAGTGTTAGATTGAGGGCTAGGGTTAGTGTCAGGATTAGGGTTTGGGTTTGGGTTAGGGTTACTGTTAGGTTTAGGGTTAGGGTTATGGTTTCGGTTTGGGTTTGGTTTAGGGTTAGAGTTGGGGTTAGGGTTAGGATTTGGCTTAGGCTTAGGTTTAGGGTTAGGGTTTGCGATAGGGTTAGGGTTTGGGTTAGGGTTAGGTTTAGGATTACTATTAGTGTTAGTTTAGGGTTAGCGTTTGGGTTATGGTTAAGTTTAGTTTAAGGTTAGGGTTAGGGTTTGGGTTAGGGTTAGGGTTAGGGTTAGGGTGTGCGTTTGGGTGAGGGTTATGTTTAGGGTTAGGGTTATGTTTAGGGATAGAGTTATGGTTTGGGTTCTGATTATGGCTAGTGTTTGGGTTAGGGTTAGCTTTAGGGTTTGGATTTGGATTAGGGTTAGGGTTAGGGTTAGCGTTAGGGTTAGGGTTAGGGTTAGTGTTTGGTTTGGGTTAGGGTTAGGGTTACAGTTTGGGTTTGGGTTAGGGTAAGGGTTAGGGTTAGGGTTTGGTTTGGGGTTTCCGTTAGGTTTAGGGTTAGGGTTAGGGTTTGTGTTAGGGTTAGGGTTTGGATTAGGGTTTGGGTTAGGGTTAGGGTTAGGATTTGTGTTTGAGTTAGGGTTAGTGTTAGGATTAGGATTTGGGTTAGGTTTAGGGTTAGGATTAGGGTTATGGTTTTTATTAGGGTTAGGGTTATGGTTAGGGTTTGTGTTAGGGTTTGTGTTAGGTTTAGGGTTAGTGTTAGCGTTTGTGTTAGGGTTAGAGTTAGGGTTAGGGTTTGGGTTTGCATTAGGGTTAGGGTCAGGGTTAGGTTTTATGTTAGGGTTAGGGTTAGTGTTAGGGTTTGTGTTAGGTTTAGGGTTAGGGTTAGGGTTTGTGTTAGGGTTAGGGTTAGGGTTAGGGTTAGGATTCGGGTTAGGGTTAGGGTTAGTGTTAGGGTTTGTGTTAGGTTTAGGGTCAGGGTTAGGGTTTGTGTTAGGGTTAGGTTTAGGGTTAGGGTTACGGTTAGAATTAGGATTATGGTTTGGGTTAGGGTTAGGGTTAGGGTTTGGGTTAGGGTTAGGATTAGGATTATGGTTTGGGTTAGTGTTAGGGTTACGGTTTGGGTTTGGGTTAGGGTTAGGGTTAGGGTTAGGTTTAGGTTTAGGGTTAAGGTTAGGGTTAGTGTTAAGTTTAGTGTTAGGGTTTGGTTTTGGTTTAGGGTTAGGGTTAGGGTTAGTGTTTGGGTTAGGGTTAGGGTTAGGGTTTGGGTTTGTGTTAAGGTTAGGTTTAGGGTTAGGTTTAGGGTTAGGGTTAGGGTTAGGGTTAGGGTTTGGTTGAGGGTTAGGGTGTGCGTTTGGGTTAGGGTTAGGTTTAGGGTTAGGTTTAGGGTTAGGGTTAGGGTTACGATTAGAGTTTTGGTTAGGGTTAGGAATAGGGTTA
>CM069541.1:9620000-9655000 GCA_035773235.1 Eospalax fontanierii
TGCTTCCCAGTCCTGCAGCTCTTGCCAGGATTGCACGTGGTTACATAAATAACCAACCTCATTCTTTCTAGAAATTACCATATTATTGATATTGGATTCTTAAGTACTATAAGATACATTTGAATCAGAAAACTACTTTGGACATCGTTTTCTATGAGGGAAAATATTTTCCTTTTTCATTGTTGCTGAATCCAATCTTTGCTCTTAAAAAAGTACAACTCAACTCTTGGGGGTGAGGCAGGAGTATTATCAGTTCAAGGCTACCCTGGGATTAGGGTATGTGTTATGGTTATGGTTAGGTTTAGGGTTTAGGGTGAGAATTAGGATTATGGTTAGGTTTTGATTTAGGGTTAGGGTTAGTGTTTGGGTTAGGATTTGGTTTAGGGTTAGGGTTACGATTACGATTAGGGTTATGGTTTGGGTTAGGGTTAGGGTTAGGTTTAGGATTAGGGTTAGGGTTTGAGTTAGGGTTAGGGTTAGGTTTAGGGTTTCCGTTTGGGTTAGGGTGAGTATTAGGGTTAGGGTTAGGGTTAGTATTAGGATTAGGGTTTGGGTTTGGGTTAGGATTAGGGTTAGGGTTAGGGTTAGGATTAGGTTTAGGGTTGGGGTTAGGGTTAGCGTTTGGGTTAGGGTTAGGTTTAGGGTTAGGTACAGGGTTTGTGTTAGGGTTAGGGTTAGGGTGTGCGTTTGGGTTAGGGTTAGGTTTAGGGTTAGAGTTAGGTTTAGGGTAGAGTTATGGTTTGGGTTCTAGTTATGGTTAGGGTTTGGGTTAGGGTTAGGGTTACGGGTTGGGTTTGGGTTTGGGTTTGGGTTAGTGTTAGGTTTAGGGTTATTGTTTGGGTTTGGGTTAGAATTAGGGTTAGGGTTAGGGTTAGGGTTAGGGTTTGGGTTACGGTTAGGGTTAGGCTTAGGGTTTGGGTTTGGGTTAGGGTTAGGTTTAGGGTTAGGGTTTGGGTTAGGGTTAGGTTTAGGGTTAATGTTTGGATTAGCTTTAGGGTTAGGGTTTGGGTTAGGTTTAGGGTTATGGTTATGTTTAGGGTTTGGGTTAGGGTTAGGGTTAGGATTAGGGTTAGGGTTAGGGTTAGGGTTAGGGTTAGGGTTAGAGTGTGAGTTAGGTTTAGGGTTAGGGTTTCGGTTTGGGTTATGGTGAGTGTTAGGGTTAGGGTTAGGTTTAGGATTAGTGTTAGGACTAGGATTTTGGTTTGGGTTAGGGTTAGTGTTAGGGTTAGGGTTAGGGTTTAGACTAGGTTTAGGGTCAGGGTTTGTGATAAGGTTAGGATTTGGGTTAAGGTTAGGGTTAGTATTAGGGTTAGGTTTAGGGTTAGGGTTAGGGTTAGGGTTTGGTTTTGGGTTAGGGTTAGGGTTAGGGTTTTGATTAGGGTTATGGTTAGGGTTAGGGTTTGGGTTTGGTTTAGGGTTAGGGTTAGAGTTAGGGTTTGTGTTAGGGTTAGGGTTAGTGTTAGGGTTTGTGTTAGGGTTAGGGTTAGTGTTAGGGTTTGGGTTAGGGTTAGGGTTAGGTTTAGGGTTAGGGTTAGTGTTAGGGTTTGGGTTAGGGTGGGCCTTTGGGTTAGGCTTAGGTTTAGGGTTAGACTTAGGTTTAGGTTTAGTGTTTGGGTTTGGGTTAGGATTAGGGTTAGGGTTAGTGTTTGGTTTTGTGTTAGGTTTAGGGTTAGGGTTAGGGTTTGTGTTAGGGTTAGGGTTAGGGTTAGTGTTACGTTCAGTGTTAGGGTTAGGGTTAGGGTTAGGGTTAGGGTTAGGGTTAGGGTCAGGTTTAGGCTTAAGGTTTGGGTTAGGGTTCTGTTTAGGGATAGGGTTAGGTTTATGGGTTCGGTTAGGGTTAGGATTAGGGTTAGGGTTAGGATTCGGCTTAGGGTTAGTGTTTGGGTTTGGGATAGGTTTAGGGTTTGGGTTAGGGTTAGGTTTAGTGTTAGGGTTTGGGTTAGGGTTAGGTTTAAGGTTAATATTTGGGTTAGGGTTAGGGTTAGGGTTAGTGTTTTTGTTAGGGTTAGGGTTAGGGTTACGGTTAGGGTATGGGTTAGCGTTAGGGTTAGGGTTAGGATTTGGGTTTGGGTTAGGGTTAGGGTTAGGGTTAGGGTTAGGTTTTGTGTTAGGTTTAGGGTTAGGGTTTGGGTTAGGGTTAGGTTTAGGGTTAGGTTTTCGGTTACGGTTAGGTTTAGGGTTAGGGTTTGGGTTATTGTTAGGCTTAGATTTAGGGTTAGGTTTATGGTTAGGGTTAGGGTTTGGGTTAGTGTTAGTTTTAGGGTTAGGGTTGGGTTAGGGTTAGGGTTATGGTTAGAGTTTGGGTTAGGGTTAGGTTTAGGGTTAGGGTTTGGGTTTGGTTAGGGTTAGGGTTTGTGTTAGGGTTAGGTTTAGGTTTAGGGTTTGGGCTAGGGTTAGGTTTAGTGTTAGGGTTTGTGTTAGGGTTAGGTTTAGGGTTAGGGTTTGTGTTTGGGGTTAGGGTTAGGGTTAGGGTTAAGGTTTGGGTTATGGTTAGGTTTAGGCTTAGGGTTAGGTTTAGGCTTAGGTTTACGTTTAATGTTTGGGTTAGTGTTAGGGTTAGGTATAGGGTTAGTGTTAGGTTAGGTTTAGGGTTAGGGTTAGTTTTAGGGTTAGGGTTAGTAGAGGTAGGCTTTGTAGTAGAGGTCCTGTATGTGGAGGGCCTGGGCAGGCCCTGCAGGCCACACCACCTTCTCCCCTCCTCCTCCCATCTTCTCATGGCTGCTTCTTTTTGTCAAACACTAGAACTTTGACCTAAAGTCAACTAAATCTCTCCAAACTGATCACCCAAACACTAAAGCCTACCACCAAGAAACCTCTGTGTTTCAGCAACTCATCTGAGAGGGCTTTGTCACCTAGCAACACCCTAAACAATGTTTGCCTGGTCACTGCCTCTTCCAGTTCCAGAATCTTAGTCCAAGATTCTGTGACCTCAGCACTCCTGCCCAAATCAGACACCAATGACAGGAGACTGACCAATAGCACTCAGCACTCACTTGCAGAGCTCTGCCTGTCTATCATAGCTTCAGAGCAGGTGCTCCTCCCCTGGTCAAGTCATGCCAAGGTTGCTTCCCAGTCCTGCAGCTCTTGCCAGGATTGCACGTGGTTACATAAATAACCAACCTCATTCTTTCTAGAAATTACCATATTATTGATATTGGATTCTTAAGTACTATAAGATACATTTGAATCAGAAAACTACTTTGGACATCGTTTTCTATGAGGGAAAATATTTTCCTTTTTCATTGTTGCTGAATCCAATCTTTGCTCTTAAAAAAGTACAACTCAACTCTTGGGGGTGAGGCAGGAGTATTATCAGTTCAAGGCTACCCTGGGATTAGGGTATGTGTTATGGTTATGGTTAGGTTTAGGGTTTAGGGTGAGAATTAGGATTATGGTTAGGTTTTGATTTAGGGTTAGGGTTAGTGTTTGGGTTAGGATTTGGTTTAGGGTTAGGGTTACGATTACGATTAGGGTTATGGTTTGGGTTAGGGTTAGGGTTAGGTTTAGGATTAGGGTTAGGGTTTGAGTTAGGGTTAGGGTTAGGTTTAGGGTTTCCGTTTGGGTTAGGGTGAGTATTAGGGTTAGGGTTAGGGTTAGTATTAGGATTAGGGTTTGGGTTTGGGTTAGGATTAGGGTTAGGGTTAGGGTTAGGATTAGGTTTAGGGTTGGGGTTAGGGTTAGCGTTTGGGTTAGGGTTAGGTTTAGGGTTAGGTACAGGGTTTGTGTTAGGGTTAGGGTTAGGGTGTGCGTTTGGGTTAGGGTTAGGTTTAGGGTTAGAGTTAGGTTTAGGGTAGAGTTATGGTTTGGGTTCTAGTTATGGTTAGGGTTTGGGTTAGGGTTAGGGTTACGGGTTGGGTTTGGGTTTGGGTTTGGGTTAGTGTTAGGTTTAGGGTTATTGTTTGGGTTTGGGTTAGAATTAGGGTTAGGGTTAGGGTTAGGGTTAGGGTTTGGGTTACGGTTAGGGTTAGGCTTAGGGTTTGGGTTTGGGTTAGGGTTAGGTTTAGGGTTAGGGTTTGGGTTAGGGTTAGGTTTAGGGTTAATGTTTGGATTAGCTTTAGGGTTAGGGTTTGGGTTAGGTTTAGGGTTATGGTTATGTTTAGGGTTTGGGTTAGGGTTAGGGTTAGGATTAGGGTTAGGGTTAGGGTTAGGGTTAGGGTTAGGGTTAGGGTGTGAGTTAGGTTTAGGGTTAGGGTTTCCGTTTGGGTTATGGTGAGTGTTAGGGTTAGGGTTAGGTTTAGGGTTAGTGTTAGGACTAGGGTTTGGGTTTGGGTTAGGGTTAGTGTTAGGGTTAGGGTTAGGGTTTAGAGTAGGTTTAGGGTCAGGGTTTGTGATAAGGTTAGGATTTGGGTTAAGGTTAGGGTTAGTATTAGGGTTAGGTTTAGGGTTAGGGTTAGGGTTAGGGTTTGGTTTTGGGTTAGGGTTAGGGTTAGGGTTTTGATTAGGGTTATGGTTAGGGTTAGGGTTTGGGTTTGGTTTAGGGTTAGGGTTAGAGTTAGGGTTTGTGTTAGGGTTAGGGTTAGTGTTAGGGTTTGTGTTAGGGTTAGGGTTAGTGTTAGGGTTTGGGTTAGGGTTAGGGTTAGGTTTAGGGTTAGGGTTAGTGTTAGGGTTTGGGTTATGGTGGGCCTTTGGGTTAGGGTTAGGTTTAGGGTTAGGGTTAGGTTTAGGTTTAGTGTTTGGGTTTGGGTTAGGATTAGGGTTAGGGTTAGTGTTTGGTTTTGTGTTAGGTTTAGGGTTAGAGTTAGGGTTTGTTTTAGGGTTAGGGTTAGGGTGAGTGTTCCGTTCAGTGTTAGGGTTAGGGTTAGGGTTAGGGTTAGGGTCAGGTTTAGGCTTAAGGTTTGGGTTAGGGTTCTGTTTAGGGATAGGGTTAGGTTTATGGGTTCGGTTAGGGTTAGGAGTAGGGTTAGGGTTAGGATTCGGCTTAGGGTTAGTGTTTGGGTTTGGGATAGGTTTAGGGTTTGGGTTAGGGTTAGGTTTAGTGTTAGGGTTTGGGTTAGGGTTAGGTTTATGGTTAATATTTGGGTTAGGGTTAGGGTTAGGGTTAGTGTTTTTGTTAGGGTTAGGGTTAGGGTTAGGGTTAGGGTTACGGTTAGGGTATGGGTTAGCGTTAGGGTTAGGGTTAGGATTTGGGTTCGGGTTAGGGTTAGGGTTAGGGTTAGGGTTAGGTTTTGTGTTAGGTTTAGGGTTAGGGTTTGGGTTAGGGTTAGGTTTAGGGTTAGGTTTTCGGTTACGGTTAGGTTTAGGGTTAGGGTTTGGGTTATTGTTAGGCTTAGATTTAGGGTTAGGTTTATGGTTAGGGTTAGGGTTTGGGTTAGTGTTAGTTTTAGGGTTAGGGTTGGGTTAGGGTTAGGGTTACGGTTAGAGTTTGGGTTAGGGTTAGGTTTAGGGTTAGGGTTTGGGTTTGGTTAGGGTTAGGGTTTGTGTTAGGGTTAGGTTTAGGTTTAGGGTTTGGGCTAGGGTTAGGTTTAGTGTTAGGGTTTGTGTTAGGGTTAGGTTTAGGGTTAGGGTTTGTGTTTGGGGTTAGGGTTAGGGTTAGGGTTAAGGTTTGGGTTATGGTTAGGTTTAGGCTTAGGGTTAGGTTTAGGCTTAGGTTTACGTTTAATGTTTGGGTTAGTGTTAGGGTTAGGTATAGGGTTAGTGTTAGGTTAGGTTTAGGGTTAGGGTTAGTTTTAGGGTTAGGGTTAGTAGAGGTAGGCTTTGTAGTAGAGGTCCTGTATGTGGAGGGCCTGGGCAGGCCCTGCAGGCCACACCACCTTCTCCCCTCCTCCTCCCATCTTTTCATGGCTGCTTCTTTTTGTCAAACACTAGAACTTTGACCTAAAGTAAACTAAATCTCTCCAAACTGATCACCCAAACACTAAAGCCTACCACCAAGAAACCTCTGTGTTTCAGCAACTCATCTGAGAGGGCTTTGTCACCTAGCAACACCCTAAACAATGTTTGCCTGGTCACTGCCTCTTCCAGTTCCAGAATCTTAGTCCAAGATTCTGTGACCTCAGCACTCCTGCCCAAATCAGACACCAATGACAGGAGACTGACCAATAGCACTCAGCACTCACTTGCAGAGCTCTGCCTGTCTATCATAGCTTCAGAGCAGGTGCTCCTCCCCTGGTCAAGTCATGCCAAGGTTGCTTCCCAGTCCTGCAGCTCTTGCCAGGATTGCACGTGGTTACATAAATAACCAACCTCATTCTTTCTAGAAATTACCATATTATTGATACTGGATTCTTAAGTACTATAAGATACATTTGAATCAGAAAACTACTTTGGACATCGTTTTCTATGAGGGAAAATATTTTCCTTTTTCATTGTTGCTGAATCCAATCTTTGCTCTTAAAAAAGTACAATTCAACTCTTGGGGGTGAGGCAGGTGTATTATCAGTTCAAGGCTACCCTAGGATTAGGGTATGGGTTATGGTTATGGTTAGGTTTAGGGTTAGGGTTAGAATTAGGGTAGGGTTAGGTTTAGATTTAGGGTTAGGGTTAATGTTTGGGTTAGGGTTAGGTTTAGGATTAGGGTTACGATTACGATTAGGGTTATGGTTTGGGTTAGGGTTAGGGTTAGGTTTACGGTTAGAGTGAGGGTTTGGATTAGAGTTAGGTTTAGGATTAGGGTTTGAGTTAGTGTTAGGCTTAGGTTTAGGGTTTCCGTTTGGGTTAGCGTGAGTATTAGGGTTAGGGTTAGGGTTAGTGTTAGGATTAGGGTTTGGGTTTGGGTTAGGGTTAGTGTTAGGGTTAGAGTTAGGGTTTAGGTTAGATTTATGGTGAAGGTTTGCGATAAGGTTAGGGTTTGGGTTAGGGTTAGGGTTAGGTTTAGGGTTATGGTTAGGGTGAGGGTTAGCGTTTGGGTTAGGGTTAGGTTTAGGGTTAATGTTTGGGTTAGGGTTAGGGTTAGGTTTAGGGTTAGGGTTTGAGTTAGGGTTAGGGTTAGGGTTAGTGTTAGGTTTTGGTTTATGGTTAGGTTTAGGCTTAGGTTTTGGGTTAGGGTTAGGTTTAGGTTCAATGTTTGGGTTAGGGTTAGGTTAGGTATAGGGTTAGTGTTAGGTTAGGTTTAGGGTTAGGTTTAGCGTTAGGGTTAGGGTTAGGGTTAGGGTTAGGGTTAGGGTTAGGTTAGTAGAGGTAGGCTTTGTAGTAGAGGTCCTTTATGTGGAGGGCCTGGGCAGGGCCAGCAGGCCACACCACCTTCTCCCCTCCTCCTCCCATCTTCTCCTGGCTGCTTCATTTTGTCAAACACTAGAACTTTGACCTAAAGTCAACTAAATCTCTCCAAACTGGTTACCCAAACACTAGAGCCTACCACCAAGAAACCTCTGTGTTTCAGCAACTCATCTGAGAGGGCTTTGTCACCTAGCAATATGCTAAACAATGCTTTGCCAGGCCACTGCCTCTTGGAGTTCCAGAATCTTAGTCCAAGATTCTGTGACCTCAGCACTCCTGCCCACATCAGACACCAATGAGAGGAGACTGACCAATAGCCCTCAGCACTCACTTGCAAAGCTCTGCCTGTCTATCATAGCTTCAGCGCAGGTGCTCCTCCCCTGGTCAAGTCATGCCAAGGTTGCTTCCCAGTCCTGCAGCTCTTGCCAGGATTGCACTTGGTTTCATAAATAACCAACCTCATTCTTTCTAGAAATTACCATATTATTGATATTGGATTTTTAAGTACTATAAGATACATTTGAATCAGAAAACTACTTTGGACATCGTTTTCTATGAGGGAAAATATTTTCCTTTTTCATTGTTGCTGAATCCAATCTTTGCTCTTAAAAAAGTACAACTCAACTCTTGGGGGTGAGGCAGGAGGATTATAAGTTCAAGGCTACCCTCGGATTAGGGTATGGATTATGGTTATGGTTAGGGTTAGAATTAGGGTTAGAGTTAGGTTTAGGGTTAGGGTTAGGGTTAGTGTTTGGGTTAGGGTTAGGTTTAGGGTTAGGGATACGATTGGGATTAGGGTTATGGTTTGGGTTAGGGTTAGGGTTAGGATTAGGGTTAGGGTTAGGGTTAGGGTTAGGGTTAGGGTGTGAGTTAGGGTTAGGGTTAGGTTTACAGTTTCCGTTTTGATTAGGGTGAGTGTTAGGGTTAGGGTTAGTGTTAGGGTTAGTGTTAGGATTAGGGTTTGGGTTAAGTTTAGGGTTAGGATAAGGGTTAGGGTTAGGGTTAAGGGTAGGGTTAGCGTTTGGGTTAGGGTTAGGTTTAGGGATAGAGTTATGGTTTGTGTTCTGGTTATGGTTAGGGTTTGGGTTAGGGTTAGGTTTAGGGTTAGGGTTTGGGTTAGGGTTAGGTTTAGGGTTAGGGTTAGTGTTAGGGTTTGGTTTGGGTTAGGATTAGGTTTAGGGTTAGGGTTAGGGCTAGGGTTAGGGTTTGGTTTTGGGTTAGGGTTAGGGTTAGTGTTTCGGTTAGGGTTAGGGTTAGGGTTAGGGTTGGGGTTGGGTTAGGGGTAGGGTTAGAGTTAGGGTTTGGGTTAGGGTTAGGGTTAGTGTTAGGGTTTGGGTTAGGGTTAGGGTTAGGGTTAGGGTTAGGGTTACGGTTAGTATTAGGGTTAGGGTTAGTGTTTGGGTTAGGGTTAGGTTTAGGGATACGATTAATATTAGGGTTATGGTTTGGGTTAGGGTTAGGGTTAGGGTTAGGGTTAGGCTGTGAGTTAGGGTTAGGGTTAGGGTTAGGGTTTACGTTTGGGTTATGGTGAGTGTTAGGGTTAGGGTTAGGGTTAGTGTTAGGATTAGGGTTGGGTTTGGGTTAGGCTTAGGTTTAGGGTTAGGGTTAGTTTTAGGGTTTGGTTTGCGTTAGGATTAGGGTTAGGGTTAGGGTTAGGGTTAGGGTTTGGTTTTGGGTTAGGGTTAGGGTTAGGGTTAGGGTTAGGGTTAGGGTTAGGGTTAGGGTTTGTGTTTGGGTTAGGGTTAGGGTTAGAGTTAAGGTTTGGGTTAGGGTTAGGATTATTGTTAGGGTTTGGGTTAGGGTTAGGGTTAGTATTAGGGTTAGGGTGTGCGTTTGGGTTAGGGTTAGGTTTAGGGTTAGATTTAGGTTTAGTGATAGTGTTATAGTTTGGATTCTGGTTATGGTTAGGGTTTGGGTTAGGGTTAGGTTTAGGTTTAGTGTTTGGTTTGGGTTAGGATTAGGGTTAGGGTTAGTGTTTGGGTTTGGGTTAGTGTTAGGGTTAGGGTTAGGGTTAGGGTTTGGGTTAGAGTTAGGGGTAGGGTTTGGGGTATTGTTAGGGTTAGGTGTAGGGTTACGGTTTGGGTTTGTTTTAGGGTTAGGCTTAGTGTTAAGTTCTGTGTTAGGATTTGGGTTTGGTTTAGGGTTAGGTATAGGGTTAGGGTGTGGGTTTGGATTAGATTTAGGGTTAGGGTTAGTGTTAGGTTTAGGGTTAGGGTTAGGGTTACATTTAGGGTTAGGTTTATGGTTTGGGTTAGGGTTAGGGTTTGGATTAGGGTTAGGGTTAGGGTTAGTGCTTGGATTAGGGTTTGTGTTTGGGTTAGGGTTAGGTTTAGGGTTAATATTTGGGTTAGGGTTAGGGTTAGGGTTAGGGTTAGGGTTCGTGTTAGGGTTAGAGTTAGGTTTAGGCTTAGGGTTTGGGTTAGGGTTAGGGTTAGTGTTAGGTTTAGAGTTAGGGTTAGGGTTAGGGTTAGGGTTAGGGGTAGAGTTTGCGTTTGTGTTAGGGTTACGTTTAGGTTTATGGTTAGGGTTAGGGATAGAGTTAGGGTTTGGTTTAGGGTTAGGTTTTGTGTTAGGTTTTGGGTTTGGTTTTGGGTTAGGGTTAGGGTTCGGATTAGGGTTAGTGTCAGGGTTAAGTTTTGGGATTGGTTTAGTGTTAAGGTTATTTTTTGGGATAGAGTTATGTTTTGGGGTAAGGTTAGTGTAAGGTTTTCGGTTAGGGTTAGGGTGAGAATTAGGGTTAGTGTTTGAGTTTGGTTTAGGATTAGGGTTGGGGTTAGGGTTAGTGTAAGGGTTAGGTTTTGGTTTGGTTAGCATTAGGGTTTGGGTTAGGGTTAGGGTTTGGATTAGGGTTAGGGTTAGGGTTAGGTTTTGGGTTAGGGTTATGGTTAGGGTTAGGGTTAGGGTTAGGTTTACAGTTAGGGTTTGGGTTAGGGTTAGGTTTAGGGTTAGCGTTAGTGTTTGGATGTTGGTTAGGGTTAAGGTTTGGGTTAGGGTTTGTGTTAGGTTTAGGATTAGGGTTAGGGTTTGGGATAGGGTTAGGTTTATTGTTAAGGTTTGATTTAGAGTTAGGTTTAGTTTTAATGTTTGGGTTAGGGTTAGGGTTAGGGTTAGTGTTAGGGTTAGGGTTAGGGTTTGGGTTACTGTTAGTGTTAGGTTTAGGGTTAGGGTTAGGGTTAGGGTTACGGTTAGAGTTTGGTTTAGGGTTAGGTTTAGGGTTAGGTATTGGGTTTGAGTTTGGGTTAGGGTTAGGGTTTGTGTTAGGGTTAGGGTTAGGGTTAGGGTTTGGGCTAGGGTTAGGATTAGGGTTAGGGTTTGGGTTAGGGTTAGGGTTAGGTTTAGGGTTAATGTTTGGGTTATGGTTAGGGTCAGGGTTTGGGTTAGGGTTAGGTTTAGGGTTAATGTTTGGGTTTGGGTTAGGGTTAGGTATAGGGTTACGGTTTGGTTTAGTGTTAGGTTTAGTGTTAGGCTTAGGGTTACGTGTAGATTTTGGGTTAGGGTTATGGTTAGGGATAGGGTTTGGGTTTGGGTTAGGGTTAGCTTTAGGGTTAATGTTTGGGTTAGGGTTAGGGTTAGGTATAGGTTTTGGGTTAGGGTTAGGGTTAGGGTGTGCGTTTGGGTTAGGGTTATTTTTAGGGATAGGGTTAGGTTTAGGGATACAGTTATTGTTTAGGTTCTGGTTATTGTTAGGTTTTGCGTTAGGGTTACGTTTAGGGTTTGGGTTTGGGTTAAGGTTAGGATTGGGTTAAGGTTTAGGGTTACGGTTTGGGTTTCTTTTAGGGTTAGGGTTAGTGTTAAGTTCTGTGTTAGGGTTTGGGTTTGGTTTAGGCTTAGGTATAGGGTTAGGGTGTGGGGTTGGACTAGAGTTAGGCGTAGGGTTAGTGGTAGGGTTAGGGTTAGGGTTATGGTTAAGGTTACATTTAGGGTTAGGTTTATGGTTTGGGTTCGGTTTATGGTTAGGATTAGGGTTAGGGTTAGGGTTTGGGTTAGAGTTAGGGTTAGCGTTAGGGTTTGGGTTTGGGTTTGGGTTAGGGTGATGATTGCGTTTGGCTTTTGGTGAGGTTTAGGGTTAGGGTTAGGGTTAGTGTTTGGATTAGGGTTAGGTTTAGGGTTAATGTTTGGTTTAGGGTTAGGGTTAGGGTTAGGGTTGGGATTAGGGTTAGGCTTAGGGTTAGGGTTTGGGTTACGTTTAGGGTTAGGGATAGGGTTAGTGTTTGGGTTTGGGTTAGGGTTATGTTTAGCGTTAGGGTTTTGGTTAGGGTTAGGTTTAGGGTTAATGTTTGGGTTAGCTTTAGGGTTAGGGTTTGGGTTAGGGTTAGGGTTATGGTTATGGTTAGGTTTTGGGTTAGGGTTAGGTTTAGGTTTAGGGATTGGTTTAGGGTGAGGTTTAGGGTTAATGTTTGGGTTAGGGTTAGGGTTAGGTATAGGGTTTTGTTTTGTTTTGTGTTACGTTTAGTGTTACGTTAGGTTTAGGGATTGGTTAGGGTTAGGGTTAGGGTTTGGGTTATTGTTAGGCTTAGGTTTAGGGTTACGGTTTGGGTTTCTTTTAGGGTTAGGGTTACTGTTAAGTTCTGTGTTAGGGTTTGGGTTTGGTTTAGGGTTAGGTATAGGGTTAGGGTGTGGGTTTGGATTAGAGTTAGGTTTAGGGTTAGTGTTAGGGTTAGGGTTAGGGTTAGGTTTAAGGTTACATTTAGGGTTAGGTTTATGGTTTGGGTTAGGGTTAGGGTTTGGGTTAGAGTTAGGGTTAGGGTTAGGGTTTGGGTTAGGGTTAGGGTTAGGGTGATGATTGCGTTTGGCTTTTGGTGAGGGTTAGGGTTAGGGTTAGGGTTAGTGTTTGGATTAGGATTAGGTTTAGGGTTAATGTTTGGGTTAGGGTTTGGGTTACGGTTAGAGTTAGGTTTAAGATTAGGGTTTGGTTTAGGGTTAGGGTTAGTGTTAGGTTTAGAGTTAGGGTTAGGGTTAGCGTTAGGGTTAGGGGTAGGGTTTGCGTTTGTGTTAGGGTTACGTTTAGGTTTATGGTTAGGGTTAGGGATAGGGTTAGGGTTTGGTTTAGGGTTAGGTTTTGTGTTAGGTTTAGGGTTTGGGTTTGAGTTAGGGTTAGGGTTAGGGTTAGGGTTAGTGTCAGGGTTAAGGTTTGGGTTTGGTTTAGTGTTAAGTTTAGGTTTTGGGATAGAGTTATGTTTTGGGGTAGGGTTAGTTTTAGATTTTCGGTTAGGGTTAGGGTGAGAATTAGGGTTAGTGTTTGAGTTTGATTTAGGATTAGGGTTGGGGTTAGGGTTAGTGTAAGGGTTAGGTTTTGGTTTGGTTAGTGTTAGGGTTTGGGTTAGGGTTAGGGTTTGGATTAGGGTTAGGGTTAGGGTTAGGTTTTGGGTTACGGTTATGGTTAGGGTTAGGGTTAGGTTTACAGTTACGGTTTGTGTTAGGGTTAGGGTTAGGGTTAGAGTTTGTGTTAGGGTTAGGATTAGGGTTAGGGTTTGGGTTAGGGTTAGGTTTATTGTTAGGGTTTGGTTTAGGGTTAGGTTTAGTTTTAATGTTTGGGTTAGGGTTAGAGTTTGGGTTAGGGTTTGGGTTAGTGTTAGTGATAGGTTTAAGGTTAGGGTTAGGGTTAGTGTTAGGGTTACGATTAGAGTTTGGGTTAGGGTTAGGTTTAGGGTTAGGGATTGGGTTTGGGTTTCGGTTAGGGTTAGGGTTTGTGTTAGGGTTAGGTTTAGGTTTAGGGTTTGGGCTAGGGTTAGGATTAGGGTTAGGCTTTGGGTTAGGGTTAGGGTTAGGTTTACGGTTAATGTTTGGGTTATGGTTAGGGTTTGGGTTAGTGTTAGTTTTAGGGTTAGGGTTAGGTCAAGTCATGCCAAGGTTGCTTCCCAGTCCTGCAGCTCTTGCCAGGATTGCACGTGGTTACATAAATAACCAACCTCATTCTTTCTAGAAATTACCATATTATTGATATTGGATTCTTAAGTACTATAAGATACATTTGAATCAGAAAACTACTTTGGACATCGTTTTCTATGAGGGAAAATATTTTCCTTTTTCATTGTTGTTGAATCCAATCTTTGCTCTTTGGGTTAGGGTTAGGTTTAGGGTTAATGTTTGGGTTAGTGTTAGGGTTAGGTATAGGGTTTGGGTTTGGTTTAGTGTTACGTTTAGTGTTAGTGTTAGGGTTAGGGTTAGGGTTAGGGTTATTTTTAGAGTTTGGGTTAGGTTTAGGGTTGGGTTAGGGTTGGTGTTTGTGTTAGGGTTAGGGTTAGGGTTTGTGTTAGGGTTAGGTTTAGGGTTAGGGTTTGAGTTAGGGTTAGGGTTAGGGTTAGGGTTAGGGTTTGGTTTATGGTTAGGTTAGGGCTTAGGGTTTGGGTTAGGGTTAGGTTTAGGTTTAATGTTTGGATTAGGGTTAGGGTTAGGTATAGGGTTAGTGTTAGGTTAGGTTTAGGGTTAGGTTTAGGGTTAGGGTTAGAGTTAGGGTTAGGGTTAGGGTTAAGGTTAGGGTATGGGTTAGGGTTAGGGTTAGGGTTAGGATTTGGGTTTCGGTAAGGTTTAGGGTTAGTGTTAGGGTTAGGTTTTGTGTTAGGGTTAGGTTTAGGGTTAGGGTTTGGGTTAGGGTTAGGTTTAGGGTTAGGGTTTGTGTTACGGTTATGTTTAGGGTTAGGGTTTGGGTTATTGTTAGGCTTAGGTTTACGGTTAGGTTTAGGGTTAGGGTTTGGGTTTGGGTTAGTGTTAGTTTTAGAGTTAGGGTTAGGGTTAGGGTTAGGGTTACGGTTAGAGTTTGGGTTAGGGTTAGGGTTAGATTAGGGTTTGGGTTTGGTTAGGGTTAGGGTTTGTGTTAGGGTTAGGTTTAGGGTTAGGGTTTGGGCTAGGGTTAGGTTTAGTGTTACGGTTTGTGTTAGGGTTAGGTTTAGGGTTAGGGTTTGTGTTTGGGGTTAGGGTTAGTGTTCCGGTCAAGGTTTGGGTTATGGTTAGGTTTAGGCTTAGGTTTAGGGTTAGGCTTAGGTTTAGGTTAAATGTTTGGGTTAGTGTTAGGGTTAGGTAAAGGGTTAGTGTTAGGTTAGGTTTAGGGTTTGGTTTAGGGTTAGGGTTAGGGTTAGTAGAGGTAGGCTTTGTAGTAGAGGTCCTGTATGTGGAGGGCCTGGGCAGGGCCAGCAGGCCACACCACCTTCTCCCCTCCTCCTCCCATCTTCTCCTGGCTGCTTCTGTTTGTCAAACACTAGAACTTTAACCTAAAGTCAACTAAATCACTCCAAACTGGTCACCCAAACACTAGAGCCTACCACCAAGAAACCTCTGTGTTTCAGCAACTCATCTGAGAGGGCTTTGTCACCTCGCAACACCCTAAACAATGTTTGCCTGGTCACTGCCTCTTGGAGTTCCAGAATCTTAGTCCAAGATTCTGTGACCTCAGCACTCCTGCCCACATCAGACACCAATGACAGGAGACTGACCAATAGCACTCAGCACTCACTTGCAGAGCTCTGCCTGTCTATCATAGCTTCAGAGCTGGTGCTCCTCCCCTGGTCAAGTCATGCCAAGGTTGCTTCCCAGTCGTGCAGCTCTTGCCAGGATTGCACGTGGTTACATAAATAACCAACCTCATTCTTTCTAGAAATTACCATATTATTGATATTGGATTCTTAAGTACTACATTTGAATCAGAAAACTACATTGGACATCGTTTTCTATGAGGGAAAATATTTTCTTTTTCATTGTTCCTGAATCCAATCTTTGCTCTTAAAAAAGTACAACTCAACTCTTGGGGGTGAGGCAGGTGTATTATCAGTTCAAGGCTACCCTAGGATTAGGGTATGGGTTATGGTTATGGTTAGGTTTAGGGTTAGGGTTAGAATTAGGGTAGGGTTAGGTTTAGATTTAGGGTTAGGGTTAATGTTTGGGTTAGGGTTAGGTTTAGGATTAGGGTTACGATTACGATTAGGGTTATGGTTTGGGTTAGGGTTAGGGTTAGGTTTACGGTTAGGGTGAGGGTTTGGATTAGAGTTAGGTTTAGGGTTAGGGTTTGAGTTAGTGTTAGGGTTAGGTTTAGGGTTTCCGTTTGGGTTAGGGTGAGTATTAGGGTTAGGGTTAGGGTTAGTGTTAGGATTAGGGTTTGGGTTTGGGTTAGGGTTAGTGTTAGGGTTAGAGTTAGGGTTTAGGTTAGATTTATGGTGAGGGTTTGCGATAAGGTTAGGGTTTGGGTTAGGGTTAGGGTTAGGGTTACGGTTAGAGTTTGGGTTAGGGTTAGGGTTAGATTAGGGTTTGGGTTTGGTTAGGGTTAGGGTTTGTGTTTGGCTTTAGGGTTAGGGTTAGGGTTAAAGTTTGGGTTATGGTTAGGTTTAGGCTTAGGGTTAGGGTTAGGCTTAGGTTTAGGTTTATTGTTTGGGTTAGTGTTAGGGTTAGGTATAGGGTTAGTGTTAGGTTAGGTTTAGGGTAGGGTTAGGGTTAGGGTTAGCGTTAGGGTTAGGGTTAGGGTTTGGGCTAGGGTTAGGTTTAGTGTTACGGTTTGTGTTAGGGTTAGGTTTAGGGTTAGGGTTTGTGTTTGGGGTTAGGGTTAGGGTTAGGGTTAAGGTTTGGGTTATGGTTAGGTTTAGGCTTAGGGTTAGGGTTAGGCTTAGGTTTAGGTTTAATGTTTGGGTTAGTGTTAGGGTTAGGTAAAGGGTTAGTGTTTGGTTAGGGTTAGGGTTAGGGTTAGGGTTAGGGTTAGGGTTAGGGTTAGGGTTAGGGTTAGGGTTAGGTTTAGGGTTAGGGTTAGGGTTAGTAGAGGTAGGCTTTGTAGTAGATGTCCTGTATGTGGAGGGCCTGGGCAGGGCCAGCAGGCCACACCACCTTCTCCCCTCCTTCTCCCATCTTCTCCTGGCTGCTTCTGTTTGTCAAACACTAGAACTTTGACCTAACGTCAACTAAATCTCTCCAAACTGGTCACCCAAACACTAGAGCCTACCACCAAGAAACCTCTGTGTTTCAGCAACTCATCTGAGAGGGCTTTGTCACCTAGCAACACCCTAAACAATGTTTGCCTGGTCACTGCCTCTTGGAGTTCCAGAATCTTAGTCCAAGATTCTGTGACCTCAGCACTCCTGCCCACATCAGACACCAATGACAGGAGACTGACCAATAGCACTCAGCACTCACTTGCAGAGCTCTGCCTGTCTATCATAGCTTCAGAGCTGGTGCTCCTCCTCTGGTCAAGTCATGCCAAGTTTGCTTCCCAGTCCTGCAGCTCTTGCCAGGATTGCACGTGGTTACATAAATAACCAACCTCATTCTTTCTAGAAATTACCATATTATTGATATTGGATTCTTAAGTACTATAAGATACATTTGAATCAGAAAACTACTTTGGACATCGTTTTCTATGAGGGAAAATATTTTCCTTTTTCATTGTTGCTGAATCCAATCTTTGCTCTTAAAAAAGTACAACTCAACTCTTGGGGGTGAGGCAGGAGTATTATCAGTTCAAGGCTACCCTGGGATTAGGGTATGTGTTATGGTTATGGTTAGGTTTAGGGTTAGGGTGAGAATTAGGATTATGGTTAGGTTTTGATTTAGGGTTAGGGTTAGTGTTTGGGTTAGGATTTGGTTTAGGGTTAGGGTTACGATTACGATTAGGGTTATGGTTTGGGTTAGGGTTAGGGTTAGGTTTAGGATTAGGGTTAGGGTTTGAGTTAGGGTTAGGGTTAGGTTTAGGGTTTCCGTTTGGGTTAGGGTGAGTATTAGGGTTAGGGTTAGGGTTAGTATTAGGATTAGGGTTTGGGTTTGGGTTAGGATTAGGGTTAGGGTTAGGGTTAGGATTAGGTTTAGGGTTGGGGTTAGGGTTAGCGTTTGGGTTAGGGTTAGGTTTAGGGTTAGGTACAGGGTTTGTGTTAGGGTTAGGGTTAGGGTGTGCGTTTGGGTTAGGGTTAGGTTTAGGGTTAGAGTTAGGTTTAGGGTAGAGTTATGGTTTGGGTTCTAGTTATGGTTAGGGTTTGGGTTAGGGTTAGGGTTACGGGTTGGGTTTGGGTTTGGGTTTGGGATAATGTTAGGTTTAGGGTTATTGTTTGGGTTTGGGTTAGAATTAGGGTTAGGGTTAGGGTTAGGGTTAGGGTTTGGGTTACGGTTAGGGTTAGGCTTAGGGTTTGGGTTTGGGTTAGGGTTAGGTTTACGGTTAGGGTTTGGGTTAGGGTTAGGTTTAGGGTTAATGTTTGGATTAGCTTTAGGGTTAGGGTTTGGGTTAGGTTTAGGGTTATGGTTATGTTTAGGGTTTGGGTTATGGTTAGGGTTAGGATTAGGATTAGGGTTACGGTTAGGGTTAGGGTTAGGGTTAGGGTGTGAGTTAGGTTTAGGGTTAGGTTTTCCGTTTGGGTTATGGTGAGTGTTAGGGTTAGGGTTAGGTTTAGGGTTAGTGTTAGGACTAGGGTTTGGGTTTGGGTTAGGGTTAGTGTTAGGGTTAGGGTTAGGGTTTAGAGTAGGTTTAGGGTCAGGGTTTGTGATAAGGTTAGGATTTGGGTTAAGGTTAGGGTTAGTATTAGGGTTAGGTTTAGGGTTAGGGTTAGGGTTAGGGTTTGGTTTTGGGTTAGGGTTAGGGTTAGGGTTTTGATTAGGGTTATGGTTAGGGTTAGGGTTTGGGTTTGGTTTAGGGTTAGGGTTAGAGTTAGGGTTTGTGTTAGGGTTAGGGTTAGTGTTAGGGTTTGTGTTAGGGTTAGGGTTAGTGTTAGGGTTTGGGTTAGGGTTAGGGTTAGGTTTAGGGTTAGGGTTAGTGTTAGGGTTTGGGTTATGGTGGGCCTTTGGGTTAGGGTTAGGTTTAGGGTTAGGGTTAGGTTTAGGTTTAGTGTTTGGGTTTGGGTTAGGATTAGGGTTAGGGTTAGTGTTTGGTTTTGTGTTAGGTTTAGGGTTAGGGTTAGGGTTTGTGTTAGGGTTAGGGTTAGGGTTAGTGTTACGTTCAGTGTTAGGGTTAGGGTTAGGGTTAGGGTTAGGGTTAGGGTCAGGTTTAGGCTTAAGGTTTGGGTTAGGGTTCTGTTTAGGGATAGGGTTAGGTTTATGGGTTCGGTTAGGGTTAGGAGTAGGGTTAGGGTTAGGATTCGGCTTAGGGTTAGTGTTTGGGTTTGGGATAGGTTTAGGGTTTGGGTTAGGGTTAGGTTTAGTGTTAGGGTTTGGGTTAGGGTTAGGTTTAAGGTTAATATTTGGGTTAGGGTTAGGGTTAGGGTTAGTGTTTTTGTTAGGGTTAGGGTTAGGGTTAGGGTTAGGGTTACGGTTAGGGTATGGGTAAGCGTTAGGGTTAGGGTAAGGATTTGGGTTCGGGTTAGGGTTAGGGTTAGGGTTAGGGTAAGGTTTTGTGTTAGGTTTAGGGTTAGGGTTTGGGTAAGGGTTAGGTTTAGGGTTAGGTTTTCGGTTACGGTTAGGTTTAGGGTTAGGGTTTGGGTTATTGTTAGGCTTAGATTTAGGGTTAGGTTTATGGTTAGGGTTAGGGTTTGGGTTAGTGTTAGTTTTAGGGTTAGGGTTGGGTTAGGGTTAGGGTTACGGTTAGAGTTTGGGTTAGGGTTAGGTTTAGGGTTAGGGTTTGGGTTTGGTTAGGGTTAGGGTTTGTGTTAGGGTTAGGTTTAGGTTTAGGGTTTGGGCTAGGGTTAGGTTTAGTGTTAGGGTTTGTGTTAGGGTTAGGTTTAGGGTTAGGGTTTGTGTTTGGGGTTAGGGTTAGGGTTAGGGTTAAGGTTTGGGTTATGGTTAGGTTTAGGCTTAGGGTTAGGTTTAGGCTTAGGTTTACGTTTAATGTTTGGGTTAGTGTTAGGGTTAGGTATAGGGTTAGTGTTAGGTTAGGTTTAGGGTTAGGGTTAGTTTTAGGGTTAGGGTTAGAAGAGGTAGGCTTTGTAGTAGAGGTCCTGTATGTGGAGGGCCTGGGCAGGCCCTGCAGGCCACACCACCTTCTCCCCTCCTCCTCCCATCTTCTCATGGCTGCTTCTTTTTGTCAAACACTAGAACTTTGACCTAAAGTAAACTAAATCTCTCCAAACTGATCACCCAAACACTAAAGCCTACCACCAAGAAACCTCTGTGTTTCAGCAACTCATCTGAGAGGGCTTTGTCACCTAGCAACACCCTAAACAATGTTTGCCTGGTCACTGCCTCTTCCAGTTCCAGAATCTTAGTCCAAGATTCTGTGACCTCAGCACTCCTGCCCAAATCAGACACCAATGACAGGAGACTGACCAATAGCACTCAGCACTCACTTGCAGAGCTCTGCCTGTCTATCATAGCTTCAGAGCAGGTGCTCCTCCCCTGGTCAAGTCATGCCAAGGTTGCTTCCCAGTCCTGCAGCTCTTGCCAGGATTGCACGTGGTTACATAAATAACCAACCTCATTCTTTCTAGAAATTACCATATTATTGATACTGGATTCTTAAGTACTATAAGATACATTTGAATCAGAAAACTACTTTGGACATCGTTTTCTATGAGGGAAAATATTTTCCTTTTTCATTGTTGCTGAATCCAATCTTTGCTCTTAAAAAAGTACAATTCAACTCTTGGGGGTGAGGCAGGTGTATTATCAGTTCAAGGCTACCCTAGGATTAGGGTATGGGTTATGGTTATGGTTAGGTTTAGGGTTAGGGTTAGAATTAGGGTAGGGTTAGGTTTAGATTTAGGGTTAGGGTTAATGTTTGGGTTAGGGTTAGGTTTAGGATTAGGGTTACGATTACGATTAGGGTTATGGTTTGGGTTAGGGTTAGGGTTAGGTTTACGGTTAGAGTGAGGGTTTGGATTAGAGTTAGGTTTAGGGTTAGGGTTTGAGTTAGTGTTAGGGTTAGGTTTAGGGTTTCCGTTTGGGTTAGGGTGAGTATTAGGGTTAGGGTTAGGGTTAGTGTTAGGGTTAGAGTTAGGGTTTAGGTTAGATTTATGGTGAAGGTTTGCGATAAGGTTAGGGTTTGGGTTAGGGTTAGGTTTAGGTTTAGGGTTATGGTTAGGGTGAGGGTTAGCGTTTGGGTTAGGGTTAGGTTTAGGGTTAATGTTTGGGTTAGGGTTAGGGTTAGGTTTAGGGTTAGGGTTTGAGTTAGGGTTAGGGTTAGGGTTAGTGTTACGTTTTGGTTTATGGTTAGCTTTAGGCTTAGGTTTTGGGTTAGGGTTAGGTTTAGGTTCAATGTTTGGGTTAGGGTTAGGTTAGGTATAGGGTTAGTGTTAGGTTAGGTTTAGGGTTAGGTTTAGCGTTAGGGTTAGGGTTAGGGTTAGGGTTAGGGTTAGGGTTAGGTTAGTAGAGGTAGGCTTTGTAGTAGAGGTCCTTTATGTGGAGGGCCTGGGCAGGGCCAGCAGGCCACACCACCTTCTCCCCTCCTCCTCCCATCTTCTCCTGGCTGCTTCATTTTGTGAAACACTAGAACTTTGACCTAAAGTCAACTAAATCTCTCCAAACTGGTTACCCAAACACTAGAGCCTACCACCAAGAAACCTCTGTGTTTCAGCAACTCATCTGAGAGGGCTTTGTCACCTAGCAATATGCTAAACAATGCTTTGCCAGGCCACTGCCTCTTGGAGTTCCAGAATCTTAGTCCAAGATTCTGTGACCTCAGCACTCCTGCCCACATCAGACACCAATGAGAGGAGACTGACCAATAGCCCTCAGCACTCACTTGCAAAGCTCTGCCTGTCTATCATAGCTTCAGCGCAGGTGCTCCTCCCCTGGTCAAGTCATGCCAAGGTTGCTTCCCAGTCCTGCAGCTCTTGCCAGGATTGCACTTGGTTTCATAAATAACCAACCTCATTCTTTCTAGAAATTACCATATTATTGATATTGGATTTTTAAGTACTATAAGATACATTTGAATCAGAAAACTACTTTGGACATCGTTTTCTATGAGGGAAAATATTTTCCTTTTTCATTGTTGCTGAATCCAATCTTTGCTCTTAAAAAAGTACAACTCAACTCTTGGGGGTGAGGCAGGAGGATTATAAGTTCAAGGCTACCCTCGGATTAGGGTATGGATTATGGTTATGGTTAGGGTTAGAATTAGGGTTAGAGTTAGGTTTAGGGTTAGGGTTAGGGTTAGTGTTTGGGTTAGGGTTAGGTTTAGGGTTAGGGATACGATTGGGATTAGGGTTATGGTTTGGGTTAGGGTTAGGGTTAGGATTAGGGTTAGGGTTAGGGTTAGGGTTAGGGTTAGGGTGTGAGTTAGGGTTAGGGTTAGGTTTACAGTTTCCGTTTTGATTAGGGTGAGTGTTAGGGTTAGGGTTAGTGTTAGGGTTAGTGTTAGGATTAGGGTTTGGGTTAAGTTTAGGGTTAGGATAAGGGTTAGGGTTAGGGTTAAGGGTAGGGTTAGCGTTTGGGTTAGGGTTAGGTTTAGGGATAGAGTTATGGTTTGTGTTCTGGTTATGGTTAGGGTTTGGGTTAGGGTTAGGTTTAGGGTTAGGGTTTGGGTTAGGGTTAGGTTTAGGGTTAGGGTTAGTGTTAGGGTTTGGTTTGGGTTAGGATTAGGGTTAGGGTTAGGGTTAGGGCTAGGGTTAGGGTTTGGTTTTGGGTTAGGGTTAGGGTTAGGGTTTCGGTTAGGGTTAGGGTTAGGGTTAGGGTTGGGTTTGGGTTAGGGTTAGGGTTAGAGTTAGGGTTTGGGTTAGGGTTAGGGTTAGTGTTAGGGTTTGGGTTAGGGTTAGGGTTAGGGTTAGGGTTACGGTTACGGTTAGTATTAGGGTTAGGGTTAGTGTTTGGGTTAGGGTTAGGTTTAGGGATACGATTAATATTAGGGTTATGGTTTGGGTTAGGGTTAGGGTTAGGGTTAGGGTTAGGCTGTGAGTTAGGGTTAGGGTTAGGGTTAGGGTTTACGTTTGGGTTATGATGAGTGTTAGGGTTAGGGTTAGGGTTAGTGTTAGGATTAGGGTTGGGTTTGGGTTAGGCTTAGGTTTAGGGTTAGGGTTAGTTTTAGGGTTTGGTTTGCGTTAGGATTAGGGTTAGGGTTAGGGTTAGGGTTAGGGTTTGGTTTTGGGTTAGGGTTAGGGTTAGGGTTAGGGTTAGGGTTAGGGTTAGGGTTAGGGTTTGTGTTTGGGTTAGGGTTAGGGTTAGAGTTAAGGTTTGGGTTAGGGTTAGGATTATTGTTAGGGTTTGGGTTAGGGTTAGGGTTAGTATTAGGGTTAGGGTGTGCGTTTGGGTTAGGGTTAGGTTTAGGGTTAGATTTAGGTTTAGTGATAGTGTTATAGTTTGGATTCTGGTTATGGTTAGGGTTTGGGTTAGGGTTAGGTTTAGGTTTAGTGTTTGGTTTGGGTTAGGATTAGGGTTAGGGTTAGTGTTTGGGTTTGGGTTAGTGTTAGGGTTAGGGTTAGGGTTAGGGTTTGGGTTAGAGTTAGGGTTAGGGTTTGGGTTATTGTTAGGCTTAGGTTTAGGGTTACGGTTTGGGTTTGTTTTAGGGTTAGGCTTAGTGTTAAGTTCTGTGTTAGGATTTGGGTTTGGTTTAGGGTTAGGTTTGGGGTGAGGGTGTGGGTTTGGATTAGATTTAGGGTGAGGGTTAGTGTTAGGTTTAGGGTTAGGGTTAGGGTTACATTTAGGGTTAGGTTTATGGTTTGGGTTAGGGTTAGGGTTTGGATTAGGGTTAGGGTTAGGGTTAGTGCTTGGATTAGGGTTTGTGTTTGGGTTAGGGTTAGGTTTAGGGTTAATATTTGGGTTAGGGTTAGGGTTAGGGTTAGGGTTGGGGTTCGTGTTACTGTTAGAGTTAGGTTTAGGCTTAGGGTTTGGGTTATGGTTAGGGTTAGTGTTAGGTTTAGAGTTAGGGTTAGGGTTAGGGTTAGGGTTAGGGATAGAGTTTGCGTTTGGGTTAGGGTTACGTTTAGGTTTATGGTTAGGGTTAGGGATAGAGTTAGGGTTTGGTTTAGGGTTAGGTTTTGTGTTAGGTTTTGGGTTTGGTTTTGGGTTAGGGTTAGGGTTCGGATTAGGGTTAGTGTCAGGGTTAAGTTTTGGGATTGGTTTAGTGTTAAGGTTATTTTTTGGGATAGAGTTATGTTTTGGGGTAAGGTTAGTGTAAGGTTTTCGGTTAGGGTTAGGGTGAGAATTAGGGTTAGTGTTTGAGTTTGGTTTAGGATTAGGGTTGGGGTTAGGGTTAGTGTAAGGGTTAGGTTTTGGTTTGGTTAGCATTAGGGTTTGGGTTAGGGTTAGGGTTTGGATTAGGGTTAGGGTTAGGGTTAGGTTTTGGGTTAGGGTTATGGTTAGGGTTAGGGTTAGGGTTAGGTTTACAGTTAGGGTTTGGGTTAGGGTTAGGTTTAGGGTTAGCGTTAGTGTTTGGATGTTGGTTAGGGTTAAGGTTTGGGTTAGGGTTTGTGTTAGGTTTAGGATTAGGGTTAGGGTTTGGGATAGGGTTAGGTTTATTGTTAAGGTTTGATTTAGAGTTAGTTTTATTTTTATTGTTTGGGTTAGGGTTGGGGTTAGGGTTAGTGTTAGGGTTAGGGTTAGGGTTTGGGTTACTGTTAGTGTTAGGTTTAGGGTTAGGGTTAGGGTTAGGGTTAGGGTTAGGGTTACGGTTAGAGTTTGGTTTAGGGTTAGGTTTAGGGTTAGGTATTGGGTTTGAGTTTGGGTTAGGGTTAGGGTTTGTGTTAGGGTTAGGGTTAGGGTTAGGGTTTGGGCTAGGGTTAGGATTAGGGTTAGGGTTTGGGTTAGGGTTAGGGTTAGGTTTAGGGTTAATGTTTGGGTTATGGTTAGGGTCAGGGTTTGGGTTAGGGTTAGGTTTAGGGTTAATGTTTGGGTTTGGGTTAGGGTTAGGTATAGGGTTACGGTTTGGTTTAGTGTTAGGTTTAGTGTTAGGCTTAGGGTTACGTGTAGATTTTGGGTTAGGGTTATGGTTAGGGATAGGGTTTGGGTTTGGGTTAGGGTTAGCTTTAGGGTTAATGTTTGGGTTAGGGTTAGGGTTAGGTATAGGTTTTGGGTTAGGGTTAGGGTTAGGGTGTGCGTTTGGGTTAGGGTTATTTTTAGGGATAGGGTTAGGTTTAGGGATACAGTTATTGTTTAGGTTCTGTTTATTGTTAGGTTTTGCGTTAGGGTTACGTTTAGGGTTTGGGTTTGGGTTAAGGTTAGGATTGGGTTAAGGTTTAGGGTTACGGTTTGGGTTTCTTTTAGGGTTAGGGTTAGTGTTAAGTTCTGTGTTAGGGTTTGGGTTTGGTTTAGGGTTAGGTATAGGGTTAGGGTGTGGGTTTGGATTAGAGTTAGGTTTAGGGTTAGTGTTAGGGTTAGGGTTAGGGTTATGGTTAAGGTTACATTTAGGGTTAGGTTTATGGTTTGGGTTAGGTTTATGGTTAGGATTAGGGTTAGGGTTAGGGTTTGGGTTAGAGTTAGGGTTAGGGTTAGGGTTTGGGTTTGGGTTTGGGTTAGGGTGATGATTGCGTTTGGCTTTTGGTGAGGTTTAGGGTTAGGGTTAGGGTTAGTGTTTGGATTAGGGTTAGGTTTAGGGTTAATGTTTGGTTTAGGGTTAGGGTTAGGGTTAGGGTTGGGATTAGGGTTAGGCTTAGGGTTAGGGTTTGGGTTACGTTTAGGGTTAGGGATAGGGTTAGTGTTTGGGTTTGGGTTAGGGTTATGTTTAGCGTTAGGGTTTTGGTTAGGGTTAGGTTTAGGGTTAATGTTTGGGTTAGCTTTAGGGTTAGGGTTTGGGTTAGGGTTAGGGTTATGGTTATGGTTAGGTTTTGGGTTAGGGTTAGGTTTAGGTTTAGGGATTGGTTTAGGGTGAGGTTTAGGGTTAATGTTTGGGTTAGGGTTAGGGTTAGGTATAGGGTTTTGTTTTGTTTTGTGTTACGTTTAGTGTTACGTTAGGTTTAGGGATTGGTTAGGGTTAGGGTTAGGGTTTGGGTTATTGTTAGGCTTAGGTTTAGGGTTACGGTTTGGGTTTCTTTTAGGGTTAGGGTTACTGTTAAGTTCTGTGTTAGGGTTTGGGTTTGGTTTAGGGTTAGGTATAGGGTTAGGGTGTGGGTTTGGATTAGAGTTAGGTTTAGGGTTAGTGTTAGGGTTAGGGTTAGGGTTAGGTTTAAGGTTACATTTAGGGTTAGGTTTATGGTTTGGGTTAGGGTTAGGGTTTGGGTTAGAGTTAGGGTTAGGGTTAGGGTTTGGGTTAGGGTTAGGGTTAGGGTGATGATTGCGTTTGGCTTTTGGTGAGGGTTAGGGTTAGGGTTAGGGTTAGTGTTTGGATTAGGATTAGGTTTAGGGTTAATGTTTGGGTTAGGGTTTGGGTTACGGTTAGAGTTAGGTTTAGGATTAGGGTTTGGTTTAGGGTTAGGGTTAGTGTTAGGTTTAGAGTTAGGGTTAGGGTTAGCGTTAGGGTTAGGGGTAGGGTTTGCGTTTGTGTTAGGGTTACGTTTAGGTTTATGGTTAGGGTTAGGGATAGGGTTAGGGTTTGGTTTAGGGTTAGGTTTTGTGTTAGGTTTAGGGTTTGGGTTTGAGTTAGGGTTAGGGTTAGGGTTAGGGTTAGTGTCAGGGTTAAGGTTTGGGTTTGGTTTAGTGTTAAGTTTAGGTTTTGGGATAGAGTTATGTTTTGGGGTAGGGTTAGTTTTAGATTTTCGGTTAGGGTTAGGGTGAGAATTAGGGTTAGTGTTTGAGTTTGATTTAGGATTAGGGTTGGGGTTAGGGTTAGTGTAAGGGTTAGGTTTTGGTTTGGTTAGTGTTAGGGTTTGGGTTAGGGTTAGGGTTTGGATTAGGGTTAGGGTTAGGGTTAGGTTTTGGGTTACGGTTATGGTTAGGGTTAGGGTTAGGTTTACAGTTACGGTTTGTGTTAGGGTTAGGGTTAGGGTTAGAGTTTGTGTTAGGGTTAGGATTAGGGTTAGGGTTTGGGTTAGGGTTAGGTTTATTGTTAGGGTTTGGTTTAGGGTTAGGTTTAGTTTTAATGTTTGGGTTAGGGTTAGAGTTTGGGTTAGGGTTTGGGTTAGTGTTAGTGATAGGTTTAAGGTTAGGGTTAGGGTTAGTGTTAGGGTTACGATTAGAGTTTGGGTTAGGGTTAGGTTTAGGGTTAGGGATTGGGTTTGGGTTTCGGTTAGGGTTAGGGTTTGTGTTAGGGTTAGGTTTAGGTTTAGGGTTTGGGCTAGGGTTAGGATTAGGGTTAGGGTTTGGGTTAGGGTTAGGGTTAGGTTTAGGGTTAATGTTTGGGTTATGGTTAGGGTTTGGGTTAGTGTTAGTTTTAGGGTTAGGGTTAGGTCAAGTCATGCCAAGGTTGCTTCCCAGTCCTGCAGCTCTTGCCAGGATTGCACGTGGTTACATAAATAACCAACCTCATTCTTTCTAGAAATTACCATATTATTGATATTGGATTCTTAAGTACTATAAGATACATTTGAATCAGAAAACTACTTTGGACATCGTTTTCTATGAGGGAAAATATTTTCCTTTTTCATTGTTGTTGAATCCAATCTTTGCTCTTTGGGTTAGGGTTAGGTTTAGGGTTAATGTTTGGGTTAGTGTTAGGGTTAGGTATAGGGTTTGGGTTTGGTTTAGTGTTACGTTTAGTGTTAGTGTTAGGGTTAGGGTTAGGGTTAGGGTTATTTTTAGAGTTTGGGTTAGGTTTAGGGTTGGGTTAGGGTTGGTGTTTGTGTTAGGGTTAGGGTTAGGGTTTGTGTTAGGGTTAGGTTTAGGGTTAGGGTTTGAGTTAGGGTTAGGGTTAGGGTTAGGGTTAGGGTTTGGTTTATGGTTAGGTTAGGGCTTAGGGTTTGGGTTAGGGTTAGGTTTAGGTTTAATGTTTGGATTAGGGTTAGGGTTAGGTATAGGGTTAGTGTTAGGTTAGGTTTAGGGTTAGGTTTAGGGTTAGGGTTAGAGTTAGGGTTAGGGTTAGGGTTAAGGTTAGGGTATGGGTTAGGGTTAGGGTTAGGGTTAGGATTTGGGTTTCGGTAAGGTTTAGGGTTAGTGTTAGGGTTAGGTTTTGTGTTAGGGTTAGGTTTAGGGTTAGGGTTTGGGTTAGGGTTAGGTTTAGGGTTAGGGTTTGTGTTACGGTTATGTTTAGGGTTAGGGTTTGGGTTATTGTTAGGCTTAGGTTTACGGTTAGGTTTAGGGTTAGGGTTTGGGTTTGGGTTAGTGTTAGTTTTAGAGTTAGGGTTAGGGTTAGGGTTAGGGTTACGGTTAGAGTTTGGGTTAGGGTTAGGGTTAGATTAGGGTTTGGGTTTGGTTAGGGTTAGGGTTTGTGTTAGGGTTAGGTTTAGGGTTAGGGTTTGGGCTAGGGTTAGGTTTAGTGTTACGGTTTGTGTTAGGGTTAGGTTTAGGGTTAGGGTTTGTGTTTGGGGTTAGGGTTAGTGTTCCGGTCAAGGTTTGGGTTATGGTTAGGTTTAGGCTTAGGTTTAGGGTTAGGCTTAGGTTTAGGTTAAATGTTTGGGTTAGTGTTAGGGTTAGGTAAAGGGTTAGTGTTAGGTTAGGTTTAGGGTTTGGTTTAGGGTTAGGGTTAGGGTTAGTAGAGGTAGGCTTTGTAGTAGAGGTCCTGTATGTGGAGGGCCTGGGCAGGGCCAGCAGGCCACACCACCTTCTCCCCTCCTCCTCCCATCTTCTCCTGGCTGCTTCTGTTTGTCAAACACTAGAACTTTAACCTAAAGTCAACTAAATCACTCCAAACTGGTCACCCAAACACTAGAGCCTACCACCAAGAAACCTCTGTGTTTCAGCAACTCATCTGAGAGGGCTTTGTCACCTCGCAACACCCTAAACAATGTTTGCCTGGTCACTGCCTCTTGGAGTTCCAGAATCTTAGTCCAAGATTCTGTGACCTCAGCACTCCTGCCCACATCAGACACCAATGACAGGAGACTGACCAATAGCACTCAGCACTCACTTGCAGAGCTCTGCCTGTCTATCATAGCTTCAGAGCTGGTGCTCCTCCCCTGGTCAAGTCATGCCAAGGTTGCTTCCCAGTCGTGCAGCTCTTGCCAGGATTGCACGTGGTTACATAAATAACCAACCTCATTCTTTCTAGAAATTACCATATTATTGATATTGGATTCTTAAGTACTACATTTGAATCAGAAAACTACATTGGACATCGTTTTCTATGAGGGAAAATATTTTCTTTTTCATTGTTCCTGAATCCAATCTTTGCTCTTAAAAAAGTACAACTCAACTCATGGGGGTGAGGCAGGAATATTATCAGTTCAAGGCTACCCTGGGATTAGGGTATGTGTTATGGTTATGGTTAGGTTTAGTGTTAGTGTTAGAATTCGGGTTAGGGTTAGGTTTAGATTTAGGGTTAGGGTTAGTGTTTGGGTTAGGATTAGGTTTAGGGTTAGGGTTACGATTACGATTAGGGTTATGGTTTGGGTTAGGGTTAGGGTTAGGTTTAGGATTAGGGTTAGGGTTTGAGTTAGGGTTAGGGTTAGGTTTAGGGTTTCCGTTTGGGTTAGGGTGAGTATTAGGTTTAGGGTTAGGGTTAGTATTAGGATTAGGGTTTGGGTTTGGGTTAGGATTAGGGTTAGGGTTAGGGTTAGGATTGGGGTTAGGGTTAGGGTTAGGGTTAGCGTTTGGGTTAGGGTTAGGTTTAGGGTTAGGTATAGGGTTTGGGTTAGGGTTAGGGTTAGGGTGGGCGTTTGGGTTAGGGTTAGGTTTAGGGTTAGAGTTAGGTTTAGGGTAGAGTTATGGTTTGGGTTCTAGTTATGGTTAGAGTTTGGGTTAGGGTTAGGGTTATGGGTTGGGTTTGGGTTAAATTTAGGGTTAGGGTTAGGGTTAGGGTTTGGGTTTGTGTTGGGTTAGGGATAGGTTTAGGGTTATGGTTTGGGTTTGGGTTAGGATTAGGTTTAGGATTAGGGTTAGGGTTTGGGTTACAGTTAGGGTTAGGCTTAGGGTTTGGGTTTGGGTTAGGGTTAGGTTTAGGGTTAGGGTTTGGGTTAGGGTTAGGTTTAGGGTTAATGTTTGGATTAGCTTTAGGGTTAGGGTTTGGGTTAGGGTTAGGGTTATTGTTAAGTTTAGGGTTTGGGTTAGGGTTAGGATTAGGGTTAGGGTTAGGGTTAGGGTTATGTGTAGGGTTAGGGTTAGGGTGTGAGTTAGGGTTAGGGTTAGGGTTAGGGTTTCCGTTTGGGTTATGGTGAGTGTTAGAGATAGGGTTAGGGTTAGGTTTAGTGTTAGGACTAGGGTTTGGGTTTGGGTTAGGGTTAGTGTTAGGGTCAGGGTTAGGGTTTAGGTTAGGTTTAGGGTCAGGGTTTGTGATAAGGTTAGGATTTGGGTTAAGGTTAGGGTTAGTATTAGGGTTAGGGTTCGGGTTAGGGTTAGGGTTAGGGTTTGGTTTTGGGTTAGGGTTAGGGTTAGGGTTTTGGTTACGGTTATCGTTATGGTTAGGGTTTGGATTTGGGTTAGGGTTAGGGTTAGAGTTAGGGTTTGTGTTAGGGTTAGGGTTAGTGTTAGAGTTTGGGTTAGGGTTAGGGTTAGGTTTAGGGTTATGGTTAGGGTTTGTGTTAGGGTTAGGGTTAGGGTTAGTGTTAGGGTTTGGGTTATGGTGTGCTTTTGGGTTAGGGTTATGGTTAGGTTTACGGATAGTGTTATAATTTGGATTCTGGTTATGGTTAGGGTTTGGGTTAGGGTTAGGTTTAGGTTTAGGGTTTGGGTTTGGGTTAGGATTAGGGTTAGGGTTAGTGTTTGGGTTTGGGTTAGGTTTAGGGTTAGGGTTAGGGTTTGGGTTAGGGTTAGGGTTAGGGTTAGTGTTAAGTTCAGTGTTAGGGTTTGGGTTTGGTTTAGAGTTAGGTTTAGGGTTAGGGTGTGGGTTTGGATTAGAGTTAGGGTTAGGGTTAGTGTTAGGGTTAGGGTTTGGTTTAGGTTTATGTTCAGGTTTAGTGTCCGGGTTTTGGGTTAGGTTTAGTTTTAGGGTTAGGGTTAGTGTTAGGGTCAGGTTTAGGGTTAAGGTTTGGGTTAGGGTTCTGTTTAGGGATAGGGTTAGGTTTATGGGTTCGGTTAGGGTGAGGGTTAGGGTTAGGATCAGGCTTAGGGTTAGTGTTTGAGTTTGGGATAGTTTTAGGGTTTGGGTTAGGGTTTGGTTTAGTGTTAGGGTTTGGGTTAGGGTTAGGGTTAGGGTTAGTGTTTTTGTTAGGGTTAGGGTTAGGGTTAGGGTTAGGGTTAGTTTTAGGGTTAGGGTTAGGGTTAGGGTTAGGGTTACGGTTAGAGTTTGGGTTAGGGTTAGGGTTAGGGTTAGGTTTTGTGTTTGGTTAGGGTTAGGGTTTGTGTTAGGGTTAGGTTTAGGTTTAGGGTTTGGGTTAGGGTTAGGTTTAGGGTTAGGGTTTGGGTTTGGCTTTAGGGTTAGGGTTATGGTTAAAGTTTGGGTTATGGTTAGGTTTAGGCATAGGGTTAGGGTTAGGCTTAGGTTTAGGTTTATTGTTTGGGTTAGTGTTAGGGTTAGGTATAGGGTTAGTGTTAGGTTAGGTTTAGGGTAGGGTTAGGGTTAGGGTTAGCGTTAGTTTTTGTGTTAGTGTTTGTTTTAGGGTTAGGGTTTGGGTTAGGCTTAGGTTTAGGGTTAGGGTTTCGGTTACGTTTAGGTTTAGGGTTAGGGTTTGGGTTATTGTTAGGCTTAGGTTCAGGGTTAGGTTTAGGGTTAGTGTTAGGGTTTGGGTTAGTGTTAGTTTTAGGGTTAGGGTTAGGGTTAGGGTTAGGGTTACGGTTAGAGTTTGGGTTAGGGTTAGGGTTAGGGTTAGGTTTTGTGTTTGGTTAAGGTTAGGGTTTGTGTTAGGGTTAGGTTTAGGTTTAGGGTTTGGGTTAGGGTTAGGTTTAGGGTTAGGGTTTGGGTTTGGCTTTAGGGTTAGGGTTATGGTTAAAGTTTGGGTTATGGTTAGGTTTAGGCTTAGGGTTAGGGTTAGGCTTAGGTTTAGGTTTATTGTTTGGGTTAGTGTTAGGGTTAGGTATAGGGTTAGTGTTAGGTTAGGTTTAGGGTAGGGTTAGGGTTAGGGTTAGCGTTAGGGTTAGGGTTAGGGTTTGGGCTAGGGTTAGGTTTAGTGTTACGGTTTTTGTTAGGGTTAGGTTTAGGGTTAGGGTTTGTGTTTGGGGTTAGGGTTAGGGTTAGGGTTAAGGTTTGGGTTATGGTTAGGTTTAGGCTTAGGGTTAGGGTTAGGCTTAGGTTTAGGTTTAATGTTTGGGTTAGTGTTAGGGTTAGGTAAAGGGTTAGTGTTTGGTTAGTTTTAGGGTTAGGTTTAGGGTTAGGTTTAGGGTTAGTAGAGGTAGGCTTTGTAGTAGATGTCCTGTATGTGGAGGGCCTGGGCAGGGCCAGCAGGCCACACCACCTTCTCCCCTCCTTCTCCCATCTTCTCCTGGCTGCTTCTGTTTGTCAAACACTAGAACTTTGACCTAACGTCAACTAAATCTCTCCAAACTGGTCCCCCAAACACTAGAGCCTACCACCAAGAAACCTCTGTGTTTCAGCAACTCATCTGAGAGGGCTTTGTCACCTAGCAACACCCTAAACAATGTTTGCCTGGTCACTGCCTCTTGGAGTTCCAGAATCTGAGTCCAAGATTCTGTGACCTCAGCACTCCTGCCCACATCAGACACCAATGACAGGAGACTGACCAATAGCACTCAGCACTCACTTGCAGAGCTCTGCCTGTCTATCATAGCTTCAGAGCTGGTGCTCCTCCCCTGGTCAAGTCATGCCAAGTTTGCTTCCCAGTCCTGCAGCTCTTGCCAGGATTGCACGTGGTTACATAAATAACCAACCTCATTCTTTCTAGAAATTACCATATTATTGATATTGGATTCTTAAGTACTATAAGATACATTTGAATCAGAAAACTACATTGGACATCGTTTTCTATGAGGGAAAATATTTTCCTGTTTCATTGTTGCTGAATCCAATCTTTGCTCTTAAAAAAGTACAACTCAACTCTTGGGGGTGAGGCAGGAGTATTATCAGTTCAAGGCTACCCTGGGATTAGGGTATGTGTTATGGTTATGGTTAGGTTTAGGGTTAGGGTTGGAGTTAGGATTATGTTTAGGTTTTGATTTAGGGTTAGGGTTTGTGTTTGGGTTAGGATTAGGTTTAGGGTTAGAGTTACCATTACGATTAGGGTTATGGTGTGGGTTAGGGTTAGGGTTAGGTTTAGGATTAGGGTTAGGGTTTGAGTTAGGGTTAGGGTTAGGTTTAGGGTTTCCGTTTGGGTTAGGGTGAGTATTAGGGTTAGGGTTAGGGTTAGTATTAGGATTAGGGTTTGGGTTTGGGTTAGGATTAGGGTTAGGGTTAGGGTTAGGATTAGGGTTTGGGTTAGGGTGAGAATTAGGGTTAGGGTTAGGCTTAGGGTGTGAGTTAGGTTTAGGGTTAGGGTTAGGGTTTCCGTTTGGGTTATGGTGAGTGTTAGGGTTAGGGTTAGGTTTAGGGTTAGTGTTAGGACTAGGGTTTGGGTTTGGGTTAGGGTTAGTGTTAGGGTTAGGGTTAGGGTTAAGAGTAGGTTTAGGGTCAGGGTTTGTGATAAGGTTAGGATTTGGGTTAAGGTTAGGGTTAGTATTAGGGTTAGGTTTAGGGTTAGGGTTAGGGTTAGGGTTTGGTTTTGGGATAGGGTTAGGGTTAGGGTTTTGATTAGGGTTATGGTTAGGTTTAGGGTTTGGGTTTGGTTTAGGGTTAGGGTTAGAGTTAGGGTTTGTGTTAGGGTTAGGGTTAGTGTTAGGGTTTGTGTTAGGGTTAGGGGTAGTGTTAGGGTTTGGGTTAGGGTTAGGGTTAGGTTTAGGTTTAGGGTTAGTGTTAGGGTTTGGGTTATGGTGGGCGTTTGGGTTAGGGTTAGGTTTAGGGTTAGGGTTAGGTTTACGGATAGTGTTATAATTTGGATTCTGGTTATGGTTAGGGTTTGGGTTAGGGTTAGGTTTAGGTTTAGGGTTTGGGTTTGGGTTAGGATTAGGGTTAGGGTTAGTGTTTGGTTTGGTGTTAGGTTTAGGGTTAGGGTTAGGGTTTGGGTTAGGGTTAGGGTTAGGGTTAGTGTTACGTTCAGTGTTAGGGTTAGGGTTAGGGTTAGGGTTAGGGTTAGGGTTAGGGTTAGGGTTAGTGTTAGGGTCAGGTTTAGGCTTAAGGTTTGGGTTAGGGTTCTGTTTAGGGATAGGGTTATGTTTATGGGTTCGGTTAGGGTTAGGATTAGGGTTAGGGTTAGGATTCGGCTTAGGGTTAGTGTTTGGGTTTGGGATAGGTTTAGGGTTTGGGTTAGGGTTAGGTTTAGTGTTAGGGTTTGGGTTAGGGTTAGGTTTAAGGTTAATCTTTGGTTTAGGTTTAGGGTTAGGTTTGGTGTTTTTGTTAGGTTTAGGATTAGGGTTAGGGTTACGGTTAGGGTATGGGTTAGCGTTAGGTTTAGGGTTAGGATTTGGGTTAGGGTTAGGGTTAGGTTTTTTGTTAGGTTTAGGGTTAGGGTTTGGATTAGGGTTAGGTTTAGGGTTAGGTTTTCGGTTACGGTTAGGTTTAGGGTTAGGGTTTGGGTTATTGTTAGGCTTAGATTTAGGGTTAGGTTTAGGGTTAGGGTTAGGATTTGGGTTAGTGTTAGTTTTAGGGTTAGGGTTAGGGTTAGGGTTAGGGTTACGGTTAGAGTTTGGGTTAGGGTTAGGGTTAGGGTTAGGGTTTGGGTTTGGTTAGGGTTAGGGTTTGTGTTAGGGTTAGGTTTAGGTTTAGGGTTTGGGCTAGGGTTAGGTTTAGTGTTAGGGTTTGTGTTAGGGTTAGGTTGAGGGTTAGGGTTTGTGTTTGGGGTTAGGGTTAGGGTTAGGGTTAAGGTTTGGGTTATCGTTAGGTTTAGGCTTAGGGTTAGGGTTAGGCTTAGGTTTACGTTTAATGTTTGGGTTAGTGTTAGGGTTAGGTATAGGGTTAGTGTTAGGTTAGGTTTAGGGTTAGGGTTAGTTTTAGGGTTAGGGTTAGTAGAGGTAGGCTTTGTAGTAGAGGTCCTGTATGTGGAGGGCCTGTGCAGGCCCTGCAGGCCACACCACCTTCTCCCCTCCTCCTCCCGTCTTCTCATGGCTGCTTCTTTTTGTCAAACACTAGAACTTTGACCTAAAGTCAACTAAATCTCTCCCAACTGATCACCCAAACACTAAAGCCTACCACCAAGAAACCTCTGTGTTTCAGCAACTCATCTGAGAGGGCTTTGTCACCTAGCAACACCCTAAACAATGTTTGCCTGGTCACTGCCTCTTCCAGTTCCAGAATCTTAGTCCAAGATTCTGTGACCTCAGCACTCCTGCCCAAATCAGACACCAATGACAGGAGACTGACCAATAGCACTCAGCACTCACTTGCAGAGCTCTGCCTGTCTATCATAGCTTCAGAGCAGGTGCTCCTCCCCTGGTCAAGTCATGCCAAGGTTGCTTCCCAGTCCTGCAGCTCTTGCCAGGATTGCACGTGGTTACATAAATAACCAACCTCATTCTTTCTAGAAATTACCATATTATTGATATTGGATTCTTAAGTACTATAAGATACATTTGAATCAGAAAACTACTTTGGACATCGTTTTCTATGAGGGAAAATATTTTCCTTTTTCATTGTTGCTGAATCCAATCTTTGCTCTTAAAAAAGTACAACTCAACTCTTGGGGGTGAGGCAGGTGTATTATCAGTTCAAGGCTACCCTAGGATTAGGGTATGAGTTATGGTTATGGTTAGGTTTAGGGTTAGGGTTAGAATTAGGGTAGGGTTAGGTTTAGTTTTAGGGTTAGGGTTAGTATTTGGGTTAGGGTTAGGTTTAGGATTAGGGTTACGATTACGATTATGGTTATGGTTTATGTTAGGGTTAGGGTTAGGTTTACGGTTAGGGTGAGGGTTTGGATTAGAGTTAGGTTTAGGGTTAGGGTTTGAGTTAGTGTTCGGGTTAGGTTTAGGGTTCCCGTTTGGGTTAGGGTGAGTATTAGGGTTAGTGTTAGGGTTAGGGTTTGAGTTAGTGTTAGGGTTAGGTTTAGGGTTTCCGTTTGGGTTAGGGTGAGTATTAGGGTTAGGGTTAGGGTTAGTGTTAGGATTAGGGTTTGGGTTTGGGTTAGGGTTAGTGT
>CM069541.1:9657500-9660000 GCA_035773235.1 Eospalax fontanierii
GTTAGGTATAGGGTTAGGGTGTGGGTTTGGATTAGAGTTAGGGTTAGGGTTAGTGTTAGGGTTAGGGTTTGGTTTAGGTTTATGTTCAGGTTTAGTGTTCGGGTTTTGGGTTAGGTTTAGGGTTAGGGTTAGGGTTAGTGTTAGGGTCAGGTTTAGGGTTAAGGTTTGGGTTAGTGTTCTGTTTAGGGATAGGGTTAGGTTTATGGGTTCGGTTAGGGTTAGGGTTAGGGTTAGGGTTAGGTTTCGGCTTAGGGTTAGTGTTTGTGTTTGGGATAGGTTTAGGGTTTGGGTTAGGGTTAGGTTTAGTGTCAGGGTTTGGGTTAGGGTTAGGTTTAAGGTTAATCTTTGGGTTAGGGTTAGGGTTAGTGTTAGTGTTTTTGTTAGGGTTAGCGTTAGGGTTAGGGTTAGGGTTACGGTTAGGGTATGGGTTAGCGTTATGGTTAGGGTTAGGATTTGGGTTTGGGTTAGGGTTAGGGTTAGGGTTAGGGTTATGTTTTGTGTTAGGGTAAGGTTTAGGGTTAGGGTTTGGGTAAGTGTTAGGTTTAGGGTTAGGGTTTCGGTGACGGTTAGGTTTAGGTTTAGGGTTTGGGTTATTGTTAGGCTTAGGTTTAGGGTTAGGTTTAGGGTTAGGGTTAGGGTTTGGGTTAGTGTTAGTTTTAGGGTTACGGTTAGGGTTAGGGTTAGGGTTACGGTTAGAGTTTGGGTTAAGGATAGGGTTAGGGTTAGGGTTAGGGTTTGGGTTTGGTTAGGGTTAGGGTTTGTGTTAGGGTTAGGTTTAGGTTTAGGTTTTGGGCTAGGGTTAGGTTTAGTGTTAGGGTTTGTGTTAGGGTTAGGTTTAGGGTTAGGGTTTGTGTTTGGGGTTAGGGTTAGGGTTAGGGTTAAGGTTTGGGTTATGGTTAGGTTTAGGCTTAGGCTTATGGTTAGGCTTAGGTTTACGTTTAATGTTTGGGTTAGTGTTAGGGTTAGGTGTAGGGCTATTGTTAGGTTAGGTTTAGGGTTAGCGTTAGGGTTAGGGTTAGGGTTAGTAGAGGTAGGCTTTGTAGTAGAGGTGCTGTATGTGGAGGGCCTGGCAGGCCCTGCAGGCCACACCACCTTCTCACCTCCTCCTCCCATCTTCTCCTGGCTGCTTCTTTTTGTCAAACACTAGAACTTTGACCTAAAGTCAACTAAATCTCTCCAAACTGATCACCCAAACACTAGAGCCTACCACCACGAAACCTCTGTGTTTCAGCAACTCATCTGAGAGGGCTTTGTCACCTAGCAACACCCTAAACAATGTTTGCCTGGTCACTGCCTCTTCGAGTTCGAGAATCTTAGTCCAAGATTCTGTGACCTCAGCACTCCTGCCCAAATCAGACACCAATGACAGGAGACTGACCAATAGCACTCAGCACTCACTTGCAGAGCTCTGCCTGTCTATCATAGCTTCAGAGCAGGTGCTCCTCCCCTGGTCAAGACATGTCAAGGTTGCTTCCCAGTCCTGCAGCTCTTGCCAGGATTGCACGTGGTTACATAAATAACCAACCTCATTCTTTCTAGAAATTACCATATTATTGATATTGGATTCTTAAGTACTATAAGATACATTTGAATCAGAAAACTACTTTGGACATCATTTTCTATGAGGGACAATATTTTCCTTTTTCATTGTTGCTGAATTCAATCTTTGCTCTTAAAAAAGTACAACTCAACTCTTGGGGGTGAGGCAGGAGTATTATCAGTTCAAGGCTGCCCTAGGATTAGGGTATGGGTTATGGTTATGGTTAGGTTTAGGGTTAGGGTTAGAATTAGGGTAGGGTTAGGTTTAGATTTAGGGTTAGGGTTAGTGTTTGGGTTAGGGTTAGGTTTAGGATTAGGGTTACGATTACAATTAGGGTAATTTTTTGGTTTAGGGTTAGGGTTAGGTTTACGGTTAGGGTTAGGGTTTGGATTAGAGTTAGGTTTAGGGTTAGGGTTTGAGTTAGTGTTAGGGTTAGGTTTAGGGTTTCCGTTTGGGTTAGGGTGAGTATTAGGGTTAGGTTTAGGGTTAGTGTTAGGATTAGCGTTTGGGTTTGGGTTAGGGTTAGTGTTAGGGTTAGAGTTAGGGTTTAGTTTAGGTTTAGGGTGAGGGTTTGCGATAAGGTTACGATTTGGGTTAGGGTTAGGGTTAGGTTTAGGGTTATGGTTACGGTTAGGGTTAGCGTTTGGGTTAGGGTTAGGTTTAGGGTTAGGTATAGGGTTTGGGTTAGGGTTAGGGTTAGGGTGTGTGTTTGGGTTAGGGTTAGGTTTAGGGTTAGAGTTAGGTTTGAGGTAGAGTTATGGTTTGGGTTCTAGTTATGGTTAGGGTTTGTGTTAGGGGTTGGGTTTGGGTTAAGGGTAGGGTTAGGGTTAGGGTTTGGGTTTGGGTTTGGGTTAGGTTTAGGTTTAGGGTTATGGTTTGGGTTTGGGTTAGGATTAGGGTTAGGGTTACGGTTAGGGTTTGGGTTATGGTTAGGGTTAGGCTTAGGGTTTGGGTTTGGGT
>CM069541.1:9667500-9682500 GCA_035773235.1 Eospalax fontanierii
ACGGTTAGGGTTAGTAGAGGTAGGCGTTGTAGTAGAGGTCCTGTATGTGGAGGTCCTGGGCAAGCCCAGCAGGCCACACCACCTTCTCCCCTCCTCCTTCCATCTTTTCCTGGCTGCTTCTTTTTGTCAATCACTAGAACTTTGACCTAAGGTCAACTAAATCTCTCCAAACTGGTCACCCAAACCGTAGAGCCTACCACCAATAAACCTCTGTGATTCAGCAACTCATCTGAGAGGGCTTTGTCACCTAGCAACACCCTAAACAATGCTTTGCAGGTCCCTGCGTCTTGGAGTTCCACAATCTTAGTCCAAGATTCTGTGACCTCAGCACTCCTGCCACATCAGACACCAATGACAGGAGACTGACCAATAGCACTCAGCACTCTCTTGCAAAGCTCTGCCTGTCTATCACAGCTTCAGAGCAGGTGCTCCTTCCCTGGTCAAGTCATGCCAAGGTTGCCTCCAAGTCCTGCAGCTCTTGCCAGGATTGCACGTGGTTACCTAAATAACCAACCTCATTCTTTCTAGAAATTACCATATTATTGATATTGGATTCTTCAGTACTATAAGCTACATTTGAATCAGAAAACTACTTTGGGCATCGTTCTCTATGAGGGAAAATATTTTCCTTTTTCATTATTGCTGCATCGAATCTTTGCTCTTAAAAAAGTACAACTCAAGTCTTGGGGGTGAGGCAGGAGGATTATCCGTTCAAGGCTACCCTGGTATTAGGTTATGTTTTATGGTTAGGGTTAGGGTTAGAATTAGGGTTAGGGTTAAGTTTATGGTTAGGGTTAGAGTTAGTGTTTGCGTTAGGGTTCGGTTTAGGGTTACGGTTACGATTAGGGTTAGGGTTATGGTTTGTGTTAGGATTAGGGTTAGGGTTAGGGTTTGGGTTACAGTTAGATTTAGGGTTAAGGTTTGCGTTAGGGTTAGGGTTAGGGATAGGGTTATGGTTTGCGTTTGGGTTAGGGTTAGGGTTAGTTTTAGGGTTAGGGTTAGGGTTAGGGTTAGGGTTAGGGTTAGGGTTAGGGTTTGGGTTAGAGTTAGGGTTAGGGTTAGGGTTTGGGTTAGGGTTAGGGTTAGGTTTAGGGTTTGCGTTTGGGTTAGGGTGAGTGTTAGATTTAGGGCTAGGGTTAGTGTCAGGATTATGGTTTGGGTTTGGGTTAGGGTTACTGTTAGGTTTAGGGTTAGGGTTTAGGTTAGGTTTAGGGTTAGGGTTTCGGTATGGGTTTGGTTTAGGGTTAGAATTGGGGTTAGGGTTAGGATTTGGGTTAGGCTTAGGTTTAGGGTTAGGGTTTGCGATAGGGTTAGGGTTTGGGTTAGGGATAGGTTTAGGATTACGGTTAGTGTTAGGGTTAGGGTTAGCGTTTGGGTTATTGTTAAGTTTAGTTTAAGGTTAGGGTTAGGGTTTGGGTTAGGGTTAGGGTTAGGGTTAGGGTTAGGGTGTGCGTTTGGGTGAGGGTTAGGGTTAGGGTTAGGGTTATGTTTAGGGATCGAGTTATGGTTTGGGTTCTGGTTATGGTTAGGGTTTGGATTAGGGTTAGCTTTAGGGTTTGGATTTGGATTAGGGTTAGGGTTAGGGTTAGGGTTAGTGTTAGGGTTTGGTTTGGGGTAGTGTTAGGGTTAGGGTCAGGGTTTGGTTTGGGTTAGGGTTAGGGTTACAGTTTGGGTTTGGGTTAGGGTTAAGGTTTGGGTTGGGGTTTGTTTTAGGTTTAGGGTTAGGGTTAGGGTTTGTGTTAGGGTTAGGGTTTGGGTTAGGGTTAGGGTTAGGATTTGTGTTTGCGTTAGGGTTAGTGTTAGGGTTAGGATTTGGGTTAGGGTTAGGGTTAGGATTTGGGGTATGATTTGGGTTTGGGTTAGGGTAAGGGTTAGGGTTTGGGTTAGGTTTTTGGTTAGTGTTAGCGTTTGTGTTAGGGTTAGGGTTAGGGTTAGGGTTTGGGTTTGCGTTAAGGTTAGGGTCAGGGTTAGGGTTTGGGTTAGGGTTAGGGTTAGTGTTAGGGTTTGTGTTAGGTTTAGGGTTAGGGTTAGGGTTTGTGTTAGGGTTAGGGTTAGGGTTAGGGTTAGGGTTAGGGTTTGGGTTAGTGTTTGGGTTAGGGTTAGGGTTAGTGTTTGGGTTAGGGTTACGTTTAGGGTTTGGGTTTGGGTTAGGGTTAGGGTTAGGGTTAAGGTTAGTGTTTAGGTTATTGTTAGGGTTAGGGTTAGGTTAGGGTTAGGGTTAGGGTTAGTGTTAGGGTTTGGTTTGGGGTAGTGTTAGGGTTAGGGTCAGGGTTTGGTTTGGGTTAGGGTTAGGGTTAGGGTTACAGTTTGGGTTTGGGTTAGGGTTAGGGTTAGGGTTAGGGTTAGGGTTTGGGTTGGGGTTTGTTTTAGGTTTAGGGTTAGGGTTAGGGTTTGTGTTAGGGTTAGGGTTTGGGTTAGGGTTAGGGTTAGGATTTGTGTTTGCGTTAGGGTTAGTGTTAGGGTTAGGATTTGGGTTAGGGTTAGGGTTAGGATTTGGGTTATGATTTGGGTTTGGGTTAGGGTAAGGGTTAGGGTTAGGGTTTGGGTTAGGTTTAGGGTTAGTGTTAGCGTTTGTGTTAGGGTTAGGGTTAGGTAAGGGTTTGGGTGTGCGTTAAGGTTAGGGTCAGGGTTAGGGTTTGGGTTAGGGTTAGGGTTAGTGTTAGGGTTTGTGTTAGGTTTAGGGTTAGGGTTAGGGTTTGTGTTAGGGTTAGGGTTAGGGTTAGGGTTTGGGTTAGGGTTATTGTTAGGATTAGGGTTATGGTTTGGGTTAGGGTTACGGTTAGGGTTTGGGTTTGGGTTAGGGTTAGGGTTAGGGTTAGGGTTAAGGTTAGTGTTTAGGTTATTGTTAGGGTTAGGGTTAGGTTAGGGTTTGGGTTTGGGTTAAGGTTAGGGTTAGTGTTAAGTTTAGTGTTAGGGTTTGGCTTTGGTTTAAGGTTAGGGTTAGGGTTAGGGTTTGGGTTAGGGTTGGGGTTAGGGTTTGGGTTTGTGTTAGGGTTAGGTTTATGTTTAGGGTTAGGTTTAGGGTGTGGGTTGGGGTTAGGGTTAAGGTTAGGATTAGGGTTATGGTTTGGATTAGGGTTAGGGTTAGCGTTTGGGTTAATGTTAAGTTTAGGTTAAGGGTAGAGTTAGGGTTTGGGTTAGGGTTAGGGTTAGATTTAGGGTTAGAGTGTGCGTTTGTGTTAGGGTTAGGTTTAGGGTTAGGGTTAGGTTTAGGGATAGAGTTATGGTTTGGGTTCTGGTTATGGTTAGGTTTTGGGTTAGAGTTAGGTTTAGGATTAGGGTTTGAGTTTGGGTTAGGGTTAGGTTTAGTGTTAGGTTTAGGGTTAGGGTTAGGGTTAGGGTTACGATTAGAGTTTGGGTTAGGGTTAGGGATAGGGTTAGGGTTGGGGTTTGGTTTGGGTTAGGGTTAGGGTTAGGGTTAGGGTTAGGGCTTGTGTTAGGGTTAGGTTTAGGGTTAGCGTTTGGGTTAGGGTTAGGTTTAGGGTTAATGTTTGGGTTAGGGTTATGTTTAGGGTTATGCTTAGGGTTTTGGGTTAGGGTTAGGGTTTGTGTTTGCGTTAGGGTTAGGGTTAGGGTTTGGGTTTACGTTATTGTTAGGGTTAGTATTTATGTTAGGGTTAGTGTTAGGGTTAGGGTTAGGGTTACGATTACGCTTTAGGTTATGGTTTGGGTTAGGGTTATGGTTAGGATTAGGGTTAGGGTTAGGGTTTGGGTTAGAGTTAGGGTTAGGGTTAGGGTTTGGGTTAGGGTTAGGGTTAGGTTCAGGGTTTGAGTTTGGGTTAGGGTAAGTGTTAGGTTTAGGGCTAGGGTTAGTGTCAGGATTAGGGTTTGGGTTTGGGTTAGGGTTACTGTTAGGTTTAGGGTTAGGGTTTAGGTTAGGGTTAGGGTTAGGGTTTCGGTTTGGGTTAGGGTTAGGGTTAGGGTTTGGGTTTACGTTATTGTTAGGGTTAGTATTTATGTTAGGGTTAGGGTTAGGGTTAGGGTTAGGGTTACGATTACGCTTTAGGTTATGGTTTGTGTTAGGGTTAGGGTTAGGATTAGGGTTAGGGTTAGGGTTTGGGTTAGAGTTAGGCTTAGGGTTAGGGTTTGGGTTAGGGTTAGGGTTAGGTTCAGGGTTTGAGTTTGGGTTAGGGTGAGTGTTAGGTTTAGGGCTAGGGTTAGTGTCAGGATTAGGGTTTGGGTTTGGGTTAGGGTTACTGTTAGGTTTAGAGTTAGGGTTTAGGTTAGGGTTAGGGTTAGGGTTTCGGTTTGGGTTTGGTTTAGGGTTAGAGTTGGGGTTAGGTTTAGGATTTGGGTTAGGCTTAGGTTTAGGGTTAGGGTTTGAGATAGGGTTAGGGTTTGGGTTAGGGTTACGTTTAGGATTACGGTTAGTGTTAGGGTTAGGGTTAGCGTTTGGGTTATGTTTAAGTTTAGTTTAAGGTTAGGGTTAGGGTTTGGGTTAGGGTTAGGGTTACGGTTAGGGTTAGGGTGTGCGTTTGGGTGAGGGTTAGGTTTAGGGTTAGGGTTATGTTTAGGGATAGAGTTATCGTTTGGGTTCTGGTTATGGTTAGGGTTTGGGTTAGGGTTAGCTTTAGGGTTTGGATTTGGATTAGGGTTAGGGTTAGGGTTAGGGTTAGGGTTAGGGTTAGTGTTAGGGTTTGGTTTGGGGTAGTGTTAGGGTTAGGGTCAGGGTTTGGTTTGGGTTAGGGTTAGGGTTACAGTTTGGGTTTGGGTTAGGGTTAGGGTTTGGGTTGGGGTTTGTTTTAGGTTTAGGGTTAGGGTTAGGGTTTGTGTTAGGGTTAGGGTTTGGGTTAGGGTTAGGGTTAGGATTTGTGTTTGCGTTAGGGTTAATGTTAGGGTTAGGATTTGGGTTAGGGTTAGGGTTAGGATTTGGGTTATGATTTGGGTTTGGGTTAGGGTAAGGGTTAGGGTTTGGGTTAGGTTTAGGGTTAGTGTTAGCGTTTGTGTTAGGGTTAGGGTTAGGGTTAGGTTTTGTGTTTGCGTTAAGGTTAGGGTCAGGGTTAGGGTTTGGGTTAGGGTTAGGGTTAGGGTTAGTGTTAGGGTTTGTGTTAGGTTTAGGTTTAGGGTTAGGGTTTGTGTTAGGGTTAGGGTTAGAGTTAGGGTTAGGGTTAGGTTAGGGTTATTGTTAGGATTAGGGTTATGGTTTGGGTTAGGGTTACGGTTAGGGTTTGGGTTTGGGTTAGGGTTACGGTTAGGGTTAAGGTTAGTGTTTAGGTTATTGTTAGTGTTAGGGTTAGGTTAGGGTTTGGGTTAGGGTTAGGGTTAGGGTTAGGGTTTGGTTTCGGGTAGTGTTAGGGTTAGGGTCAGGGTTTGGTTTGGGTTAGGGTTAGGGTTACAGTTGGGGTTTGGGTTAGGGTTTGGGTTGGGGTTTGTGTTAGGTTTAGGGTTAGGGTTAGGGTTTGTGTTAAGTTTAGGGTTTGGGTTAGGGATAGGGTTAGGGTTAGGGTTTGGTTTGGGTTAGGATTAGGTTTAGGTTTAGGGCTTGTGTTAGGGTTAGGTTTAGGGTTAGGGTTTGGGTTAGGGTTAGGTTTAGGTTTAATGTTTGGGTTAGGGTTATGTTTAGTGTTAGGGTTAGGGTTTGGGTTAGGGTTGGGTCTGGGTTTTGGTTTGCGTTAGGGTTAGGGTTAGGGTTTGGGTTTGCATTATTGTTTGGGTTAGTGTTTATGTTAGGGTTAGGGTTAGGGTTAGGGTTACTATTACGGTTTAGGTTATGGTTTGGGTTAGGGTTAGGGTTAGGATTAGGTTTAGGGTTAGGGTTTGGGTTAGAGTTAGGGTTAGGGGTAGGGTTTGGGGTAGGGTTAGGGTTAGGTTTAGGGTTTGCGTTTGGGTTAGGGTGAGTGTTAGATTGAGGGCTAGGGTTAGTGTCAGGATTAGGGTTTGGGTTTGGGTTAGGGTTACTGTTAGGTTTAGGGTTAGGGTTAAGGTTAGGGTTAGGGTTAGGGTTTCGGTTTGGGTTTGGTTTAGGGTTAGAGTTGGGGTTAGGGTTAGGATTTGGGTTAGGCTTAGGTTTAGGCTTAGGGTTTGCGATAGGGTTAGGGTTTGGGTTAGGGTTAGGTTTAGGATTACGGTTAGTGTTAGGGTTAGGGTTAGCGTTTGGGTTATGGTTAAGTTTAGTTTAAGGTTAGGGTTAGGGTTTGGGTTAGGGTTAGGGTTAGGGTTAGGGTTAGGGTGTGCGTTTCGGTGAGGGTTAGGGTTAGGGTTAGGGTTATGTTTAGGGATAGAGTTATCGTTTGGGTTCTGGTTATGGTTAGGGTTTGGGTTAGGGTTAGCTTTAGGGTTTGGATTTGGATTAGGGGTAATGTTAGTGTTAGTGTTAGGGTTAGGGTTAGTGTTAGGGTTTCGTTTGGGGTAGTGTTAGCGTTAGGGTCAGGGTTTGGTTTGGGTTAGGGTTAGGGTTACAGTTTGGGTTTGGGTTAGGGTTAGGGTTAGGGTTAGGGTTTGGGTTGGGGTTTGTTTTAGGGTTAGGGTTAGGGTTAGGGTTTGTGTTACGGTTAGGGTTTGGGTTAGGGTTAGGGTTAGGATTTGTGTTTGCGTTAGGGTAAGTGTTAGGGTTAGGATTTGGGTTAGGGTTAGGGTTAGGATTTGGGTTATGATTTGGGTGTGGGTTAGGGTAAGGGTTAGGGTTTGGGTTAGGTTTAGGGTTAGTGTTAGCGTTTGTGTTAGGGTTAGGGTTAGGGTTAGGGTTTGGGTTTGCGTTAAGGATAGGGTCAGGGGTAGTTTTTGGGTTAGGTTTAGGGTTAGTGTTAGCGTTTGTGTTAGGGTTAGGGTTGGGGTTAGGGTTTGGGTTTGCTTTAAGGATAGGGTCAGGGTTAGGGTTTGGGTTAGGGTTAGGGTTAGTGTTAGGGTTTGTGTTACTTTTAGGGTTAGGTTTAGGGTTTGTGTTAGGGTTAGGGTTAGGGTTAGGGTTAGGGTTTGGGTTAGGGTTATAGTTAGGATTAGGGTTATGGTTTGGGTTAGGGTTACGGTTAGGGTTTGGGTTTGGGTTAGGGTTAGGGTTAGGGTTAAGGTTAGTGTTTAGGTTATTGTTAGGGTTAGGGTTAGGTTAGGGTTTGGGTTAGGGTTAGGGTTAGGGTTAGGGTTTGGTTTCGGGTAGTGTTAGGGTTAGGGTCAGGGTTTGGTTTGGGTTAGGGTTAGGGTTACAGTTTGGGTTTGGGTTAGGGTAAGGGTTAGGGTTAGGGTTTGGGTTGGGGTTTGTGTTAGGTTTAGGGTTAGGGTTAGTGTTTGTGTTAAGTTTAGGGTTTGGGTTAGGGATAGGGTTAGGGTTAGGGTTTGGTTTGGGTTAGGATTAGGTTTAGGTTTAGGGCTTGTGTTGGGGTTAGGTTTAGGGTTAGGGTTTGGGTTTGGGTTTGGTTTGGGTTTAATGTTTGGGTTAGGGTTATGTTTAGTGTTAGGGTTAGGGTTTGGGTTAGGGTTAGGTATGGGTTTTGGTTTGCGTTAGGGTTAGGGTTAGGGTTTGGGTTTGCGTTATTGTTTGGGTTAGTGTTTATGTTAGGGTTAGGGTTAGGGTTAGGGTTACTATTACGGTTTAGGTTATGGTTTGGGTTAGGGTTAGGGTTAGGATTAGGGTTAGGGTTAGGGTTTGGGTTAGAGTTAGGGTTAGGATTAGGGTTTGTGTTAGGGTTAGGGTTAGGGTTTCGGTTTGGGTTTGGTTTAGGGTTAGAGTTGGGGTTAGGTTTAGGATTTGGGTTAGGCTTAGGTTTAGGGTTAGGGTTTGCGATAGGGTTAGGGTTTGGGTTAGGGTTAGGTTTAGGATTACGGTTAGTGTTAGGGTTAGGGTTAGCGTTTGGGTTATGGTTAAGTTTAGTTTAAGGTTAGGGTTAGGGTTTGGGTTAGGGTTAGGGTTAGGGTTAGGGTGTGCGTTTCGGTGAGGGTTAGGGTTAGGGTTAGGGTTATGTTTAGGGATAGAGTTATGGTTTGGGTTCTGGTTATGGTTAGGTTTTGGGTTAGGGTTAGCTTTAGGATTTGGATTTGGATTAGGGTTAGGGTTAGTGTTAGGGTTAGGGTTAGTGTTAGGGTTTGGTTTGGGGTAGTGTTAGGGTTAGGGTCAGGGTTTGGTGTGGGTTAGGGTTAGGGTTACAGTTTGGGTTTGGGTTAGGGTTAGGGTTAGGGTTAGGGTTTGGGTTGGGGTTTGTTTTAGGTTTAGGGTTAAGGTTAGGGTTTGTGTTAGGGTTAGGGTTTGGGTTAGGGTTAGGGTTAGGGTTAGGATTTGTGTTTGCGTTAGGGTTAGAGTTAGGGTTAGGATTTGGGTTAGGGTTAGCGTTAGGATTTGGGTTATGATTTGGGTTTGGGTTAGGGTAAGGGTTAGGGTTTGGGTTAGGTTTAGGGTTAGTGTTAGCGTTTGTGTTAGGGTTAGGGTTAGGGTTAGGGTTTGGCTTTGCGTTAAGTTTAGGGTCAGGGTTAGGGTTTGGGTTAGGGTTAGGGTTAGTGTTAGGGTTTCTGTTAGGTTTAGGGTTAGGGTTAGTGTTTGTGTTAGGGTTAGGGTTAGGGTTAGGGTTAGGGTTTGGGTTAGGGTTATTGTTAGGATTAGGGTTATGGTTTGGGTTAGGGTTACGGTTAGGGTTTGGGTTTGGGTTAGGGTTAGGGTTAGGGTTAAGGTTAGTGTTTAGGTTATTGTTAGGGTTAGGGTTAGGTTAGGGTTTGTGTTTGGGTTAAGGTTAGGCTTAGTGTTAAGTTTAGTGTTAGGGTTTGGCTTTGGTTTAGGGTTAGGGTTAGGGTTAGGGTTTGGGTTAGGGTTGGGGTTAGGGTTTGGGTTTGTGTTAGGGTTAGGTTTATGGTTAGGGTTAGGTTTAGGGTGTGGGTTGGGGTTAGGGTTTAGGTTAGGATTAGGGTTATTGTTTGGATTAGGGTTAGGGTTAGCGTTTGGGTTAGGGTTAAGTTTAGGTTAAGGGTAGAGTTAGGGTTTGGGTTAGGGTTAGGGTTAGATTTAGGGTTAGAGTGTGCGTTTGGGTTAGGGTTAGGTTTAGTGTTAGTGTTAGGCTTAGGGATAGAGTTATGGTTTGGGTTCTGGTTACGGTTAGGGTTTGGGTTAGCGTTAGGTGTAGGATTAGGGTTTGAGTTTGGGTTAGGGTTAGGTTTAGTGTTAGGTTTAGGGTTAGGGTTAGGGTTAGGGTTACGATTAGAGTTTGGGTTAGGGTTAGGGATAGGGTTAGGGTTGGGGTTTGGTTTGGGTTAGGGTTAGGGTTAGGGTTAGGGTTAGGGTTTGCGATAGGGTTAGGGTTTGGGTTAGGGTTAGGTTTAGCATTACGGTTAGTGTTAGGGTTAGGGTTAGCGTTTGGGTTATGGTTAAGTTTAGTTTAAGGTTAGGGTTAGGGTTTGGGTTAGGGTTAGGGTTAGGGTTAGGGTTAGGGTGTACGTTTGGGTGAGGGTTAGGTTTAGGGTTAGGGTTATGTTTAGGGATAGAGTTATCGTTTGAGTTCTGGTTATGGTTAGGGTTTGGTTTAGGGTTAGCTTTAGGGTTTGGATTTGGATTAGGGTTAGGGTTAGGGTTAGGGTTAGGGTTAGGGTTTGGTTTGGGGTAGTGTTAGGGTTAGGGTCAGGGTTTGGTTTGGGTTAGGGTTAGGGTTACAGTTTGGGTTTGGGTTAGGGTAAGGGTTAGGGTTAGGGTTTGGGTTGGGGTTTGTGTTAGGTTTAGGGTTAGGGTTAGGGTTTGTGTTAAGTTTAGGGTTTGGGTTAGGGATAGGGTTAGGGTTAGGGTTTGGTTTGGGTTAGGGTTAGGTTTAGGCTTAGGGCTTGGGTTAGGGTTAGGTTTAGGATTAGGGTTTGGGTTAGGGTTAGGTTTAGGTTTAATGTTTGGGTTAGGGTTATGTTTAGGGTTAGGGTTAGTGTTTGGGTTAGGGTTAGGGTTAGGGTTTGGGTTTGCGTTAGGGTTAGGGTTAGGGTTTGGGTTTGCGTTATTGTTAGTGTAAGTGTTTATGTTAGGGTTAGGGTTAGGGTTACGATTACGGTTTAGGTTATGGTTTGGGTTAGGGTTAGGGTTAGGATTAGGGTTAGGGTTAGTGTTTGGGTTAGAGTTAGGGTTAGGGTTAGGGTTTTGGTTAGGGTTAGGGTTAGGTTTAGGGTTTGCGTTTGGGTTAGGGTGAGTGTTAGATTTAGGGCTAGGGTTAGTGTCAGGATTAGGGTTTGGGTTTGGGTTAGGGTTACTGTTAGGTTTAGGGTTAGGGTTTAGGTTAGGGTTAGGGTTAGGGTTTCGGTTTGGGTTTGGTTTAGGGTTAGAGTTGGGGTTAGGGTTAGGATTTGGGTTAGGCTTAGGTTTAGGCTTAGGGTTTGCGATAGGGTTAGGGTTTGGGTTAGGGTTAGGTTTAGGATTACGGTTAGTGTTAGGGTTAGGGTTAGCGTTTGGGTTATGGTTAAGTTTAGTTTAAGGTTAGGGTTAGGGTTTGGGTTAGGGTTAGGGTTAGGGTTAGGGTTAGGGTGTGCGTTTGGGTGAGGGTTAGGGTTAGGGTTAGGGTTATGTTTAGGGATAGAGTTATGGTTTGGGTTCTGGTTATGGTTAGGGTTTGGGTTAGGGTTAGGTTTAGGGTTAGGGTTAGGGTTAGGGTGTGCGTTTGGGTGAGGGTTAGGGTTAGGGTTAGGGTTATGTTTAGGGATAGAGTTATGGTTTGGGTTCTGGTTATGGTTATGGTTTGGGTTAGGGTTACTTTAGGGTTTGGATTTGGATTTGGGTTAGGGTTAGGGTTAGGGTTAGGGTTAGTGTTAGGGTTTGGTTTGGGGTAGTGTTAGGGTTAGGGTCAGGGTTTGGTTTGGGTTAGGGTTAGGGTTACAGTTTGGGTTTGGGTTAGGGTTAGGTTTAGGGTTAGGGTTTGGGTTGGGGTTTGTTTTAGGTTTAGGGTTAGGGTTAGGATTTGTGTTAGGGTTAGGGTTTGCGTTAGGGTTAGGGTTAGGATTTGTGTTTGCGTTAGGGTTAGTGTTAGGGTTAGGATTTGGGTTAGGGTTAGGGTTAGGATTTGGGTTATGATTTGGGTTTGGGTTAGGGTAAGGGTTAGGTTTTGGGTTAGGTTTAGGGTTAGTGTTAGCGTTTGTGTTAGGGTTAGGGTTAGGGTTAGGGTTAGGGTTTGGGTTAGGGTTAGGGTTAGTGTTAGGGTTTGTGTTAGGTTTAGGGTTATGGTTAGGGTTTGTGTTAGGGTTAGGGTTAGGGTTAGGGTTAGGGTTTGGGTTAGGGTTATTGTTAGGATTAGGTTTATGGTTTGGGTTAGGGTTACGGTTAGGGTTTGGGTTTGGGTTAGGGTTAGGGTTAGTGTTTAGGTTATTGTTAGGGTTAGGGTTAGGTTAGTTTTTGGGTTTGGGTTAAGGTTAGGGTTAGTGTTAAGTTTAGTGTTAGGGTTTGGCTTTGGTTTAGGGTTAGGGTTAGGGTTAGGGTTTGGGTTAGGGTTGGGGTTAGGGTTTGAGTTTCTGTTAGGGTTAGGTTTATGGTTAGGGTTAGGTTTAGGGTGTGGGTTGGGGTTAGGGTTAAGGTTAGGATTAGGGTTATGGTTTGGATTAGGATTAGGGTTAGCGTTTGGTTAGGGTTAAGTTTAGGTTAAGGGTAGAGTTAGGGTTTGGGTTAGGGTTAGGGTTAGATTTAGGGTTAGAGTGTGCGTTTGGGTTAGGGTTAAGTTTAGGGTTAGGGATAGGTTTAGGGATAAAGTTATGGTTTGGGTTCTGGTTATGGTTAGGGATTGGGTTAGAGTTAGGTTTAGGATTAGGGTTTGTGTTTGGGTTAGGGTTAGGTTTAGTGTTAGGTTTAGGGTTAGGGTTAGGGTTAGGGTTACGATTAGAGTTCGGGTTAGGGTTAGGGATAGGGTTAGGGTTGGGGTTTGGTTTGGGGTAGGGTTAGGGTTAGGGTTAGGGCTTGTGTTAGGGTTAGGTTTAGAGTTAGCGTTTTGGTTAGGGTTAGGTTTAGGGTTAATGTTTGGGTTAGGGTTATGTTTAGGGTTAGGCTTAGGGTTTTGGGTTAGGGTTAGGGTTTGGATTTGCTTTAGGGTTAGGGTTAGGGTTTGGGTTTACGTTATTGTTAGGGTTAGTGTTTATGTTATGGTTAGGGTTAGGGTTAGGTTTACGATTACGGTTTAGGTTATGGGTTGGGTTAGGGTTAGGGTTAGGATTAGGGTTAGGGTTAGGGTTTGGGTTAGAGTTAGGGTTAGGGTTAGGGTTTGGGTTAGGGTTAGGGTTAGGTTCAGGGTTTGAGTTTGGGTTAGGGTGAGTGTTAGGTTTAGGGTTAGGGTTAGTGTCAGGATTAGGGTTTGGGTTTGGGTTAGGGTTACTGTTAGGTTTAGGGTTAGGGTTTAGGTTAGGGTTAGGGTTAGGGTTTCCGTTTGGGTTTGGTTTAGGGTTAGAGTTGGGGTTAGGTTTAGGATTTGGGTTAGGCTTAGGTTTAGGGTTAGGGTTTGCGATAGGGTTAGGGTTTGGGTTAGGGTTAGGTTTAGGATTACGGTTAGTGTTAGGGTTAGGGTTAGCGTTTGGGTTATAGTTAAGTTTAGTTTAAGGTTAGGGTTAGGGTTTGGGTTAGGGTTAGGGTTAGGGTTAGGGTTTGGGTTTGCGTTATTGTTAGGGTTAGTGTTTATATTAGGGTTAGGGTTAGGGTTAGGGTTACGATTACGGTTTAGGTTATGGATTGGGTTAGGGTTAGGGTTAGGATTAGGGTTAGGGTTAGGGTTTGGGTTAGAGTTAGGGTTAGGGTTAGGGTATGGTTTAGGGTTAGGGTTAGGTTCAGGGTTTGAGTTTGGGTTAGGGTGAGTGTTAGGTTTAAGGCTAGGGTTAGTGTCAGGATTTGGGTTTGGGTTAGGGTTACTGTTAGGTTTAGGGTTAGGGTTATGGTTTCGGTTTGGGTTTGGTTTAGGGTTAGAGTTGGGGTTAGGGTTAGGATTAGGCTTAGGCTTAGGTTTAGGGTTAGGGTTTGCGATAGGGTTAGGGTTTGGGTTAGGGTTAGGTTTAGGATTACTGTTAGTGTTAGTGTTAGGGTTAGCGTTTGTGTTATGGTTAAGTTTAGTTTAAGGTTAGGGTTAGGGTTTGGGTTAGGGTTAGGGTTAGGGTTAGGGTGTGCGTTTGGGTGAGGGTTAGGTTTAGGGTTAGGGTTATGTTTAGGGATAGAGTTATGGTTTGGGTTGTGGTTATGGTTAGGGTTTGGGTTAGGGTTAGCTGTAGGGTTTGGATTTGGATTAGGGTTAGGGTTAGGGTTAGCGTTAGGGTTAGGGTTAGGGTTAGTGTTAGGGTTTCGTTTGGGGTAGTGTTAGGGTTAGGTCAGGGTTTGGTTTGGGTTAGGGTTAGGGTTACAGTTAGGTTTGGGTTAGGGTAAGGGTTAGGATTAGGGTTTGGTTTGGGGTTTCTGTTAGGTTTAGGGTTAGGGTTAGGGTTTGTGTTAGGGTTAGGGTTTGGGTTAGGGTTTGGGTTAGGGTTAGGGTTAGGATTTGTGTTTGCGTTAGGGTTAGTGTTAGGGTTAGGATTTGGGTTAGGTTTAGGGTTAGGATTAGGGTTATGGTTTGGGTTAGGGTTAGGGTTAGGGTTAGGGTTTGGGTTAGGGTTTGTGTTAGGTTTAGGGTTAGTGTTAGCGTTTGTGTTAGGGTTAGGGTTAGGGTTAGGGTTTGGGTTTGCGTTAAGGTTAGGGTCAGGGTTAGGGTTTGGGTTAGGGTTAGGGTTATTGTTAGGGTTTGTGTTAGGTTTAGGGTTAGGGTTAGGGTTTGTGTTAGGGTTAGGGTTAGTCTTAGGGTTAGGGTTTGGGTTAGGGTTAGGATTAGGGTTAGGATTAGGGTTTGGGTTATTGTTAGGTTTAGGGTTAGGTTTTGGGTTATTGTTAGGTTTAGGGTTAGGGTTTGGGTTAGGGTTAGGTTTACGGTTAGGGTTTGTGTTAGGGTTAGGTTTAGGGTTAGGGTTAGGGTTAGGGTTAGGGTTTGGGTTTGGGTTAGGGTTAGGGTTAGGGTTAGGGTTAGGTTTTGTGTTAGGGTTTGTGTTAGGTTTAGGGTTAGGGTTAGGGTTTGTGTTAGGGTTAGGGTTTGTGTTAGGTATTGGGTTAGTGTTAGGGTTAGGATTAGGGTTATGGTTTGGGTAAGGGTTAGGGTTAGGGTTTGTGTTTGCGTTAGGGTTAGTGTTAGGGTTAGGATTTGGGTTAGGGTTAGGGTTAGGATTAGGGTTATGGTTTGGGTTAGGGTTAGGGTTATGGTTAGGGTTTGGGTTAGGGTTTGTGTTAGGTTTAGGGTTAGTGTTAGGGTTTGTGTTAGGGTTAGGGTTAGGGTTAGGGTTTGGGTTTGCGTTAGGGTTAGGGTTAGGTTTTATGTTAGGGTTAGGGTAAGTGTTAGGTTTAGGGTTAGGGTTAGGGTTTGTGTTAGGGTTAGGGTTAGGGTTAGGGTTTGTGTTAAGGTTAGGTTTAGGGTTAGGTTTAGGGTTAGGGTTAGGGTTAGGGTTATGGTTAGGTTTAGGTTAGGGTTTGTGTTAGGGTTAGGGTTAGGGTTAGGTTTAGGGTTTGGGTTAGGGTTAGGGTTAGGGTTAATATTAGGGTTATGGTTTGGGTTAGGGTTAGGGTTAGGGTTTGGGTTTGGGTTAGGATTAGGGTTAGGGTTAGGGTTAGGGTTAGGGTTTGCGTTATTGTTAGGTTTAGGGTTAGGGTTTGGGTTAGGGTTAGGTTTACGGTTAGCGTTTGGGTTAGGGTTAGGTTTAGGGTTAATATTTTGTTTAGGGTTAGGGTTAGGTATAGGGTTAAGGTTTGTGTTAGTGTTAGGTTTAAGGTTAGGGTTAGGGTTAGGGTTAGGGTTAGGGTTAGGGTTAGGGTTAGGTTAGAATTTGGGTTAGGGTTACGGTTAGGGTTAGGGTTTGGGTTAGAGTTAGGGTTAGGGTTAGGGTTTGGGTTAGGGTTAGGTTTAGGTTTAGGGTTTGCGTTTCGGTTAGGGTAAGGGTTAGGTTTAGGGCTAGGGTTAGTGTTAGCATTAGAGTTTGGGTTTGGGTTAGGGTTAGTGTTAGGTTTAGGGTTAGGGTATAGGTTAGGGTTAGGGTTAGGGTTTCAGTTTGGGTTTGGTTTAGCGTTCGAGTTGGGTT